>JARHVA010008586.1:342500-370000 GCA_037957365.1 Torreya grandis
AGATTCATTTAATCATGGGTTTAGAGGTTGTATTGATGGAAATATATGTAATATTCATATCCTAAGGTATTATAATATATTTTTTTAATTAGAAGACTTGGAAGTGAAAATGTCTACTAGATGAAAAGAACTTGTCTCTTAACTACACAAAAATAACATTTACGGATTTATAATTGAATCTTTTGCCACGTATTCCTATATTATTTTATATCCAAGTCATATAGAGTAAAATTATAAGGATTAGATATTCATGTGATGGTTATTTTGGTTCATGTAGATGATTTAGTGTATTTATTTGATGCATGTTATATATTTTAATAAAAAATTATAATTTTATAGTTTAGCTAAGGACATTGTTGATGTCAAAACAAGCGCTCTATCTCCTAACTGGGCATACTTTGGGATAAATAACACGTTCCTAAAGGTTATATATAACCCAAAATGTGGTAGAGATTACAATTTTTACCTAAAAGGTGATGGAGGTTTATATATCCTATTATGACTTGAATGTTGACAATATTTCTTATCAATGTTTCTTGATGTCGAATGAGCTATAAAAACATGTATCTACATGGATTCATAGGTCATGATAATAGAAATATATGTAATTTTCATATCCCAAGGTGTTTGAAGTGATTTAGTTTTAATCAGAGGTCCTACAAGTAGAAATGATTACTAGAGGCAAAAAACTTCTCTCTTAACTACATAAAAATAACATTTTTGGACTATTAGTGAATAGTGAATCACATATTTGTCTTTTATTTCTGATCTAAGTACTTTATTATATAATTATACGTATTATAAATTAATATGATGGTTATTTAAGTTCATGTAGATGACTTACATTTTTGGTTTGATGTGTGTAAAAAGTTTTCCTAAAAAAATACAATTTCACCTATAGGGAAAGAACTTCATGAGGCCAAAAAATGTGTTTAGTATCCTAATCAGGTGTACTCTAAGGCCATGAATATGTTACTGTAGGTTATTTATAACCCCTAATATGATGGCTATGATAATTATAAGCCATGAGGCCCTAAAGGTGGAGATACACAACTACAGATTGAATTAGTGTGGGTTTCAAAATATTAGAAAATAATGAAGATAAAATCCTATTAGTGTTCCACCAAATCAATATGTGGACACTTTTAATTATTTATTTAAATGTTATCAAACTAATAACTACACATATTTCACAAATCCAACTCTTATCCATCATCATTTATGATATTTTACTCCACCTAATCATGTTGTGGACACATGTAATAATTGCTTTAAAAGTTCTTGAAGTAATAAATACACACACTTCACAAATCCCACCCTCACCCATCATCATGTATGTTATTTATCTCCACTAAATCATCATTTGGACACATGTACTTATTTATTTAAATTTTATCGAAGTAACAAATACACATGCTTCATAAAACCCACCGTTACCCATAATCATTTATAATATTTGTAAACAAAATATCAATCAATTTAATGATGGCATAATATAAATATTATCAAAATTGGACCATTTAATAAATTATAGTAAAATCCATAAGGTGAAATTAAAGAGTGTATTTAAGGTGTAATTTTAAAATATATACAATATTCATAAAATACATAAAGCCATAAAAATCTGAACATGTATGTGTGTGTAAAAATTTAAGGCCTACAACATGCTTAAGCTTGTTTTTTTGACTACATGTGCAAGCACTAATTTTAGTCATACAATCTAGAATATTAACTCTGGTCCACATTATTTGACCTAGGGCCTAAAAAGCTACTTATGTGACATATTTTTAGCGAAGTGGCAAAGCTATTACGGACAAAGAACATAAGCCTCCAGTGTGCTTTAGTATGCTTTTTTGACTTCATGTGTTGGCACTAATTTTAGTTTTACAGTCCTAATTTCATGACAAAAATGATCTAGAATATTAAATTTGGCCCACATTATTTTCATATGCCATAGATTATGACAACCTTGACACACTGAAACACTATGTATGACCAGAGCTTGGTAGACGGTAATAAAGAAACAATACAACAGAAATAAAAAATAAAAGTCAAAACTCAGATTGCTACAACAATTTTGGAAAACAAGAATTTTATTGAATTTTCTTGATCTTGCTGATCTTCTTGATCTTTCTTATAATACTGTGCCCATGGGTCCTTTAAATAGATTTGAAAGCAAAAATAACTGAAAAAGCAAACTGAAGACTTATTATAGCGTTTGCATCCAATCTGCTTCTCTAACTGCTTGAACTAACTGAATGTTAACTCTTGCTGCATGTATGAGAGCTACGAACAAGTGAGGGAGGTGGAAAAGGCAGTTAAACATCAATTGGAGAAATTATCTCCTGTTGACTTCAATTTCTAACACTCCCCCTTAATTTCTACCACTAACTACTTCAGCGTTTACAATGCCTAAATTTTGTCTTAGATAATCAAAGGTCTCCTTTGCTTATGCCTTTGTGAATATATCTACCAATTGGTCTTTAGATCTGTAGAACTCCAAATAGATTTCTCCATTGTTCACTAACTCTCTGATAAAATGAAATCTTGTATCAATGTGCTTGCTCCTCTTATGAAAAACATGATTTTTTGATAATGCAATTGCAGATTTGTTGTCACAAAGGATTGGTGTTGACTCCTTTTGTGCTTGTAATAAATCTATCAATATTCTCCTCATCCAAATTACTTGACATGTTGCTGATGTGGCTACTACATACTCTGCTTCAACTGATGAAAGTGTCATTATAGGTTGCTTTTTGGGTAGCCATGTGACCACACCTGTTCCTAAAAGAAAGGCATGTCCAGAAGTACTCTTTCTGTCATCAATGCTACCTGTAAAATCACTATCAGTATAACCAATCAAACTAAAATCATTGGTTGTGGAATATAAAGTTCCATATTCTGTTGTTCCTGCCACATATCTCAATATCCTCTTTCCAACTTGCCAATGTGAGTCTTTTGGTGACTCCATGAATCTAGGGATTAAGTTGACCTCATACATGATATCTGGTCTTGTAGCTGTAAGATACATCAAACTACCAACTAGTCTTTTGAATGTTGTAGAATCAACATTAGACCCTTTATCTTTTTGCTAATTTTGGTCCTTGTAGCAACTGGTGTAGGTGTTGGTTTACAATTCAGCATCTTAAACCTCCTTAACACATCCTTTGCATATTTAGTTTGATAAATAAATATTCCCTTCTCTGATTGTACAAATTCTATACCCAAAAATTACTTCATTAATCCCAAATCTATCATTTCAAATTATTTCTTCATTGCTGATTTAAATGTGTCTACAGACAAATTTCTAGTGAAAATCAAATCATCAACATACAAACACACAATCAAAATCTGACCTTCTTTGTTGATTTTTGTGTACAATGTAGGCTCACTATTGCTTCTTTTGAATCCATTGTTTGTCATGTATGAATCAATCCTGATATACCATGCTCTTGGTGCTTACTTGAGACCATAGAGGGCCATCTTCAATCTGTATACTTTTTCTTCATGTCCATGCACTTCATAACATGGTGGCTGTTTCACATACACTTCTTCATCTAGGAAACCATTCAAGAAAGCTGATTTGACATCCATTTGGTATCCATTCCAATTATTTTGAGAAACTATTGCTAAAACCATTCTAACAGTATCAAGTCTTGCAACTGGAGCAAATGTTTCATTATAATCAATTCCATGTTCTTGTGCAAAACCTTTTGCTACTAACCTTGCCTTGTGTTTTTCAGCATTTCCTTCTACATCAAATTTGGTCTTATAAACCCATTTGACTCCTATGCAATCCTTACCTTCAGGTAGATTAGTTAGATCCCATGTTTGATTTCTTTCAATGGCATTCATCTCTTCATCCATTGCTTTTATCTAATGTTCCTCATTAACTAGTTCTTCATTATACATAGGTTCATGAGTGAAAAGAGCAAACTTTGAACAAAAATCTAACTTCTCTTCTTCCTGATTATAAATATCATTCAAGTTTCTCATTTTCTTACCTTTAAATCTTGATCTTAAAGTAGCAAGAGTTGGATCTGATTCATCACTTACTTGTGAATTTGGAGTAGGATGACATGCATGACTAGATGATTCACCTTGTTCTAAGCACCTAGGTGTTTTTATTTTAGTGCTTGTTCTTGCTTGTGGAGAGGATTGATCACCTTGCAAATTTTGTTCTTCAGATTCTTATTCATTTTGAGAAATTGGTGCTCCAATTGTGATGGTGCTACCATCCCATGCTTCTTCTTCCTTAAATTCAACATCTTTGCTAATAATCAGTTTCTTTGAAATGGGGTTATACAACTTATAAGCCTTTGATTCTTCACTATAGCCAATAAAAATGCATTTCTCACCTCTATCATCAAGTTTTCTTCTCAATTTAGATCTTATAAGAGAATATGCAATACAACCAATTTTTTTGAAATGATGTACTCTATGCTTCTTACCTCTCCAAGGTTCTTGTGGAATTCGATCTCTGACACTCTTTGTTGGGCTTCTATTTAGAATATATACTACACATGCTATTGCTTCTACCCAATATTCATTTGAAAAATGTTTGGCCTTCAACATGCTTCTAGCCATCTCTATGATTGTTCTATTCTTTCTTTCTACTACACCATTCTGTTGTGGTGTGTACCTTGTAGTTAGTTTCCTTTTAATGCCATGATATCTACAAAAATATTGAAATTCATTAGACATATATTCACCTCCTCTATCTAATCTAAGTACCTTGATGTAAAAAGGCCACTCTACGTTTCAACCATAGCCTTGAATTCTTTAAACTTTCCAAAGGCTTCAGACTTATTTTTGAGAAAATATATCCATGTCTTTCTACTAAAGTCATCAATGAAGGTTAGAAAATAAGAACTACCTCCAAATGATGGAATTTTCATTGGTCCACATAAATCACTATGGATTAGCTCCAATATTACCTTTGCTCTATATGAGGCTCCTGCTGGAAAGCTCTCTCTATGTTGTTTTGCCAGAATGCAATTTTCACATGAATTTCCTAGTTGTTCTATTGATAGTAATCCCTTCACCATATTTCTCTTCTATAACAAATTCAAACCTCCAAAATGTAAATGTCCATACCTTAAGTACCATAGCCATGATTGGTCTAGATGCATGGTTTTGAAGTGGGCTTCCTCTTCTCCTTGGATGCACTGAATTCAAAGAGGGAACATTTGATTCTTGGTCATCTCCACTTTTCCTATCAACCTGTCATTTGGAACCTTGTCTAGTATTGTGAAAACATCATCCATAAAAGATACTCTATAAACTTTCTGTACGTACTATCCAACACTCATTAGATTATGCTTTAGTCCAGGTACAAAATAAACATCAAGAATAAACCTTCTTTCACCATTTTTTGCCAAAACATTTATTACTCATTTACCCATTACATCCACTTTGTTATCATTTCCTAATTTCACTTCAGATTTTACGGAATCATCAAGACTAGAAAAGAATTTTTTATTCCTTGTCATATGATTACTGCATCCACTATCTAAGAACCAAATATCTCTAGCATTTTCTTGAGTAACATGACAAGTGAGAAATAAGCTTCCAGGATTAGAACTAGATTCATTTGAGTAATTAGCATTTTGCTTGTCCACATTTCCTTGTCTCTTTCTATATTCACTTGCATAATGTCCATATTTTTTTTAGTAATAACATTTAATGTTAGATTTATCAAACCTTTGTGAACTTTGCTGGAAGTGATTGTTGCCACATCCTCTATTATTGTAGTTTTGATTATTATTTTCACCTTAATCTGGATTGTTCCTTCTAGTTCTACCTCTGCCTCTTCCTCTAAAGTTTGACCTTCCTCTTCCTCTTCCTTTGCCAAATGATACCTGTGACTTGAAAGCATTTTCAAGAGAAGTATTTTTATTTCTATTCATTCTAGATTCATGTGTTAACAAAGAACCCATTAATTCATCTACTGATAACTGTTCCAAATCCTTGGTTTCCTCAATAGCTACAACTATCTCATCAAATTTGTTGGGTAAACTCCTAAGGATTTTTTCTATGATCTTTTGATGTATTATAGTTTCTCCATTAGATCTAATTTGATTCACAATATTCAATACTTGATGCATAAATTGGTCTATTGAATCTGAATCATTGATTTACAAATTTTCAAAATGTCTCCTAAGAGATTGCAATTTAGCAAATTTTACCTTAGTATTATCTTTATAGGTAGTCTCCAAGATTTTCCATGTTGATCTGGATCTCATTACTTTTGTAACTCTGGAAAAAATAGATTCATCCAATGCCTGTTGGATTATAAATAAAGCTTTTGCATCTTTTTTATTGTTCTCTTTAAACTCTTCCTTTTGTGCTCGAGTTAATGCCTGATGGGTAGCCTCATCCTGTGGTTCTACAAAACCATTCTCTACCAAATCCCAAACATCTTGTGAGCAAAACAATGTTCTCATTTTAATTGCCCAAAAATTGTAATTCTTACCATTAAAAATGGGAATTTGAGGCTGAGATATATTGTTATTCATTGCCATGTCTCACGCTGAAAGATGACAATGAATAGCGACTGCAAGGAGGGTTAAAGTGCACCTCTTCACTGTGCTTCTTCTTAATTGTAAATGGTTGCGACTTCTCTGTGAAGAAGCCCTATAGAAATATCTACTCGAGTGATCAAAGAGCTTCTTTTATTTATTTATTTATTTTCCCACTTTGTGAATTGTGATGGATCTCAAAAAATCTTGCACGATGGTTGTGGCATCATCAAGATCTGAAATCTTAGCCTACGACATCTCCTATTTTGATAGAGTGGTGTAAGCAAGAACAAGTTAAGAAAAAAAGAAAAAATTAACACAATTTACACTACCAAATTGGGGATTCAAATGTAGCTCTATAGCCATCGGAGCATCTCAATGTTTCTTTACACCATCTCACCATGCACTATTGCGCTATCTTAGCTTCAACAAAAAATTGACCACTTTGAAATGGGTGTCGACCACTTTGACACAGGCATCGACCAGGCAACTTCCTGTAAACTATTGACTATGCCTCAGACTCTGTGATCTACTTGGGTGCTTATCTTCTTCGCCAATTTGTTGTTCAACTATGACTATGCTAGCTCTAACCTGTGTTCCTTTCCCATGGTCTACCTAGGCTTTACTCCTTCAACTTTACTGGCTCTGATACCAGATTGAAGGCAATAAAGAAATAATATAGTAGAAATAAAAAATAAAAGTCAAAACTCAAATTGCTATGCCAATTTTGGAAAACAAGAATTTTATTGAATTTTCTTGATCTTGCTGATCTTCTTGATCTTGCTTACAATACTATGCCCATGGGTTGTTTAAATAGATTTGAAAGCAAAAATAATTGAAAAATCAAACTGAAGACTAATTATAGTCTTTACATGCAAACTACTTCTCTAACTACTTGAACAAATTGAATATTAATTATTGTTGCATGCATGAGAGCTGCAAACAAGTGAGGGAGGTGGAATAGGCAGTTAAACATCAAGTGGAGAAATTATCTGCTGTTGACTTTAGTTTCTAACAGGTCACTAATTTTAGTTTTACAGTCCTACTTTCATGACAAAAATGATCTAGAATATTAAATCTAGCCCACATTATTTTCATATGCCACAGACTATGACAACCTCGACACACTAAAACACTGTGTATGACCAGAGCTTGGTAGTGATGGCCGAAGCACGGTAGGGACACGTACTAGAAATTAAATGAAATATTTATACTGTACTATACTTCACGATCTGTCTATAATGCATCACACATTTTTTCTATTTCTGGTGGTTGAAAATAATTTTTCAAATGAGTTTCCATAACTATCTCGTGTTCCATTATCTATTTTGAAGTAAAATGTTGTTTTTCCAAAATGTGAGTTGAGATTTTTACTTGTCTAATCACATTATGTCGATATCAAATGAAACGTATCAACACTTTTTGAATTGTAAAAATAGTACAACATAAAAATTCATAAAAACTAAAATCATATATACGATTGAGGCTTGGTAATCACCAAGCTTATGAGCAAATATGGCGTATAGCATATGCATTTTGTAGAAACTGCAGACTTGGAAACACTGAAATTACATTAGATACAAAAATTGTCCACTTTTTATCATGTCAATTTCGTACACTTATCTCGTGGACAAAAATTATATGACATGGATATGAGATAAGCTTTTATAAATGGAGTATTGAAGTAAAATGTGTGTTTGTAGTAACCTGTAGGTTATAAGGTCACGAGAATAATGTATATAAGTTAGTTAAAGCATTCTATGGGATGAAACAAGTGCCTAGGTATTGGTATAACAATATTGACCCATACATAAGAAACGGATTTATAAAGAGAAATAACAAACAAAGACATTCCATCAAACTAAATAATTCAGATGAAATTTTAATTATGCTTATGTAGATGATTTTTTTTTTATTGGAGATGAAAATCTGTCTATAAGAGAATTCAGAAGAAATAATTTAAAATGGTTTATTTGATTTTATTGAAATAATTTCTTGATATTGAGGTTAAAAAAAATTAAATGATGGCATTTTCATATGTCAAATCAATTATACAAATGACATTTTAAATATCTTTAAAATGTTGAATAGAAAACTTACATGAACACCAACAAGCGTAGGTCTAAATTTTTTATGATTGTAGTATAAATATGGATACAACATTATATAAGAGTTTATTTATAATTTTAATTTATTTGAAAAAAAAATGTAACAGTATATATGCAATTAGTCTAACTTCTAAATTCATGTAGACACCAAAGAAGCATACTGGAAAGTAGGGAAATGAATCTTAAGATATATCAATGGTACCAAAACTTATAAAAAAATCTACATTGTATTTAATAGTTTTCAGTAATTTAGTTATATAGATAGTGAATAGATATACAATATTGATTATGAAAATAATTCATCTGAATGTGTTTTTCAATATTGGATTTAAATATATCTCATGAGATTCAAAGAAACAACCTATTATATCTATCCAATAATAAAATTTAATTATGTATCATAATATTTATAATCTTTTCAGTATATTTATGATAGAAATTTCTTATCATATTTGAATTAGGAGAAAAAAGTGACAATAATATTTTACAATAATTTGTCTTCTATAGCTCCATCAAAGAATCAAGTTTTGCACATAAAGAAGCACATAGACATAAGATATAATTGTATAACATAATTGGTTAAGAGTAGAGAAACAAACTTATAATATTTTTGGTTAGAGTAGCGATGCCCAAATATATTTAGAAAATCATTTTTAAAAGAAAATTTTCATCAACTAAGAGGAAATTTGGGCATCATTAACCAATCCAAAGTGAATCTTAAGAAACAATGTTGAAATTAATAATCTTGAATTCCTTCAAAGCTACTCCTTCCTTTCATACATGGCCTTTAAATGGTCACATCCACTCTGTAACATTTGTAGATAACTATCTAAATATTTATAAAATGATTTTATCTTGAAAAATAAGCTAAGAACAAGACATCTACTCTCTCTCTCTCTCTCTCTCTCTCTCTCTCTCTCTCTCTCACACACACACACACACACACACATTATATATATATATATATATATATATATATATATATATATATATATATATATATATATATATATATATATATATATATATATATATATATATATATATATATATATATGTCTACATGTGTATATATATATATATGTATATGTATACACATATGTGTGTGTGTGTTAATAAATTAACATATCACATACATAAAATGCACATAAATAAAAAACATATTAATATTATATTCTTTTTTAGAAGGAATCACTTTGAATTGTTTATCACTTTGAGGGAGCTATCACCTTATCAAAACATTTAGATATAATTGATATATTTTACTTGGATGTTTAACAATAACCTATACGCCTCTATTTATACTATTCTAATATATCCTATTCTTCCATTCTATTCATGTGAGATTATTCCTCTATGACATTACTATTCAATACTATTCATAATACTATTACATTCAACTATTCTACCTAAAATATACATTATATTCCCCTATGTATGTATATTACATTCCATCCCCCTTGATACATGTCACCCTCAAAATATGGGAAGAATCATATATCAAAAATATGTAAAAGGAAAGATGGAGATACATCTATGCATCTTTTTTTGTTTCCACTTCTTCATCTAGTGATTGGAGATGAGCATGTACATTAACAATGTGAAATGAAGTACTATAATATGAGGTTAAAGTGCATGAATATTAATGGAGGAAAGAAATGAAACTAGAAATATTATAGTTTGAACATTATAGTCTGTCACTAAAATTTGAAGCTTCATGATCATCTCAAAGAAAGAATAAAGATGCTAAAAATAATTTGTTTGGTAAGCCAATGGAGGATACATGTCATCCCCATTAGCATTTTTATTTTCACACATTGTATTATGAGTGGCATGTGTATTTAAAAGAGTTTAATCTATGGTACACTGTAAGTTCTCAATGATTTCCTATTGGATCTCATTGTGAGCCCGTGTTGGCTCTTTAAGTGTGTGATGATAAAATAAATATGTATACCAGATGTTATAAACATCTTCAAAATCTATACATGTAGTTATGTCATGTTCAGATGCTTGAAATATAGGAAATAAATCCTCAACCCAGTTGTAGTAATTATTTTCCCACTCTAATCATGCATCCATTTCTTCATCATATTATGTTAATATAGGGATGTGAACTTTAATATATAAAAAATATTATGCATATCACTACTAATTTTATTCAAAATATCATCCATTTTTCAAACTAATAAACTTATTTCATATTTTTTTGCATAGAAGTGAGTAAAAAAACTATATATATAGTATCAGTTAGTAAAATTTTGATAAATTATTTGATACATAATGAGATTAAAAATTGTATTTTTTTCTAGAAAACTATAAAAGAGGGGAATAAAAGCCATAAATTAATTGGTGCTATTCTTTTCTATTTGAGAACTGCATCTAAAAGAATAGTTGATTTTTTTTACAATATTAGAAATTAGTAAGAGTATGATAACTTATTAAATACTAAATTAAATAAAAACATGTAGACTAGTTTGGAATGTTAAAAATGTGGGGCACAAAACCCATACTAATTTGTGTAATTATTTTCCATATGAAAGTTGCATGTAGAAGAATAGTCATGTTTTTATAACAATAGTTACTAAAACTATGATAAATCTTCAAATACTTAATTAAATTAAAATTTTGAAATAATTATGGAAGGTTGGAAATGAGGTGCATAAAACCTATAAATGTTTTGGCATGATTATTTATAGTTGAAGATCTATATGTATAAGAATGATCATTATTTTTTAGGGAAAAAGTGTAAATATATACTTTGAAACTAAAATTAAAGGGAAGACCATCTAAATTTAAGATACCGTAAAACTTGCACTTTTACAATTAGAATTTCTCATTCAAAACATATCTCTCAACTTACTCACACAATCGCCTATAAAAAAATTATACAAAAATGGCCCTAGAAAGAGCTATGATGCCAAATGTTAGAAACCTAATATCTCACATTCAAATAATACATACAAATAATGAAATATTAATATATTATCCTTTCATAGAATAAATCACTCTCAATCTCTTGACACTTTGATGGGGCTACCTTATTATCAAAGTATTTCACTCTAATTCATATATTTTTCTTATATTTACATATTTCTATGTTTATGTTCACACACACACACACACACACACACACACACACACACACACACACACTTTAATGATGTAAATACTAAAACTTTCCAAAATTTAGTGTACCTATATAGGGTAGAAAATATGCATTTTTAGTAGGAGTAAGCGAAAATGGGAGAAAATAGATGAGCATATAGATAGAAGAGAAGAAAAAAATAATGAGATTAATACTTGTAGATGAAAAAACATATAAGTTGCAATATTAAGTAATGAAAATATATTTATTTTGTGTGTAAAAGCTTTGTCTTTGGTTAATCTTTTTTGTATTGAAATATAATTTAATGCAAATATATACAATAGTATTGTGACTAGTAGAATAGAACATATCTCTATTTTTAATACAAAATTCTTATCTCATATAATGATTGGATGTTTCACACCTAATTATAAAATCATATCCCATGATTTCTCATGGATAAACTCCAATCTCTAAGCATTTTCATGGATTATATTATATCTTCATTTCTAATCAAGAATTGAATAATATTTATCACACACAATTGAAATAGAAAAAAATCAACTGAAACATTGTTCATATACTCATATACTAGACACATGTGTACTATATGTATATAAACCAAATATCGTTACTAGATTTACATGGATAATTCTTCCATAGTTATAAATTCAACATGAAATTGAAAATGTCCCCGATAGGCATGAACAATTTTCTTCAACTCAACTTTTCTATCTTCTTCAATTTTCCCTTCAATCATCATTCCAAATAGCTATGTTCCAAATTAATTAAATAAGAAAATTGGATGTGAACAAGCAAAAAATATCTTTATTTATGAACTCATAAAAAAATACTAAGAAAAAGTACATGTTTATTAAAAAAAATCATTGGTAACACTCTATGACTATTATGATTTATTCTTATAATATCACAAGACTTTTTAATTGCATAATGTGTCTAATCTAATACATATAGTAAGATATTGTTAGTTGAAACTACACCATATTTATTTAGATCATTTTTCATTGCATCTAATAATTATAGAAAACCTTCCTCACTTGTTAATCCTTAAGTAATGCCACCACCACCTTTTCCAAAATATCATTGAAACACATTCAGACAAGTTGATAATTTTTCCAAGCCAATCCTAAACAATGGTTTCAATCTTAATGGCATCATGAGATGGTATCCATGTAAAGTTAATCATAGAAAACATATTTATCAATGTCTCCCACATAAATGACCGAATATTCATTCCTTTAGTGAATTATGCATAGAAATTGGGGCATTACTATAATTACCTTCACATTGATGCACATTATCAACTTGGAACACATTCTATAAGAACGCCAATACATATTTTTACATTCTACATTATTTTTCAGGGTTCATCTAAACTTAGGTAAATCAATTTAAATATAATCAATATTTTATTGATTGATCCTAACACTTTTCTTTGTTAGATTTTAATATTTAATAAATTTTCATGTCATAAATTAAAATTAATCATGGAACATACACATCATACAAGAATATTAGGGTCTGAAAATATTTGAAGAAAAAGTTAAAGTAGAGTTTGAGATCAAGAAAATAAAGTATAAAGGAAATTATAAGGTATTATGTCTAAGATCATGCAATTATATTAACCTTAGGAAAATCAATTAAATATATATTTATTCTATTATTGATTGATATATAACCCTACAAAGATTTTATGAAATCATAACTTCACTAAAATGTATTGCAAATATTGGATTAAAACTAAATTATGATATAAATATGCATTTATTATAAATATGCATTTATTATAAATATGCATTTATTATAAATATGCATTTATTATAAATATGTTGGTTTACATATGTAAAATAATAATATAAACCTAATTAATTACTTTAAAAACAAGCGAGGGTGATCATGAAAGACTTAGAGGCATATATTAAATTAAGAAACACTGAAGGATAGACATCAAGATTAAAACTCATAAATGTGTTCAACAGTAACATTGATATCAACAAAAACATTGTTAGTGAATAGAAATAAAATTTACAAAATCATGATATTCTATCCTAAGAAAGGAAGCAGTGTTTATGGAAAGTGATAGTCATGCAAACACTTATTTGATAGTTTTTCCCACCTAGTTTGGGTTTACAACAAGATCACTTAGTTTTATGTGTTGCAATACTTATGACCTGAAAAAATGGTTTGTATCTTTACCTTAGATAAATAAATAAATACTTAAATTTAGTAAATAATTATTTTTCTAGGGAATGCATTGAGATTTAGTTACATTTTGAAGTAGTGTCTACTGTACATTGATATTTAATTGGATGTTTAAGTATTGTTTCCTTATTAGACCTCTAGAAGATAAATATCATCAAATATGACAATTTTGATAATTGATAAAAATTACAGTGTCATACAAAGTGTTTGTGTTGTGCTTCATTCTACCTCATTATGATTCAATGGCAGCTCTAATTTTAACTTTTGTTCCACAATGAATAATTTCTTAATAAGTTCTAAATCTCTTCATAATACTTGTGATTGCTTAAATATTTCTCTATGAAAAAATTAGTATGTTTATTGATAAGTGAACTACAATCTTTGTGTATTTATAGGAAAACAAAATTAGAATTAATATTCTAGTGGCATCCAAATTGACATCTAATAGTCAAAATATGAAAAGAAGGAAACAAGAAAGATATGTGCACATTAGCTAGAAGAGACCATAGAATGGACCTATGAGCATGAATGAAAATTCTAAAAAACTAGGATTGTTAATCAAGTTCCTAATATAGGGCCCAATATAAAGGAAATAAATAGGAGAGGGAAAGCGATAATTAGCAAGGGGTGAGATAATAAATAAACGCCATCATAAATAAATGAATATGCCAATACCACATAATTTACACAAAAAATCAACACATATACAAGCATTCTAAAATCACAAAATTTAACAACTAAAAAAATTTAAAAGGACATTTTTAATATATTTTAACAGTGAATAATACTGTTGTTAATAAATGCATTGCATTTTAATACATGATTTAGGGATTTTATTTCTTATTTTAATAATGATTTTTGTCAATTATGTTGTAAAATTTCACTGCTAATTAATTAGTAAGGACGAAAAAAATGGCAAAAGAGATATCGTTACGAAAATAAAAAATTGTTACCTTTTAAAATTTAGTATTGGATAAAAGAGAGTTGTCTTATATGAATAGATTTAAAGTTTTATTTCTTACCATTTTTTACAAAGGAGAAGTGTCACTTAAATTTGTATTAATAATTAAAATTAGTCTTAATTACTTGATATTTCTTAGTTCATTTTATATTCCTTAATAATTGTTATAACATTAATAGTTTAAATCTTGACTCACAATAAACAATTAAATCATAACATATTACCATCTTAACAATTAATGTATTAATATTTATCATATTTATATATATTTTTAAATATATTTTATTTATATTATCTTAAGTTAATTCAAATTATATCCTTCTTTACATTTAAAAATATTAAATAAAAATATATATTTGTATAGATTAAAAAAATAAATAAATACCAACAAAACTTTCAAATAAATCAACTAGAATAGAACTTAGGTGAAACTTTAAGAGTTCGGAGTGGTACAACTTTGGAAACTTTGTTTTAATTACATTTGAATAAAACGCTTTTTCTACTGCATATGCAGGCACTCATTTTCGTACAGAATATTTTCTAAGCGCGTATTATAATTGACTTCCGTACGTGAGAGTTAAAAGTGCGTTCTAAGCGCGTATTATAGTTGACTTCCGTACGTGAGAGTTAAAAGTGCGTTCTAAGCGCGTATTATAGTTGACTTCCGTACGTGAGCGTTAAAAGTGCGTTCTAAGCGCGACTGAAGCCTTATCCAGTGCTGCGGTACAGCTGTAACCTGTCTCATCCCTTCTTAAGGTTCGTGATCTGTCCAATCAACACTTATTTCTTGTGTTTTATATTTTATAATATTAAATATTAATTTTAATGTCATTTTAAATTTATGAAATATATTTTTTAAATATTATTCTGAACATGCATCAGTATAGTTGAACAGGAGTCACCATATCTCATATACGCAAACCACTTTGAAATGCTATTTGATATGAACAAAGATGATGTGTATGATCAGAGTTCGATAAGAGAAAGGTCTCGATAATTGTGCTTATTATAATTGAGTTTTTGTTAATTTATATTTTATTGATGAAATATATTGATTTGTAGAAATATTAAAATGTGCCATAAGTTGAATATGTAATATCTAATTTTTGTTCAACATTTATTCTGTAAAATTAAAAGAAATTAATCATATCTTAACAAAATTAAGATACTCAAATATTGATATTTTAATGCATAATTATTGGTATTCCAAAAGTTATGTTTTAGTCATAAGTTAAAAAAAATACATTTTATTACTTTTCATGATAAAATAGATAATATTGTAAAATGTATAATATGTTAAACCTTAAAATTTTAGTTATAAATAATTAAAACTACATATTTAAAAAGGTAAAATTTTCAAAATATAATATGATATTATGACAGCTTAATTCATTATCCAAAATTAAAGTGCACAACTAATAAGTGACACGTACTCACAATCAAAATGAATTATGTATACTGTACTGTACTCCACGATCCATTGATACTGTACTGTACTGCACACGCTTGTAACTCTTTCGGGTAGTCGAAAATCAATTTTCACGTGTAGCAATAACGAAAGTTCGGTTGTCATGGCAGTTACAACTCATGGAAACCAGTCAAGTGACATTCCATGATCGTGCTATTCAAATGAATTCTCTACACTGTAATCTACTCTGCATCCTTATATATTATTCAATCCAATGAACTGATATCACGTCTAAAATTTTAGAAATATGGTGGTTGTTCTAGAAGAAAGAGGATATCGAGGAGTACGAAAGAGAAAATGGGGAAAATATGTGGCGGAAATTCGGTGCGGAAAAAGATCTCACATTTCGCTGGGTTCATACTTCACTCCCCACGCTGCTGCTCGAGCTTATGACACTGCGCTCCTGTGCCTGCGAGGACCCCATGCCACAGCTTTAAACTTCCCAGACTCGTACTTCAACTCACCTGCTTTGCAAATCGCGATGTCGAACCCATCCCCACAAGAAATTCGAACAGCTGCCATCGCGGTTGGTTCCGCCTTCGACACCGTCCCTGCAAACTACATTGATTCTATAGCTAACAGCGACGACGAAGCCAATGCTTGCAATGAACGATCGGCCCAACAGCATATATCATTTCACGAAAGCATTACAGTTAATCCAGATCATCAAGACATCATACAGTCTTATGATCAAACTGAACCCTACGCTGATTTAGCTACTACGGATGCAAAATATTCTGAGACGACCCAAAACCCTTTTCACACTGTACTACTGTGCCCGCCAGAACTCTATACCATAACTTTGAACATCCCTGAGTCGCACTCCAATTCAACTGCATTACAAATTGAGAACACAGATCCATCTGCTATTCGACGAGACGTCATTGCGTTTTCCTCCCCTTTAGACACCGTTCCTTCAAACCATGTGGGAGGAGCAGAGAATGCGTGGGAAAAAGTGAATGAAGAAATGATAAGCGAGTTGAATGATCTTCTAAAATCCCCAGAGTATATATCATTTGAGGAAAGCATTCAAATGCCCCCACTTCACCCAGATGAACCTTACGCTCATGACTGCACTGAACTTTTTCCTCAATTAGCTACATGTGCCTCCTGTTGGGAAGAATTGTTTCCCCCACTGCCTGAGCGTCACCAAAACTAAATCTACATATGCCTCAATTCACCTCATGATTGCACTGAACTTTTCTCTCAATTAACTACATGTGGCTTCCTGTTGGGGACAATTGGCTTCCGGTGTGTTCATGTTAACCTGCGCTGAGTAACAGGAGTTTACGATCAGAAGATACTTCCATATTGTTTTAGATTTGCTCTCATCAATTGTGTTTTCTAAAATCTAAAGAACATTTTGTATTTAGGTATTTTGTATATTAAATAATTTATAAAAAATATTATTATGAATGTATAATGATTTTTATTATAAAAAATAAAATTATTTAATTTAATTTTTTTTAAGACATTTCAATATCATCAGAAGTCTTCAAACATATATAATCTTAGATTTTAATTTTTTTTCTTCTTAGAACAGTAAAGTTTACTGATTACTGAACATTAAATATCCGGGAAAAAAAAATACGGTCTAAATTTATAAACCAACCTATATTTTATTGATCTCAAATTCTATTTCCTTTATATATTAGAATACTTGTTTTTCAATAAATATTTCTTAAAATTATCTTTTGTAGCTGTTAGAAATTGATTTGGCACTCTATTTATATACTAAATTTATGCATTATCTTTTCAATTAAATACGGACGTAACATTTTTATATTTTGAACGGTTAGCAATGCCGGACTCCGGTGGTGAAATAGATCACTACATCAATCTTTTAATTTTATAAATTTACAGTAAAACAAATATAATAAAATGTCTTTGTAGAAACGACTATTATGATATCATAATGAAAAAATGTCAGCTGGTACGAGTCGTGCAGTAGACAAATGGTATGCATTTGTATTAAGACAAACACAGCTTTTTAATTGCATATTCGAAAAGTCAAAATACTGATGTAGATGCAAATGTGAATGTTTTATCATTTATTGCCGATAATGCTAATGTTTCAATTAATACATCGTTTGATAATTGTTATGATTTTTTTAAAATTATGATTCTTATCTTATTATTTTTTTATGTGTACAATTAAACATTTTTTATTTTTATTTTTATTTTATTCCATCTGATTATATATATTTTTATCAATATCATTCAATTTTAATTATCTATTTAAAGTTTTAAATAGTCTCATGCTATCTAATTTTAGCTTCTACTTGGCTTATGTACGTCTCTTTTATAAATGTTCATGATCATTTTAGACTCCACATTTGCTTCAAAGTCATTTTATCACTGTATTCCTTTATTTTATGATGCTTCAAATATTTTCATTTTATTCATATTTCTTGTTTATCACATTTTTATGTTTATTTTCATGTTTTATTCATTAATCTTCAATTACTTTCCAATATTTTTCACATTTATTTTTTTATTCAACTATTTTTTATTTTATATTATCTCGTTGATTTTCTTTACTTTATCCATTTCATAATACAAATATGTTAGAAATTGAATTTAACAGGTGATAATTTCTCCACTCCTCATGCATGCACAACAGTTATCAAACAGTGAGTTAAACTTTTAGAGAAGCAGTTCAGTCTTGTTTGCATGCAAACACTGTAGCTAAATTTAGACTGTGGTTAATTTTACACTGTAGTTAATTTTGGTTTGTTTTTTCTAACTATTGTTAGTTTTTCAAATATATTTAATAGACCCATGGGGCAATATTGTAATTGAATAAGATCAAGAAAAAGATCAAGAAGATCAATAGATCAAGAAGATTATTAAAAAATCTTGTTCCATAATTGCTGTAGCAATCTGTGTGTTCTATTTTTCTGTTTTTTATATGTTTTTGTTTTCTAACAATTGGTATCAGAGCCAAGGGGAGCCTGTTTATGAAAGAAGCCAAAGGAGTGAAGCGCTGGTTAGAAGGCGTCAAGGAAGAAAAAGCAGAAGAAAACGCAGCCAGATAAGGAAATGATCGCAGCAGTCAAAAAAAGAGACAAAAGGCCGCATCCTTCCTCAGACCAGATCGCAGTCAACGCGCAGCTGGTAGAAGGTGACCAAAACAAAAAAAAGAGGCGCTTAGTCAGCAGATCGCAACAGCTAAGGAGAAGTGCGTGGAGAAATTAAAGACACGGCCGACCGTGTGAAAGGAGCGCAGGAGTGTTCCAGCAGGGAGCGCAAGAGTGTTGAAGGTGAAGAAAAGACAAATCATCTGAATCGCGCCCTGAAAGTCAAAAGCGCAGTCAGGAAAGAAGCGCGCAGTCAGCAATAATAGCAGTCAAAAATCACGCAGGGTAGAGCCAGCGCAGTAGGCACAAGAGGAGTAAAAAAAATAAAAAATAAATCGCGCATTAGTGAAAGCGAAGGTTTTTTTTGGAATCGCAGTCAGCGACCCATAGCAGCAAGAAGACCGCGGCAAAGCTGTGGATGAAGGTGCAGACTTTGCCAATTATTTTTGCACTTATGCGTTTCTATATCACCAGAAGGGAACACTGTCCGATAGAGTGAGGATGGACGCATACTACCACGGTATTTTTGAAAACAAACATCACTTTGAAGGCAAGACTGTTTTGGATGTAGGCACAGGGAGTGGCATCTTGGCGATTTGGTGTGCACAAGCTGGTGCAAGGAAAGTATATGCTGTTGAAGTGACCAAAATGGCAGATCATGCTCGTCAACTTGTGGCAGGAAATAGTGTTCAGGTTGAAGAGCTGCCAGCATTGGAAGGAAGAGTTCGGCATAAAGGTAAAAGAAACAAAAGCCGTAAAACCCCCCACAGTCGCCTCGGGTTTGAGTTTTGTGGAGGCGAAGAAAATTGCTTAAAAAAAAAAAAAAAAAAAAAGAGAGGGGGATTTATATCCAAGACGCTATGAAGGTGTTAAAAAGAGCCAAGCAGCGAAACAATTGAAGAAAGAAGGTAGCGCAAGAGGCGTGCGTGAGAGCTGGTAAGAGCTCTGCAGAGCTTGTGTTACACAGTGAGTGAAGCTGAGAAAGTGTGTGTTGAACAACGAGTGAAGCTGTGAAAGTGTGTGTTGAACAGCGAGTCAAGCTGTCAAAGTGTCTGAAGATCAGGGCAATCATTGGCAAATCTAGACCAACGTGGAAAGAACCCAGAAGAGTTCTTGGAGGAAACCTGAGCGATTACGCGTCGGGTGAAAGAAAGGTAAGCAAGCACGAAGCTTGCAGTGTTGGACATAAGCATGTCCATTGATAGCCTTTCGACAGCCTACTCCTCAGTCTTAAATGCTGAGTGAACGCTCATTGAGCAATTGTATTTCGCAAGGTGGTGTATTCCACATGTAAGGCGATGTATTTCGCAAGGCGGTGTATTCCGCATGAAAGGCAGTGTATTCTGCAAAAGAAAAGCATCATAGCTGAAGCTGATAGACAGAATGAGTGAAGAGATGTATGCCATCAATGGCAGCTACTAGCAACGTCGCTGTGGCAAGAATGGTAAAATTTAGGCATTGTAAATGCTGAAGTAGTTAGTGGTAGAAATTAAGAGGGAGTGTTAAAAATTGAAGTTAACAGGAGATAATTTCTCCACTCCTCATGCATGCACAACAGTTATCAAATAGTTAGTTAAACTTTTAGAGAAGCAGTTCAGTCTTGTTTGCATGCAAAGACTGTAGCTAAATTTAGACTGTGGTTAATTTTAGACTGTAGTTAATTTTGGTTTGTTTTTTCTAATTATTGTTAGTTTTTCAAATCTATTTAATAGACTCATGGGGCAATATTGTAATTGAACAAGATCAAGAAAAAGATTAACAAGATCAGAAGATCAGAAGATCAGTAGATCAATAGATCAAAGGATCAATAGATAAAAAAATTATTAAAAAATCTTGTTCCATAATTACTGTAGCAATCTATGTGTTCTATTTTTCTATTTTTTATATATTTTTGTTTTCTAACCAAAAAAAAAAATAACTTACAAATGATGATGCCACATTTATTTTATCACTACTACAAAAGGCAATCGTTTGCCACAAAAATTAGAGACAATAGTGTACTTTTATCTCTAAATTTCACTTCCGTCTCTAAATTCCGTCATTTTATTTTTTTAATATTATATTTGACTTTCATTTGTTCGCTAAAATATCCCATTAAAATAGGTATTTGTTTTATTTTCCCAGATTAGGGAGCGAACGAAGGGTCATGATGCTCTAGATTCGCGTAAGCAAGGAAACGAGCTCTGAGGTCAAGGGATCAAAACCTACCACCTCTGTCTCGTGCCCTGATTATCTCATTTTGGCAGATCTGCGAGTGGAAAAAATGTTATGGAGGGATCAAAACTCGCTACCTATGTTTCATGTACCTCGTTTAGGAAATCCGAGTCCTCATCGACAGAGCAATTATGGATTCTCTTGACAACAATCATGTGACTGTCGAGTAGTGTTCCCTTATACACTGTGCCGAACTCGCCGTGCCCGATCACATTAGCAGTGCTAAAATTTGTGGTTGCGTCCCTGATTTGCTCTACATTAAACCAAACTGCACCGGTGTTGGGCTTCACGATGCTCTTCAAAAGCTTTTTGTTCATCCTCACAAAATGGTTGTGTTTGGCATTCCGCTTCATCCTCGCCCAACAATAGTAAGACAGGGCTAAGCTACACAGTAGGATCATGAATAAGGTAGCGCCAAGCCGTAGAACACAATCTGGTTGTGAGACATTTGCTTCTTGTGCAGAAAAGGCACGCGGAGGGCACATGAGGTGGCTTTTCTAATAATAGGCCCAAATTCATTCACCACACCAAGAGCATACAGAATGACGAAATAGTAACATTTCAGACTTGTTTTTTCCGTAATGTTTTGTATTTTGCTGGTCTCTTTGCTTAAAACTTCTCACCCGCTATTAAAGCATGCAGTGCACGTAGAGGGTCATGCCCTGTTTATCTCATTTTGTTAGATCTACCCATCGCAAAAGCCTTAGGCGGTATATACACTGCAAATGTCGTTAAGCTTGTTGGTAGAAGGTTGGTGAGGTAAGTCAGTGCTTAAGTTCATTTTTATGTATGCTAAAATCTATCAAATGCTATATATGGTAATGTCTTCTATTCTTTTCATGGGTTTTTCTTATCTGACATAGTGGTTTGCATAGTTTTGATTAGATGTGTTGAAATTGATCGAAGTAATAAGAAATTTTAAACACACAAATTTAATCCAATACCCAGAAATTTTAGTCAATACACACAATGTTCTGATGATACTCAAGACATTGATGATCTGATGTTAAGGGGTTTACATGGTGTTTCCTAATTTAGTGTTTTTCAGGAGAATATAGAAAAACAATCATGTTGAAGGCATACCCAGAAGTGATCGAGTAAAAGAAGGCCTTTGACAAATGCAAAATGAAGCTGTGTGCTCTTATTTTTTTGGTAAGAAATATGCTCTTATTATGGTCCATCTCCTGTAAGTAGCATTAAAATCATATCATCTCCATGTTTTTTATGAACCCTTTTGACTCGTGGTCATATGAATAAGCTGGTTGTGTGCCCTTGTGCATTTTTTGTGTGTAGATGGCATGTTGCTAGGACTTATGCTGTAAAAATCAACACTGGAGGGCCCTTTGGAACTATTAGATATCTTATGAAACTGTATCACGGGACTAACATCGGTCTTGATATTGACACTAGGTTGTTTGAGCCTATTAAGGTACAAATTCTTCCCTTCCACCGTGGCAGAGAAGTATGTATATGATGTTGTATTGATAGCTAATGTGAGAAAGGGTTTGTTTGAAATTTAAATAGAACTTCTTGTTTGATTATTTATGTAACTACTGGTCTGAATATTAAATAATTGTTCTTAATGTTGATGGTGATGAAGGAAAACAAGGTCCAACATCTAGCTCCGTGCATGAAGCTTAAAGGAGTCTCGATGCCAAGGCATGGATTCCAACAGTTTTTATCTGTATTCATATACCAATATAAGAATTCCAGTTTTGGATATCACGAAATTCATAATATTATTATCCTGTGCAAAACTAAAGATTCACCATTTTTTTTTCTTTCCAATTTTTCTGCTACAGACATTGAGGCGTCTTGCTCAAAATAGACAGGCAGCATGGAAAAGTAGACTGAGAAAGAAGGTAATTTTATTAATTACCACCCAATAGTGTTGTATATGCTTTGAAGAAGAAAATAAAAGTTAATGCCATGTCATGGTTTCTAGGCCTATGTTCAGCAGCTAGAATCAAGTCGGATAAAGCTCAATCATATTGAACAAGATCTTCAACGAGCTAGAGCACAGGTAAAATTAATGTCCCTTCTACAAGACCATAAAATCAATGCTCCATTGAAAATGTGGCCAGGAAGAATACCCAACTCACCACTACTGCAGGCCTGTATAATTTTGATATAAAGCCTTGTAATTGTGGTATGATTGGAGCAGAGATTATTCATTGGAGGAACCACACTTCTCAACGACCAAGGTCATCCAGGTGCCTTTATCAATGGCCCTCTAAGCTCAGGTTTGTTCCACGTCTATTTCATGAAAAATAACATGAAGTTGAAGGCTTGAAAAGATAATGTATTGTGCAAATGGATTAGCTTGTATACATGCTGGTATTGTTACTGGGTCATTGGTCCGATACATGCCCCACGTGACTGCTAAACCACAAATCAACATACTCTTTCAATGACAACCATTTACAAGCCCATGTTCTACAAAATTCCTTCCTAGAACACTGATAAGGAGGAAACAACTTTCGAGGGTATTTGGTGGAAAGAAAAGCCAAGCTTTAAGTCAGCTACACAAGCAATGAAAATTGTCTCACTTTACAATTGAATTCCAAAACTAACATTTTCAAAATGATAAATAGTGTTAGTCGGATAAAATATTAGAGTACTCTGTAATTTGGCATTATAGTTTGCTTAAATCTGGACATATGTTCTACATACCATTGCTATAAAATAATTATTAATGTAAATTCAATGAAAATAAATAGAAAATGACTGAAATGCAATGGCAACAGGGGTTTAACATAATGAATGGTAGATACTCATATATATGAATAACACAAGAAAATATATGTTTTGTCTACATGTATATACGAACACTTTTTGTTTTGCGAAAAGGTCAATACATATTATAGTGCTTTATTAAAATAAAATTTATTTCTATCAATTGTCTAGCGGGGTATGAGTCATCTGGTCTACCTGTCTCTAAACATTCATGTCAATTGCAGCTTATAGCAAGATGACACTAAATAGAATTCCGTCTACAGCTGCCATTAGTATCATAATTCCTACCTAAACTTTTAATTTGATCAGCAAATCTACATTGAAAAAGAAATTACAATTGGACGAGTTTACTCTCGAAATATTAGTAGCAGCAGGCCTATGAAAATTGCAGTAAAAATTTCAGTCTATCGTGTAAGCGATGCCGTTCTCCTTAAATCTCAAGGTGTCTTCAAGTTAGGACGAAACTGTAATAATTGTTGTGCATTCACAAAAAGAGCTTTTAAAATTAGAAGGTTTGTGACAGAAATATCCTATGCACAAGACTGTTGCTAGATAAATGTCATCACAGTTTGATTGTTTAAGAGAGATATACTTCCTAGAGATGAAATCGAAGTTACATAAATGAGGCATTTTCCCCAGATGATCTTTGCTCTGCCATTATCACTTAAAATGAATGATAAGGTAACGTCTAGAAAACATAAATAAGGATATTTATTATGAAATCAAATTAGCTTGTAAGGAAAACTAGTCTTTGAATCTATGCTATTGCTTATTGAGTCAAATATTATTGGAAACTTATTTAGAATAATTATTCCTCTCGCAAATTTTATTCTACATTGATGAAAGTATTTTTGTCCTCTGTTTTCTGTTTTCCTAGTGTAGTGTAAGTGCAGTCATGTTTTTTTTTTTCAAAAGGTCTTGTCCAAATGTGCTTGTTTTTAACTGAATATGGTTGGAGATAAATCAAGAACTCATTGCTATGGAGATGTACATTTACCATGATCAGATAATTTTTGTATTTTTTAAATTTTTTTATCCTGATTATTACTTTTTTGTAGGAATCTATTGTCCAATTAACAATCACACTTGGAGAAAATGGGCGATCGGGTACTTTTCTTTTTGGCATCTCCAATATTTCTTTTATGAAGTGATTCTAATAAGAGATTGACATTTTATAACACCGATACTTCATTTATAATGATAGAAAGAATGAGAAAGTTAGACTAAGGTAACTTATTTATATATCTTGGTTTATATGTAAACTATATCATGGATTATGTTAGCAATCACAAAGCTACGACACTCCAAGGCTCAAGATCATATGCTTTTCTTGGAACTCTTACATTGTGTGTTGCAGATCCTGTTGTTATCAGGACTAGCTTAGGCCTTCCTGTTGCACCTGAAGTATACTGTATCAAAAACAGGGCATCTGCTCCACATCACACGTAATTTTTCAACAGTATACCTATTTCACTAGCATCGCTATGCTTCATGACACTTGAAATATGGATCTATTTTTTGAACCTTTGGTGTATAGACTAATTATTTACTATTTAGTCTAAGGTTGATCTATCTATATACAGGATTCGGAGTTCTGTTAACTGGACTGTAATTTAGAAATTGGGTTTTAAGACTATGCAGATGTAATAGTGATTTAGCTATTAGTATTGGCTTATTGGCTTATTTTGAATGCTTCGTTGTTGCCAACTCAATTTTTGCTAATTTCATCAAGATTCTTTTTTGAGAAACTATTTTATATCGAGATTTTTCCCTTCAGAAACAATCTTAGTAGTTCTGTCATGGACATTCTTATGGATCTGTTTCTGTAACTCATAGTGCATAAAATGTTTATGAACTTTATACTTGGAGAGAAAAAATTTGAAGGATGAGCATGTGAAATTTGTTGAGATGCATAGTTAGATAGATGCCCAAATAATAAGACTTGGCTTTACCACACGATGCGTTTTCATATAATAGTTCAATGAAAATATCAACATGAAAATAACCATTTCATATTATTTATGGGATGAATCTTATGGGTGTCTTGTATTTGGTGCAGTTACCAATTGAAAAATGAGTCAGTGATAATGAAGAACCATTTACAGAGCATATACAATAGTTTTAAGAAGAGGTGAAAAAGAAAGATATAAGAAAATAATGGGAAGTGTAAGGTGGAATAAGATGTAACATTAAGGTGAATGGTATTTAAATAAAAATGTTTAGTGATGGTTTACTTCAGGAAATAAACATTTCCAACATGCACCTACAACAAGTTGATGTATAAGAAAATAAGACCATGTAGAATTGTGATGAAAATCAGTGATAATATTTATGAGGTGAGCTTACCACATAAATTTGATATCTCAAATTTATTTACTATTTATATTATTTTAATGCATAATATGGTAAAGGGGAATAATATGAATAAATAAATTGGAAGTAACATGTACCAAAGAAGAAAGAGAAAATAGCATATGTTCTATATAAGAAAGTGATGCACACAAGGCAAGCAAGTTATAACAGGTATTTGATACATTGGTAAGGACTACAAAAAGAAGATAACACTTGGATCTTAGAATGGAAGATGAAAAATATTGACAATAATAAATTCTAGTGTTTTAATTAAGATAACTCAAAAGAGTTGAGTTGTTTTTAAGCAAAGGAGAATCATGTAGAAACAAATCTTCTAGGGGCCATAACTTGTGATCCGTAAATTTGTTTAAGCTCTCGTTTATGCCAAAACAAATGTATTGAATGTATAAAACCTGCATAAACATCCTATTTAGTTATTGATGTTTTATAAACTTTTTTTAGGCCACATATGACCATTTGAGCATCCAAAAAAGTATTTTAGTATTTCTTTCGAGATTTTTCCATTTCGAGAAATAGGGTATTTTTATACTCAGACATGAACTTGAGTTAAAATTCAACCATTAGGTTTATTTAAATATTTAAAACATATGTGGATACATTTATTCCCATATGAGGTTGCATGCAAAACTTATAAAATAGTATTTGAAAAATCACTAGAAGACAAAAGTTACAAAAACTATTAGTTTTCTATAAATTCCATGAGTCATTTAGCTTTAGGTAAGTTTTGATTT
>JARHVA010008586.1:375000-397500 GCA_037957365.1 Torreya grandis
CTCCTACTTAAAATTATAATGTGTTCATGATTTATCCTCATAGGTGGTGGTCAAGCTAGAAAACACTTAAACATTATATATAAAAAATTAGTGTACATTTTTAAATTTCCATTTAATTTATTTTCCATATGCATGTTGAGTTAGCTAGTTTAGGTGTTACTTAGGTGTTTAATAAAAGGAATTGTGAAAATAATTCCACATTCTTGAATATTTGAGGACATGTTTATATTTCACCTATATGATGTATCTTCCTAAATATTCCAAGGCTAATGAATAATTAATGTTTTTATGATTTATTTATTGTGAAGACAATATTATTCATTTTGAGTTTTATATTAGGTTTTAGTACTACATATAAGTTTTTATTCATGAATTTGATCCTATCCAATATAATCCCTAATTATTTCCCACTACGACATGCTATCATAGCTTTTATGATAGCTAAATTCCATTTTTCCTGTTATGAAATCTAGCATTTTAACTTATTCATATATTTTTAAATGATTTCAATTTTCAAAGATTTTCTAGGGTTTGTATAAAATAAGTGGATATATCTACCAATTAGGTATTCAAACAAAAAATAGATAGTGTCATTGGATTCAGAAGGTGTCAAAACCCTACCGTTGGATATAAACATGACTTATTTTTGTGACATTCAATTTTTTTACCATTTTTGGAGGCTTTAAAGGCAATTATTGAAAATATGTAAATTTCGTACCACTTGGTACTTATAATAGATAAAAACAATCTAGTTTTTTTCTAAGGTTTTTAAAATTTGAAGTGGGTCCTTGCCATATTTGAAGGAAACCATACAATTTTTTCAATATTTGAGGTTTTCCTCACTAGTTTTTTTTTTTTTTCATTTTTTACCATTTTTAGAGATTTCTACAAAAAAATTAATTTTTCCATAGTTTATCAGATTTCACACCTATGTGTCCTCATGATCCAAACCAATGTGATCCATACTACAACATCCCCATGATCCATTTGAATGTGATTTGTACTTTCAGATCCCTATGAGCCACGTGGATGTAAAACTAATTGTGCTCACCCACCATGTTACTCCACACCCACTTATCACATTGTGCTACATAATAAATCATCAAACATCCATGCATTTTTAATGAAAACTCTTTTTCATGTGCCATTATTTTTAAGTGTGTTTTTTTTATCTCTACACATTGATGACATTCTTGTGCTTTATGAAATTGAATCTCTACATATTCAATTAGGGTTGCACATTCTTAGTCTTCAAGTATACACATTTTAACACACAATTTATTTTTACACAATGGATCGTAGCTTATTTTTTCTTACATCACCATTTGACTATCATGAGTGAAAATTTGAAGTGTAAATACTCTTAAGGAGCAAAGGCTTACATTGAATCCAGATGGGTATAGAAAAATAACTAATACTTGATGTAAATAAGGTTAAGTGGTTTAAAATAATTGATGAAGCATATGGTCTACTATGAATGTGTATCTCTCTTGATCTACTCTTCCATATTGAATATTTATACACTCCTAATGAATTTTGATCCACATTATAAAAATGCTTTGGCAAGGACATAATGAGAGGTCATGAGTTGTATAATAAGCTCATAGGTTTAAGCCCAGGTGATTTTGATGCACTACAAGATTTATTCACAAAGCTAATATCATTAAAGTTGTATCTTAAAATAAACTACATTGAAAAAAAAGATGATAAATTGAATATTTCCATCCTTAACAAATTTAGATTTTACTATTATGTCTTTCTTTCTACCTTCCACTCCACCAAGTGTGTCCTTGGAGTTACATAGACCATGCCATCATTGGATGAGTTTGTTGTTGACTTGACTCAAGAATAGAATAATATTATCTAAATGGGTATAAATAATTCATCTAAAATGCATGCCTTAATTTTGATTCCTGACAAATAGATTGTTTCTAGTAACAAGGAGATAAAATAAAATAAAAATGATCTAGAGCAAAGAAATGGTAATTTTTTTGATGTTAAGTCTAAAACATCAAAAAGTCATCTTATTCAGATAGGAAATCCAATAAAGAGTGACTCACATGTGCCTAATATAATAAATATGGTCATGATGAATTGAAATTCATGAAGAATCAAAATGACTAACTAACAAGGATGCTCGAAAAGCACAATATCAATGTCATAGATTTATCGAATTAGAATTTATAATAATAAAATTTTTCTAAGGATAAATAAATTAAAAAGGGAAAATATAATGGAAAATTACTTATAATGGTTGTGTCCCATCTTTCCACATGGGTAATTGACATAGGTGCATTGTACCACACGACTTCATCACATGATATGTTCTCATATTTATATCTTTGTTCTATGCCTTCCATCTTATTGGGTGATGTTAATTCCAAATGATTTAGTGGTAGAGAATGCATTTTATTAAATGATGGGACATGTCATGATATTCTATGTGTTCCCTATTTATCCACAAATCACCTATTTATTAATCAAATAACTCACATTAGTTTGGTCAAGAAAGTTGAGTTCAAACATAATTTAATAGTGTTAAAGGAAGAAAATAATGAATCCATTATTTCATTTGGGAAATCAGATTACCATTTATGACTATATACTTTCTCACATTTTTTACCTGATCAAACTTGTACTATAATACTCACTCATTTAGATGGGGTTAATAAACTATGGACGAAGTGATTCGGTGATCTCAAGTATCACTACTTGGATCAATTCAACTATTATGACATCATTTTAGGGTTATCTAGATTCATATTTTTTGATAGATTTTTTTGGGGTTACATACTTGGTAAGAATCCAAAATAATATTATGACATGGTAAAATCATATAGAGATGAATAAATATTGGATATTATTCATAGTGACTTTGTTGGTCTATCTATAAAACCTTCATTCAAAAAGACTAAATGCATGCTTACTTCTATTAATGCATTTATGACATATATCTGGGTGTACTTAATTAATAAAAAATTATGACTCTTTAATAATTTTCAATACTTCAATGAATTTGTATAAAAATAGTCAAGTGAATCCATCAAGATTTTACACACCAATAATAGTGGTGAGTATGTCAGTAACTAACTTGAGTGATTTTACACATCAAAGGAACTATGTCCTATAGTTATATATAGTCCTAAGAAGAATGGTATTTTAGAGTGTAATAATAGGTCCTTGAGGGAAATGAATAACTATATGCTAAATTCCAAGTCTCTTTCACCTCAATATTGGGTTGAGTCCATTAGATATGTTTCTTATATCCATAACCATGTTCTTCATAAAGAATTCAATAAAGTCACTCATTTTGAAGCTTGGAGTGGTTGGAAACCCATAGTGAAACACTTTTGAGTGTTTTTATCTTCAGCTATGGATTGTATTCTAAAGAATAAATGTAAGATAATGTAACCTCAGAGTTAACTTTACATCATTGTTGGAATACTGAGGGTGTTGAGGGATACAAAATTCTACATCTAAACACTCATGATTTTTTAATTAAGATGAGTGTTCATTTTGAGAAGAGTCATTCATATTATACATTCAACACCTCTCTTGATTCCCTAGATATAGTTGGATTTGTTGACATTTTGGATGATTCAAATCTGCCTGAGTGACTTCCTAATGTTCTAGATTCTTTTTCTAGTTCTAATGATGATAGTAATGGTGAAGATTAACCTCCTCATACTCCCATAATATATTCAAAGAAAGAGGAATATCATCATAACTCTCTAATAATTTTTCCTCTTTGGGGTAAATAGGTGCTAAAAATTGTTATCCAATGGGTTGGAGATTTATCAAACACCATGCAAACTTGTTCAAAATTGCTTAATGACCCACATGTTTTAATTACATATGATTCCAATCCATAATAATTTCATGAGGCATCAAGTCCTACTGAGTGGGATTTTACTATCAAATAAATGTATGGTTTCTTTCTAAGGAACAACACTTGGGATTTAGTCCATCTTCATAAGGGAAGAAAACTTCTTTGATGTATGTGGATCTACCAAACAAATTTTTCCATAGATGGGTATGTAGACAAGTTTAAAGCACATTTGGTAGAAAAGGGTTTTTATTATGTACATATTATTTACTATATGAATACATTCACCCCATTTTCCAAAATGTATTCAATCTAACCCACTCTTACCATTGACACATCACATCAATGGGATGTTCATTAGATGGATGTGAAGACTACATTTATTCATAGTGAATTCTATTATAAAATATATGTGAAACAAAAATAAGAATTTATGGAAGATTCCTTATTAGGTTTAAAACTTCATAAAACTATTTATGGCCTCAAAAAATCTCCTTGAACTTGGTATGCCAAGATGGACTCATTTATTCTTTTGATTAGGTTCACCATATGATAATCTAATCCAAATGTTTACATCTTATAGTAAGATGATTTACTATTAATTTAATTTATCTTCATGGATGACCCATTAATCATTGGTATTTTTAATCAACTATTATAGAATTGAAAAACTACTTCATCTAATAGGTTCTCAGTGACTAACTTAGGCTTATTACATTACTTCTTTAGGATTGATATTTATTACTCTAACTTTTGGATAACTATTTCACAATCCAAGTATGCTCTTGATTTTATTACATAGTTTAACAACAGATTACTCTAAACTAGGTGTGAAGCTTAAGGTTGATTATCCATCTCCTTTGGTTGTTGCTACCTTATATCAATAACATGTTGGTAGCATAATCTGCATTATGAGCATTTAATCTAAAATTTCATATATAGTGGGAATGTCCTATATATTCACGTGATAACTAGATGAACTACAATAGAAATAATCTAAGTGGATTCTCCACTACATTTAGGGTACACATAGTTTTGGGATTCACTATGGAGTAGGCGTCTATATTGACTTGATTAGTTATACTAGTTTAGATTGGTCTAACAATATTTAGAATCACAAGACGACTTCAAGATATACTTTTTCCCTTGGTTCAAGTTTGATTAGTTGGCCCAAAAGAGGAAATATATTTCTTTATATTCTACATAGGTAGAATACATAAGATCTAGTAATGTTTCCATGAAGGCTATTTATCTTCAAAATATTCTCACTAAGTCTGGCATCTAGTTTTGATGACCAATAATCATATTCTATAATGACCAAAGAACAATACAAATTTAAATCAATCCAATCCTCTATCAAAGGACCAAACATATCCAAATTCACATCCATTTCATTAAGGATATCATCCATGATAAATTATTTGATTTACAGTACATCAAAATATAGAGCAAATTATTGATATATTTACTAAACCCTTCACTAAGAGAAAATATATTCATTTATAATCTCTTATTGGGGTTTAAGAAACTCCAACATCCTCCTCTAGGTGGAATTTATATGCACATGGTAACCTCATGATACCTTTGTGTAGGAACTCAATTATTCTACCCATGTAAGTTACACTTAAGGGGGTGTTAGTGTAAGTTTTTATTCTATTTAATGGTTTTTCCTTGCATATTTTTAATTAGTTTGCCTAGGTGTCACTTATGTGTTTAATAAAGGTCATTATGAACGATAGTCCCAAATTTATGAGTATGTGAGGACATGTTTATATTTAACCTATATATTTTACATTCATAAATATTTTATTGCTAATGATTAAATGTTGTTAATACAATTTATTTATTTTTAAGACAAGTTTTTTTTGTTTTGGGTTATTTTTTTAGGTTTCAGTACTTCATACAAGATTTATTCATGCATTTGATTCTATCTAGATAAATCCTTGATTGTGTTCCAATCCAACACAAAAACTTACCTAAAATAATTATATATAAAAATGAAGATCACTCACCTTATTTATGGTCACATTCTACATAGGCCTTTAGATGGAATAAAAATATGCCTTCTCCTTTCTTATCTCCTTAACTAATTATTTAACATAAACCAAAAAAACTTAATGAATAATATCAAACCCTTCACCTATTTTTTTAGTGGGTTCTTTATAAACCTATTTCTATCCTTAAAAATATTTTAAAGTTTATTCTATGCCATTAAATAGTGATCTTAAATCAATATTCAATATCCTTCCCAGAAACATGACATACATCCATGGGAATAATGTAACAAAATTAATTATATTTATATTAGGTAGTGTGAAAACTAACCATACCTTTCACATTCATAATTATTTGATGAACCTAAATAAACCACAATTTTTATTTTTATTTTTGTTACACCAACATTTTCAACCAAATTTTATATATCATTTCCTTACAAGCTATGATTTTGGTGCTATCACTATCAACAATAGATTTTCAAAACATACTTGTATATTTTTAACAGTTTATAATATGTAAATTTTTTGTATAAAATCATCCTCCTTATGGGCTATTTTATCAACACTCTCTTCATCTACATAGGAAACATTATATCTCACATAAACCTTATTAGGAGTTGTAGTGACTATAAATATGTATGCTTGTATGAAAAAGTTGATGATCTTTTGTTGAGCTCAATATAGACTTTCTAGTTATGGTTAATTATCATATTTGTTATGTTATTCCTTGTTTATGTTATCATGTTTAATGTTTGGTTTAATCATTATTAAATTAATTTGAATGATCTCTAAACCTAAATAGTAATCTACCTAAATTTTGATTCCTTTCAATCACACCATAACTCATTTCTATCATTAACTTGTTAAATATGAATTATCTATACTATCTTGTGTAGAATAATACAACACATCTATCCTTATCTTTATCATATTCTATTGAACTAGGAACCTCTGATAAAAATGGTGTGGTGAGCATGGAAACACTCCTTCAAGAGAAAGTTATGCTAAGATGGTTATTAGGACAATGAGATATTAAAACGTAGCTAGACTAGAAAATATGGCACTTTACAAAAGAAGAATCCAAAAATATGGGTCTCACCACGACTGAAATCATTTAAGAGAATATATACAGTGAAATATATGAAATTTCTAGTGAAAACTAACCAAACTTATGACTAATTAGTTGACAAGAATAGAGTACTATTACTTCCATCCTAGAGTAGAAGATACCATTAGCTAGACTGAAGAAAAGATAGACCAATTAGTGAAACTAGAAATTAATTTGATGAGAGTGCTAGACTACTAGATTGCCACCACTATATATAGATATACTAATAAGTTCATACTATAAGGATATCTAGTGTTCAAAGCTAAGTAGTATTTATTCATCTGAGGAGTTAGAGAAAACGTTTTATAATGACTACCTCTCTTATTGAAGATTTTGGTGGTGGAAAAGGCCATGGTGCCTACTCTAGCTAGTATGAAGTAATTGCTTTAGGTATATGGGGATGTGTGTGCGTGATGGTGAATGATGGAAAAATGTGTGACTAGAGATTGATTTTGAATACAAAATGGGGACATGAGGGAAGAAGAATTAGAAGAAAAATCTAGATTTAGAAAGGGAACTATGAAAATAGAATAGATAGAATAAAAATAAGAATAGACAAGTACCTATAATATAATTAAGAATAGTAGTAAAGTAGATGATGAATGAGTGCACATAAGTGATGAGAGAGATGATGAGAAAAGGTTAAAGAGAAAGGATGATGTTGGATATTGTAAAATAGAATGAGAAGGTGAAGAATGAGTAGAATAAGAGACGTGCGAAGAGGAAGATGAGATTAGTTTAGGAGTAGAATAAATAGAAGAAAGAAGTAGTGCATAAATATAGAAAAGGGTATCAATAGAAGAAGAATTAAAAAAGAGAAGTATAAGTTAGTCTTAGGTTCATCATAGGCTCAACCATAACATAAAAAGAAGTCATTGGAAAGAAATATTCACCAGAAGTGTACACATCCCTGCATACCAATCTTATATATCTTAGTAAAAGTTTTTAGCCAATTGAGCAGGAGGAGAAGAGTTGGGAAAAAATATTTTTAGAGAATGTAAACCATTGGGGACTGGAGATTCACATAAAATAAAATAGTAAGGATTTGAATTATATAGGATTAGTTGAAGTTGAACAATAAGAAGAAGGAAGCACAAACAAGTAGAGTGCACATGATAATTCCTCTGGTACATAGAGTAATATATAGGTAAGAGCATTTAGGATGTAGTCACGTCAAATAAAATATACATAAAATAATTAGTCTATTCTAGTCACCATGATGAATTAGTTAGGAGGATTCCTAACACTGGCCATTTATGATGGGTCCATGGACCTTGAACAATACCTACTAACTTGTAACATGAAGTGGAAAGATGAGGGTATCACTAATGATTTTTTTTAAAAATGTGAATTAGTAGGAGATATATCTAGGAGAGTGCTAGAGTTCATATACAAAAGAGATCTAAAGTAAGCAAGCCTAAAAGATGTGTATGATTGGATTATCATAGAATTTAAGGTTAAAAAATGTACTAGCCAAACCATACATGACCTGAAGAAAAGAAGGCAAATGTCTAGAGAGTCATTCTATGACTATGATCATATATTTTTTGATGTAATGAATAAATTAGAATTAGATTTGATAGATAAAGATAAAGTAACATGGTTTGTTGAAGGACTATGAGGTAGAATTCGGTTTTCCACTATGCAAAACTAATATGAGATGAAATTATATGCCAGAGTTATTGTACCATGTATATAATATATCAAATATTATGGAGAACCTACTTTCGCTAACTCAAAATTTTAAAACACATTGCAAGATTTCATGAAAAGAATGGAGTAATATCATGAAGTAGAAAAAATTAAATTGAACCTATGGTGTATAGAGTACGAAAAGGAAGGACACCACTAAAATTATGTCCTAAAGTAAATATGGAATTCTAAATTTCTTTTCAAGTAGTAGGGCATGCCATGACACAATGACATCTCCTATAACAATATACCAAAAGTCCTCAAAATTTGTATTATAATTTCTATAGATAAACTAATCATGGTGAGAATAATTTTAGAACTTTTCATGAACATAAAGAGGGTATCTCTAAGAATATGTTTTCCATTGTAGCACAACAAATATCCTTAGTGAAGAAAACAATCCCAGGCCCAAACGTGGATAAGAACTATGCAACCCAAATGGGTCTATAATAGATTTTGAGTTCACCATAGTACCATCTTCACGGTCTGGATAGATTGATCCCTTATTTACTTATTTGGACACTCTTGTCCCCCTAATACTAGTATGTAGAACATTGGATTTCACCCATAATATAGCCACAACAATTGAATTAGGCTCCTCTTATTGTTAAACAATAATTTAATATGGGAGATAATCATCAGTAGTACTAGAATTAGAATTATATGTAGCCACAAGGAGGATATCAAGGGTTATATCAATCTAATAGAGGAGGAGGTCATGGAGGTTATAGAGGAGGATACTAAGGAAGTAGAGGAAATAAATATCAATGGCCTCCACTACAATGCTACCTATGTAGAGAGTACAATTATGTCTAAAGAAATTTCATAATAAATCTGTGGAGACAATCATATTGTGGATACTGTAGAGTCTCTGATCAACATGATAGAGAATATTTACATATTATAGAGAAGTAGAGGAAGGACCAATCTATATGAAATGTAAACATGGTAAGTGTGGAACCTAAATAAAATACATTTATGAATGTTGTGGCATGACAACCACATGCATAAAAAGGACTGCCCCCACTCGAGATAACTCAAGATCAAGGCATCAAAAAAGTTAGAGAAGACAAATACATGGATCCAACTATATAAATTATTCTTATGAATGAAGCTATATAGTTACTAAAAACATTTAAAAATAAAATAAATACTGATTGTGATGTTGTAGTAATCAACACACAAATGTATGGCCAAATTATACACATCATCTAATAAGACAAAATTATCACTGCATTCATAGATATACTAAAACTTTTGAATACTCTACAGAATAAAAAAATATCATAGAACATCATGAATCTACAACATAAAATTTTAAAATGTGCACAACGTGGCCAACAAAAAAAAAACTAGTCTGGTATGTCAAGATGAAGAAACCATGAGATGTTGTTGCATGGATTTATATTGAGGTTTCTGGATCCAAATATTGTCTTTAATTTTGTTGGCATAGTAAATATGATTCCTAGATCCACATGCGAGGTGATTAGATCATAGGATCTTATCTATAGCCCAATAACTCTGAGTTTGGATAACTATAGAAAAGTTGAGCATATTGGTAGAATGAAGGATGTTGAGATTAAATTCATAGAATTGTCTTTATGAGGAGTATTTGAGGTCATAGACATGATATCTATAGCAATGCACTACCCTGAATTGACAGGAAAATAATGGGTGTCTTATGGTCTGATGATTATCAATATAGTACATAACCAACTCAAGGCACATCAAGGTGATAAGGTTGTGGTCATTCATCTCAATATGGTATATAAGCTAGACATAATTCTTGCTAAACTAAAATCTCCATATGCTCCATAAGAAACTATTTGGATAAAGGTCAATACTGAAGAGAATCTAAATGCTGTTTGTGTATCACAATGAAACTTCCTATACTAGCATGCCCAACTACAACTATAGTCATTGATCACCTAGTAATTAAACACAATAAAATAATGGAAGCTGAAACTAGTAGATACATAGTTGATTGTAAATCAATTTATTATTGAAGACTATACCTCCAGGTCTATAAAATCTCCCACTCAGAAATTTATTTCCTATATCAAGACAATGATCATATGAAGGATTACATAGAATCAATAGAGGAAGGCACTTTACCCTAGAAAACAACTTCATATATTAGTGGTGATTCAGATAATCATCTCCTTAACTTGGCCAATGAAAAACATGAACTTTGACCCTTGATGATGGTCTTTATGCATGAATATTAACTAATTGTATATTATGCAATAGAGGACATCATTGACTGTATTTTGTACCTAAAAGTCCATATTCAGATTATCAATCAATAGTTTAGTGTGCTAAACTATAACTTGAAGGGAGTTTTTGTAACCTAGTGGGCAACTCATCAAGACAATCAACTTGATTGGGATGATGCTTGTGAACTCATGATCAATAGATTTTAGCTACCATAATTTATCTACATTAACTAGCCATTTTTTGAAGAAGGTGAGTACCCTAAGATTCATGTACATAAATGTTTTAAATTTTGGAATGAGGAACATATGGTAGCTAAGTATTAGGTTCACAGTTTAAACTATACACTTTCTCCACTACCCAAAACATGGTACATGAACCAAGAGATTAGGAGAGAAACCAAGCACTAGGCACAAGTGTAGAGTGATTTCATACAAACTTTTGTCGTTGAAGATGAAAAACCTCTAGTTCATAATGCACTAAAAAAATTAAATTACTTCTATGCCATGGGTGTTTGGAAGATTTGAGCTCCATAATAGAATTGGCTACATAAAAAAATTCAACCTTAGATCTTAATTTGGAACTTCAAAGGTATAAAGCTGCTAGGGCTAAAAAACAAGCTTTGATATAGCCTTGTCACCAAATCCAAGACAAGGTAGAAGATAATGAAGATTATGATTCTGATGCTTATTTGGATTTTGATGATTTATTTTAACCTAAGTGACCTATATAACTACTCAAGGACACTAACACAACACTAACTGAAGAGGATAAGCTACACAACATCCAAATTTTAGAATAAGAAGGGCAAAGGAATATCCAAGAATTTATCGATGAAGGAAAACACAATATTTATCAACTACCTCTAGAGAAGCATATTGCTATGTATGAAATAGAGGAGCTTATAAAACTAGTAAGCATTAGTAACTATTGGATGGAGATTGAAATTTTTTAAGTCCTACAACTTTTGAAGGATTACCAAAATGTCTTTCCCACCAAATTATTAGAGGTTTGATGAGTCAACCCATCTCTTGGTAAAATGGACATTGAATTGAAGGATTACATACATATAATAAATAATCATCCATATAAACTCAATCCCAATATCAATCAAAAGGTAAAGGTATAATTGGATAGAATACAAGATGAAGGTATAATCTATCTAGTAGAAAAAGCCAACTAGGTAAGTCCAATGGTAGTTCAGCCCAAGAAAATAGGAGAAATCTAGGAATGTGGGGACCAATGCATTCTTAATAATTCCTACATAAATGAACCTTTTCCACTACCATTTATGGATGAAGTTTTAGAGTCTATCAAAGGACATAAAGTTTACTCTTTTGTTGATGGGTTCGGTGGATATCATCATATTTCGATCATAGAGTAAGATCGAGCTAAAATAGCATTTGTAATAGAGTGGGGTTCTATTGAATATAAATTCATGTTGTTTGGCCTAAAAAATCCACCTATGGTATTCTCATGTGTAGTACTTACAACATTCAAATATTTCATTCATGATTTCCTAGAACTTTACCTAAATGATTGGATAGTCTTCTCCCTATTCAAAGAACATTTGTCTAAGTTAGGTTTCATGTTAGAATGATGTTGAGATTTGTGAATCACTTTAAATTTAAATAAATGTTTATTATTTACACATTTTGGGGTTTTACTTAGACATGTTGTTTATAGTGATGGGATCTTGGTCAATCAAGCTAAAATTGTAATAACCTTGATTATGCCACCACTTGTTAGTTCTACTAAAGTGTACTCCTTTATCAGGCACATAGATTACTACCAAAAATTTATCGAAGGATATGAAACAATTCAATCTCCATCGAAAGACATACTAAAAGAGTTCTATGTTTGTATAGGCATATGAATTCCAAGCAACTTTCATTGAGCTGAAACAACAACTAGTTAGTGTGCCCATACTTGTTTTACTAGACTAGAGTAAGTTGTTTCATGTATATATAGATGCTTTAGGCATCAGAATTGGTGTTACACTTGCACAAACTAGATAAGGTGCACTTGATCATCCCATCCACTTTTCTAGCCAAACATTATCTAATGCAGAGAAAAATTATACAACCATGGAAAGGGATGGATTGGTTATTATCTTTGTACTTCAAAAATTATTACACTATCTTTTGGTGACACCATTCAATGTTTTCATGGACCATCAAGCTCTATAGTATTTGGTTAAAAAATAGATGTTAGGAGGATGAATATCTTGTTGGTTGATATTTAAAAAATTTCAATTCTACATAAATGTAAAACTTGGTAGAGAAAATGTGAGCCCTGACCACCTCAACCACATCTCAAATGGTGAATAACTAGAAGAAATACAAGAATATTTTCTTGATGTGTACCTCTTTGGTGTCTTTATGATTCATGAAAATTTTGAAGCCATTTCCAACTTATTTGAGCAGGGAATATTCCATGCACACTTTTAGGAATAGGATATAAATTAGTTTACGACCAGAGAACTACCATATAGTATCATTAATGGACTGCTATATCACATGGGAAAGGATGAAGTCTTACATAGGGTTTTCCTCGAACATGAATGCCTTCAACTCTTAGAGGAAGCTGATTAAGGAGTCGTAGGAGGACATTTTACAGGAGATTCTATAGCTAGAAAGATTCTATAGATCAGATTATGGTGGCCAAATTTTTTCTAGGATGTACATAGAGTTGCATAGCATTACGATGTCTGCCAACATATGGGAAAACTACTCAAGAAAGATGAGATGACATTGCAACCCCTGTTAGTAGAGAAACCATTTGAATAGTGGGGTATTGATTTTATAGGATCAATCAACCCAAAAATTAAGTACAACAAATCTCAATATATCATTATTAGGATAAATTATTTTTATAAGTGGGTTGAAGCTACTGCCACACCTAGCTATGGTATGAAAGATGCAAAAAAAAATTATATGAAAATATCATTAACAAGTTTAGATGTCTAATCGAATTAATTAGTGATAGAGGAATGCACCTCCTAAACAATACCATTAAGGATTTAACTAGAGAATTTATGATCTACTGTCATAAAATAACTACCTATCATCTATAGGTGAATGGCCAGGCTAAAGCTCCAAATAAGGTATTGGAAAAAATGCTCATAAAAATCTATGGTGTTAAGGAAGATGACTAGGAAGATCACATTCTTGAAATCTTATGGGAATATCTCACAAATTCTAAAATGGCTATAGGGTTTACACCATTTATGTTTTTGTATGATTTGGAATTAGTCATGCCAATGGAGTATCTAGTACAAAGACTACACATCGCTATGGTCATGCATTTAGGAGATCAAGAATCTCTTACTAATCAACTCTTAGAATTAAATAGGATGGATGAGTTTATATGAATATTAGCATGGACATTAGAAGTGAATAGGAAAATTAAGAAATCATGGCATGATAGGAACCTACACCGTAAAGAATTTAACAAAGATCAACTAGTTTTATTAAATGATAGTGGATTCATAGTATTTTCAAGCAAACTATAAATAACATGGAAAGGGAATTACATCATACATGACTTAATACAAAAAATAAATGGTATTATTAAGGGATACATAGGGAACCATATTTCCAGGGTGAGTAAATGGTTGTAGGCTTAAACCCTACCACCAATAGTCTATTGATCTCATTCCACAAGCTTAGTGGATGCTGAGTAACATCATGTAGATTATGATTTATCTATTTTGAATGTTTTCTATGTCTTTTTATTTACTATTTTGGTTGTATGTAGATGATCTCAAAAACAATAATTGTAAATTACATAGACCAAACATCACATATACCAGACATGTGTAGGAAAATCCCCATATACCACCAAAAAAGTCAGAGAAGGGTGACTAAAAAATATTAAGTTTAGGAAATATGTTGAAATGTCACATCAATAAGATATCCATTAGATAAAGATCATCCATTGGAAGTAAATGCAAGAGCCAAGGGTCGATGGATGTGATCTTCAACAAATTAGTGGCTAGTCAATGGTAAATATTACTCCTCATATGGATACCTAAGGGTATAACGATGTAAATCCACACATGTACCAATGACTAACTACTTTAATGCCCACATCAAAAATTTATTCACCACATATGCCATTTTATTCAAGATGAGTGTAAATCTAGGCATGGCCTAGACATAGAAGCCAAAAGGCATTAAATCTATAAATACTAAGTTCAAACTCCACATTCACATTTTATCCTTATCATATTTTTGAGTAGTAAAACTATCAGAGCATTTAGAAGTAGTCAAAGTTATTCTCATGCCACCACAAATACCATGCTACTTATTCAACCCCACTTTGAAGCACAAAAGGAAGCCATGGGTATTAACAAGGTACTATAATAGACCAAATATTGTCATCAAGATCCCTTTCAATATCTACATGAAGCTGAATAGAAGATCTTATATCTTGACCCTATTGATTTTTCACAACCACTCACCCTCATAACTCCCCATATATTATAGAACATAGATGTTGAGAATTTGATGTGAATACCAACCTTTGGTGACATGGGAGAGATTTTTTAAGTATTGATTGGATGATATAATGATGATGCTATCTATTTGGGACTAGATGAGATAGTGGTCATAAATACACAATCTATGACCTAAGTATTGGGCATGCCTATGCATGGAGACTCCCTACTACCCTACAAGAATAAAATGCTTACTATCTTATAAAATTTTTGGGACCTATATGTATGTCAAAATCAAGGGATCTTGATCAATGAAATTATATATGAACTTGTGCATATTCTGATCTAACGCATCACCAAACAATATTGGTAGATAACCAAGTCTACCAAACAAATCTCGAAGGCCATTATGGATATCACTCACAAGATGATCCACTGAGGTGAATAATTCAATTGGCCTAAATACTTTGTCCAATCATTTCTAATAAATAGTGACAAGCACCACACTACTCTAAGACAAACCTTCTAGTATTAGTTCCTGATCCTTCTCCTTTATTTCACATAACAGAGACCACCTAAGGGGAAAGTGCATCTAGATACAGATTACTAGCTGACACAATAGTTACACAAAATCATATGGATGTAGGAATGTGGAGCACTTTCACATGAGGGGAGGTTCAAAACTTAGTGGGAGGAATGTCTAGATCTCATCACCACACTCCCGAAAGTCCCACTATATGTCATCTAATATTTGAGACAACATATCATAGTCATGCCAATTCCTAAGGGAATCTTCATCATAATTCATGAGATGTCACACAGACCTTTCAAACCATTTCTTTTCTTCATCAAAATGGATATGGCACAGGTTTAGGTGGCTAGATAAAAAGAGCACATAGTTATGTGAGCAACACCTTTGAAATAAATACCATTTGATAGATATATTCCTACTATCTAACCATCAAAGCCAACATCTAGTTCACAATAGTAGAAGGGGAAGTAATAATCAAACCTACATTCATTGTTTCATCCTCTAAGGCACACAATACATAGCATGATAACATAGAAGGATAACCCAAAGCTACAGTAGATAGTTGGTTCCTATAATATCATGGCAATGGGAATTGATGTGAAATAAGTGTACCAAGTGATGTTGGCAAACATAGATAGAAAATATTATGATAAGGAAGAAGAAAAATTATTATGTCTCTATAAGGTGGTGTGTATAGTGCAATTTCATAAGCATGTTCCACCTAAACTATGGGTGGAACTCCTAGCATATCCACCCTCCATCATTGTTGATATAATCAAAGAAGAGTTAGAGAAACTTTAACATAGAATAAACTTCTTTCAGCCATCCACTGATCTAACATTTGCACTTGATGTCATCTTCATATCCCTAACAGAGAGTTCACTAGAACAACTTGCGTATAGGCCACAAATGAGATTGGAAACAAGAGTATCCCCTACCCTAAAGTAATTCACATTTGTTAGGTTAACCATTACACAAGAATCACAACCAAATACTAAATCTTTTACTCCACCATGACGTAGACTAGTCACCATTAGTGGAAACAAATAATAGGTTTTGAGTTTAGAAATGTAATTAGAGGACTACCCACTATCACCATAAGTATAAAATGTTGAATAAATTACACTAGAGTAGATCATATCTGAATAAAAATAGGTTGTAAGAGAAGAATTTGCTCACGTAGATGAACACATGTGTAAGAATGAAGAAAATAAGATAAAAAAAGAAGAATTACAACACTAGTAGGAAACATAGTAGGTCAAAGAAGTGAAGGCCTCCAAAAATACCAAGGATGTAAATATAGACATACATAAGGTTCAAGAGATGGCCCAAAAATCCTAAGAAACAACCATTATACAATATCAAGTGTAAGAGGACAAAGAGAAGAAGAAAAATGGCAACAAAATACACCAGACTAGGTGTAGCAACAAGTAGAGGATGCTTCTAATAACAAGGAGTAACATGATGAATCCATTTGATAACAACAAGTGTAGGAAAAATCACAATCCCAAGTGCAATCCCACGCTACGTAGGAAAAATAATAGTAGAAGAAGGAAGAAGTGGAATAGAAGAAGGAAGAACAAGAAAAGAAATAGAAAGAAGAAGAAGATGAGACAAAGAAGAAAGATAAGGAGGAAATCAAATAGAAAAAGAGGAAGGCAGAGGAATGGAAGAGAAAAAAAGAGGAACATAACAAGAAAAGATAAGAAAAATAAAAAAATAAGAAAAAATAATAAGAAGACCGAGGAAGAATCAAGGAAGAAGTAGGAGGAAGAGGTCAAACTAAAGATGGTCAAGGATGCTTCACAACAAGCTAATATAGCAATAGAGTTCAAAAAATATCAACAATAACCCACCATGATATAGGCATAAACTCAATTTCCATAACTTCTAATAGGTGGTGTATGGCTCTAGGACGTTCCCTTAGTCGCTGCATGGCATACCACCTTTTCCCTCCTTAAAGCCACCATGCCATGTTAGGATCCTATAATAATGACAAGTACATTTGACACTCTTATATTTAGGTATAATTCCTCTTTAAATGTATCTCACCTACCTTTGAAGAAATAATTGGAGCATACTACCACATTCTAAGAGTCTATCGCATAAAAAGCAACCTCCCAGGAGCAAGAATAAGACAAAAAAAGGTGAGAACCTAGAACTTAACGCCGGCATGCATGAATAAAAGAAGAATATTGAAGACACTTACCTATCATTGGCCTCTAAAGTCACAAAAATAAGTCATCTCAAATTACATCAAGATAATAACCCTAGTTACAGATCTTACAAATGATTGGTGCACAACACAACTTTATGCATCTAGAAACTTTGGCTATAGTTTGAAGAATGACATGACAAATTTGATTAATCTATTGAAGAAGTATCAAAGTATTCTTGACATCATATCCCTCCAAGTCCATCATCTTACCTGAAGTCTTCTATATTTGAAGTAATAACTCAAAAATAACATGAACAACTCCAACACAGACTTCACTATAGTTGGTATAGCCCACACAACCATGCATACCTCAACTACATTGATTGAGGAAACCAAACTTACTCTCTATAAAGATTTTAATGCTATGGATAATATGTTTAACCAAATTCTCAACTAATAATAGGACCTAGGATGTAGTGTATTTATAGGAGAATAGGCAGGAAGACATGCGGAAAAGATAAAGCAATTGAGTAGAAAGGTTTAATTAAAGGTTAGTAATATAAGGGAAGGCCTAAGTGCCACTCAAAAGGCTGACATAAATGAATTCATTGGGTGTTACACACAAACGCACATTTTCATCCATATGGTCCATGAAATTATGGTTGATTGGGATGCATCTAATACTGACCTAGCTCCATTTTGTAGTGAGGTGACCCTACTGCTCAAAGTTCTTATGTACATGACACCATCAAAACTCCAACAATATATTGCATAGTGATAAAATATTTACATATAGGTGAATCATTATACTATCCATCCTTTTTCTTTAGAAACACCACCTCATTCTATTTGAGTAATATGTAATACACAATTTTTTGGAAGTTTTGTAAAATTTTGAACAATTTGGGATGACTAGTGAGACAAGCAGGGCTAAGATGGTTAAAAAACCATAAAGGGTTTCAACTTGGTTACACAAACCTATTAAAAAATTGAAATGGTGGTATGTTGGTATGTTTCTTAGTTGAAAACTCAAAAGGGTGGCTAAGTAGTGTGCAAGAGGTGAAAACTAGAAATGATACCTTGAGTGATTACTATAGCTCTTGCTAATCTACTCAAATTTTCAGCTTCTACCCTCAATGCATAGTTAGATGAACTTGTGATGTTGTCTCGAGAAGAGATAACACTTTAAGTGTAGGAAGGTATTGGGAGAGGAAAACTAGAGAAGAAAAGTTCCAGATGATATTCTTTAAATATTAGTATGTTATATATGAGATTATTAGCTATAGGTGTTTTTTTCTATGCTTTCAACTTGTGAAAATATAGAAGAGGAAAAATCTCATCATTTTTGTGCCAATGTATGAAGAATATTATGAATAGTCAAGAATTTTAGTGAGTATTTATATGTATGCTTGTATGAAGAAGTTGATGAACTTTTGCTGAGATCAATGTAGACTTTCTAATTATGGTTACCTATCATATTTCTTATGTTATTCCTTGTTTATGTTATCTTTTTTAATGTATTTTTTAATAATTTTTAAATTAATTCAAATGCTCTATAAATCTAAAGAAGTCTCTTGCTAAATATTGGTTCCTTTCAATCGCACCATAACTCATTTCTATCATTCTCTTGTTAAATGTGAATTCTCTATACTATCCTATGTAGACTAATAAAACTTAGCTATCCTCATCTTTAGGACATTGTATTAAAATAGAAACCTCTACTAATAATTACCTACAAAAGATGAGATAAATAAAGTTATAATAGAAGATCAACATGTGGAACAAGATGAAGATAAAGCTTATGGATAAATTTATTCTTGTATATTATTCACAAAACCTATATATAATATTATAGGATATAAGACAAAAGGATCACATTATACAAGAGTATACAAAGGAGTTTTATAAGCTTTCCATATGAGTGGATCACAATGAAATATAATAATAGACAGTTTTAAGATATGTAAATATTTTAAAGTTTTCTATTCAATTTGAATTGAGAATGCATACAATAATCTACATGGAGGAGGATTATAAATTATATTTTAAGATAGAATAATAAAAATATTAAAATTATCATAAGATCATCTTGTATTGGGCCAAGAAGAGGACAATCCTATATTAATGGGATGAGGTGGATTTAATACCATTAGAAGTGGCTTTAATTCCACAAGAGGAGAATAATCACATGATGCATAAAATCAAGAAGATAATAGACAAGGATTTAATTACCAATGAAGAGGAAGAGGATTTGAGGAGGATAAAACTATGATGGTTCTATAGGATGGTTTTAAAACCAATGCAAGGCTTATGCTTTTTATAGATGTGGATAAGAAGGACACATATCATTTGAGTGTCCACACATTCAAGATCAAGAAAGGATGCAAGAGGGCCGTACAAGAGTAGTTTAGTTGATGCTAAGACAAGAATAAAATATAGATGTTTTAATAGTATACATTGGATAAATTCTCATGATAAGGATAATAATAATTGGTCCAAGGAAAAAATAGGTTCAGATTAAGGAAGGTGGTGATGCATGGCTATGAAGAAATATTTTTCAAACAAGGTGTGCATTAGTAGGTAAGAAATGCAAAATAATTATAGATGGTGGTAGTTGTGAAAATATAATTTTCAATGACATGATTGAGAAACTAGGTTTACAATGTGAAAAACATATTTTATTCTTATTGAATTTCATGGTTTAATAAATGAAATGAAGTTACAGTAGATAAAAGGTGATTAATAAGGTTTTCTATAGGAATAACTTATAAGGATGAAATATTGTTGAATGTTATACCAATGGATACATGAAATGTGTTAGTTGGAAGGTGATGGTAATTTGATATAAAACCACTCCATGATGGAGCAAAAAACACATATTTATTTTAGGTGTTACAAAGATAATTTTATTATCTCTTAAATAATAAGATAAATAAAAAATTAAAGTCCACAAAATAATCTATCAAATGCATGAAGGGGATAAGTTATTTTTATGCATTAATAACAAATAAAGAAGAAATAAAATTGTGTAAATGTAAAAATAATTAATAAAAGTGTTGAAAGAATATGCAGATGTTATAATTGATGAGTTAATAGATGATTTATGATGAAAGACAAACATTTTAAATAACATTTATCTATTTCTAAGATCAACTCTACCCATCAATAAAATTATAGGATGTGTCCAATAGAACATGCATAATTGAATAAATAAGTAACTAAATTGGTGAGAAAGAGTGTAGTAAGGGAGAGCATGAGTCCATGTGCAATAACAACTTGTTAACTCATAATAAAGATATTGATTGGCATATATGTGTAGATAATAGATCATTCAATAAAATTATCCTCAAATATAGATCTCTTATACCTTGTTTAGATTATATGATGAATGTTCTTGTAGGATCTAAATACTTTATTAAAATTGATCTAAGTATTTGTTATTATCAGAATCAAATTCATGAAGAAGATGAATTGAAAATAAAATTAAAGAATAGGGATGGATTCTATGAATGGATGGTGATACCATTCATATTATATAAATCACCCATTAAATTAATTAAGTTGTTTAACATAGTTCTATGATATTACATTGGTGTGTTAATGGAGGTTCAATTTGATGATATTTTTATATTGAGTAAGACTAAAGAAAAAAAATGTAAGGCATTTGAGAATGGTGTTAGATATTTTTAAAAAGGAAAAAGTATATGCAAATTTTAATAAGTGTAGGGTTATATAGAATAATTTCATATTTTTTGGATTTGTAATTTTAGTAGATGGTGTAAGAATGGATGAAGAAAAGGTAAAGGAAACTTTTTAGTGGCCTATTCCAAAGAGCAACATGAGGTAATAATTTTCTATGGTTTAACAACGTTTTATAGAAAGTTCATTAATAAATTTAGTAGTCTTGTTTCACCAACGAAAAATTGTATGAGAGGAAAATAATTTGTAGACAAGATCAACAAAAAAAAATTTAGTTGTTGAACAATAGATTATAAAAAAGCATATTATAGCATTACCAAATTTGAACAAAGTATTTGAGGTTGATTGTGATGTTTCAAATGTTGGAATAGGTTATGTGTTTAGTCAATGAAGAAAGCTAATATCATATTTTAGTGATAATTTAAATCAGTTAATACATAACTATTCTATATATGATGTTTAATTATATGTCATTTAATAAGCCTTAAGGAATTATGGGTATTATTTGGTACCTAAGGAGTTTATTCTATATATAGATCATGAGGCTTTGAAGAATGTGAACACTCAAAATAAATTAAATGGTAGTAATATAAATTGGGTGTCTTTATTCTAGGTATATTATTTTATTTTGAATCATAAATTAGGAAATTAGAATCAGGTAGTTGATTATTTGAATAGGTAAGTGGGTTGTTAACTAATATTGTGAGTGAAGTACTTAGATTTGATGTTGTTAAGGAACTATATGATACTGATCCAAATTTTTCAATGTAGTTTAGAAATTTAAGAATCCATTAGCAAGTATGATAGGTACTATTCATCATGAATACCCTATA
>JARHVA010008586.1:407500-420000 GCA_037957365.1 Torreya grandis
GAATTTATTTATCTAAGAAAACTAAGTTTTAACTTATTGATGTAGAAGAATTCCTACAATACATTGGTACTCAAAAGGATATAATTTAATATTTTATTATCTATAGATAATTTAAATTAATATTGAGGTAGAATAAATACAATATATTATCAATTTATATACCTAGGGTAGATCTAATCATCTATATAATTCATTACCCTACCCAAAGAAAAGCTTAAATTGAGTCACATATAACACACATGTGATATTTTTATATATTTTAAGAATGATGCAAGTGTTAATAAACTAATAAAAATTAATACAACTAATTTTTGGAATTTGGATATTGATGGTAGTTTCTATTCTATAGGTGTTGGTGATGGTGTAATAATCACATAAAAAATAATGAAATGTTTCCTTTATCCTCTAAACTATAATTTTAAAATATCAATAAGACAACAAAGCATGAAGCTTTGATTCTAGTCCTAAAGGTGGCTAATAAAATTTAAATCAATAACATAAGACGACAAGGCAATATTTAAATGTTTGACAAATAAATAAAGATCAATTTGAAGTTACGAATGAATATTTGAGTCACTAAAAAAATAGAGTTTGTGATTTCATAGAGAATTTTGAGGCATTTTACACCTCTGCAATTCCATACATAAAATGATAAATATAAAATTTTCTTAGTCTCTTTATCACTAATTATTCATCATCGTAAGTTTGGCATAATTTATCACACCATTAAAATGGTTTTCCTATGAAGTCTTTCAAATCATTAATAATAATTCAAATGTATTCAATCAAGATCAATAGATTATAAAATTCATTGAGGATATGGATATATTCCATAATATATATTTTAAAGGTAGAAACTAAAATTATATGGAAATTATTTCTCAAACTAATGAAGATGGAATTATTGAATTAAAAAGAAACAAAAATATCAAAGGCATCATCTATATTGAGGAATTATTTAACAAACATTATAAGTTTATGAAGAAGAATATATAAAAGGAATCTTTTAGCGCATCAAAATAAGAGAATGTAATATTGGTTTTAAAGAAAAACTTATAATGGTTAACATTAGTAAATGTTATTCTATTGAATGATAATGGAGGTTTATTTTATTCTTAAAATAGTACATATGCATCCTCACATATTTATATTATTATCTAAAATACTTTAAACATGGATATATGAAACACACCATGCCTCACAAGTCATATGCGACCCCTTTTAAGCAAGACTAAATACATTACATCTCAAAAGTAGCTAGAGCTCTTTTTTATGTGGTTAAAAAAATTAATTTCTAAATAATCTTCCCTATAAATCATTCCAAATTTGTTTCAAACATTATTCTTATACGTAAAAAAATGGTGAGATATGAATTTGTTTCAATTTTAATTATTTAAATTAGGAACATTGGAAGTACAATTATACTTTGTGCATCATTGATCTAGTGGTAAAATTTGTCACAGACTAAAAAATGTTATCAATGTTTTATGGTTTCTCACTAAACAAATTAATTAAAGTTGCATAAGAATATAAATATAAGATTATATTCACAACCGCTTGGGTTACCTATTTTTAATATAATAATTCCATTCAGTCTTATCAATTTAGTTGTAACATTTAAAAAAATAATGGATCTAGATTTTCATGATTTGAAGAAGATGAAAATACTATTGTATCTTTATTATATTACAATATTTATAAAAAATTGAAGGATATCATTTGAGCATCTAGAGAGAGCATTTTATAAATTTATTTCCATGATATTTATATGAATCCCAAAATTTATATTTTTTGGGTCATAGATGGAAATTACTTTGTCACTTAGTGTCTAAGTAAGGCACCATATTTAATCTGGAAATATTTGAGGCTATTCATAAATTTTTTCTTCCAAAATAAAATTTGGTGTCAATTATTTCCATAGAAAAGTAAAATTGCTTAGAAGGATCATGTTTTATTTCATAGGATTGACAAGACAAATAACTGATATGATGAAATGAGAAATTAATTTCAAATGGATTAAGGATGGAAAATATGCTCTCAATAAAGTAATGTTTCTTATAACCAAAGGACTGGTTCTTGTGTGTCTAGACTTTATGATCTATTGCAGCTCATCAAAGCACACATTGTTAGCCATACTAATTCTAAAAATTGAAGGAGATGAATATCCATTTTACTTTATGATTTTTGGTATAAATATTAATGATATCAAATATTTATCTATTTAAAAATATGTTTGTGTAGTACTTAAGGCCTTGAAAAAAATCAACTATTACATCTTGAATTCACACTCTTTAGTTATAGTATCAGATACAGCTTCCAAATGAAACTTGGCTCAATAATAACTTTGTTAAAAAAGAGTAAATTAGATATAAAAAGTGTAATAATATAATCTTGATACCAATCCAGCCAAACTTTTACATGGATGTGGTTTATTTCAACTTATAATATGAAATAGATTTAAAAATGAACATCCCAATAAAATACAAGAAGAATATATGCCCAAGGAGTTACATCATGCTCTATTTATTAGATCCTCTAGTGAGTGGTATTATAATATAGAATAATAGATTACATATAGATAATTATCTAAAAACATTAATTTTAATTTGAAGAGAAAATTTAAACTTAGAGCTACCTAATATGTATTATTAAGTAACACTCTATTCAAAATAAGTCTAGATGGTTCCTTCTTAAAGTGATCAGATAAAAATAAGAAAATGTTTTCTAAATCACTTAATAATCAATTTTTTGGTGGGTATTTTTATTGTGTAGTTACAACACATATGGTTTTTAGAGCCCATTATGATTGACCAACGCTTTTCATAGATGCTAAAGACTAGGTTTGATAGAGTGAATCTCATATGCGGATCATTGCTAGACCAAAAAGTATTGCACTACCATTGAAACTTGTTGTGATTGAGTATCATTTTCTAAAATTATTTATATACTTCATTGACATGCTAATTCTAAAGTATAGTGATGGTTAAAATTATATATTCATTCTTAAGACTATTATCTCTAAGGGAATGGTGAATAAAAATCAAGAAATAAGAAAATTGTCACTATCGTATAAAATTTGGTTATTTAGAATCAATGAAATTGAGATAATAAGTAGTTTTATGTGTTATGGGATGATCCTATACCACTTAAAATATATATTAAAATTATCCTTTATATTTATCATATGGTATTAATGTTACATTAGTTATCATAATTTAATTACCACTGCATAAACTTGCTAAAAAAATTAAAGATGAAAGATTCTTAAACTCTTTGGATAAGACAATAATGTATCTATAAATGATGGTAGATATGAAAGTTGTAGTTATTTAAATGATTATTTGACACCAAACAAAAGTGAAAATTTATTTTGATAAGAAATACTGGCATAAATATTTTCATATTGGTGATATTATTTTATTTTGGGACAAATAAAGAGAGTTGAAAATAATTGATGGAATGTTTAATTATTTATGGACATCATATTCAAGGATTCATAACTTTTATGGAGATAATACGTACTATTTTGCCTACCATTATGGTATCCATCTTCCATTTCATTACATTGCCCGAAATATTTGAAACACAATTTCTAGTGAAATTAAGTTATCTCCTACATGTACATAATTTAATCAAGTATTTTGTTTTATTTCCTTTATTTTTGTGTTTTTTCCTTCCCTTAGTCATTTTTCCTATTTTATCTTATGTTTAATTTTTGTCTTTTTTAAAATTGTTGTCAATATTCTTTGATATAGGTCTTTGAATTTTTTGTCCAATGGATAAATAACCTATTTATGAAACCATAAATTTTGATTTTTTATGTTTATAATTACATATTAATCCCCTATTCAAATCCAATTATTGTAACGAAAATTTTAATATCTAAAACCTCTTTATTTTGACATAATTGTGTAGAGCAAGATGAAGCAATAAATTTTAATTATTTATACTTAGTGAAAATATGAAGTCTACTATAATTTATATAAGTTATGGAACTTCAGACACTTTGGCACCTTTATTAAGTTCTCCAAATGTCTATAATGTCTTTAAGGCCCAATAATTTTGAAAATTCCAATATTTAGTGTTAATTTTGAGTAATTGGTTAAGTCATAATATTTTAAAACTTTTAGGTAATTGAGGGAAGTTACTAATGAATCCTAGGTACTTCAGAACGTTAAAACACAAAAACATAAATTTTTTTTATATAACATTGGAATGCTTCTAATTTTTTTGAACCAAGGCCAATATATTTTGTACCTAAAATCTTAAAAAGACATTCAAACCTCTAAAAATTCAAAAATAGAACTAGAAAACCAATAATTTTTTTATACATTAAAATGATTCTAAACATTTTTATTAATATTTTAAAATATATATATACTATAATATTTTATTTGTAATCATAGAGAGTTGTTTAAACACTATAAAATTAAGATAAAATTTCCGTTTTCACATGTAAAACTCAAACTAATATTCTAGGATGACTTATGATATTAAATACTTTGATGTGATAGATTTGTTCTCATATTCTTACTATCTCACTACTTGTAAGGCTATTCACTCTTTTCATTTGTTTTTTAAAAAATTCCTTTCATTTCATATAATGTTTACATATTTATGCCTACATTGTTTTTCTCCATCCTCCTTCATTTTCCTTATTTTCCACCATTTTTTTTCCATCACATATTTTTCCCCTCTGGGAACTCATAACATTGGTGAATGCTAACCTTGACGATTTAATTCTAGAGTTTTTGTATGTGAATTTTTGTGTTCCATAGTTTTAAGGTTTTTTGGGTACACAAAAATATCTAATTTATCCAAACATAGTCATTAGGATATTAACAAAATGAATTTAAAGGCTTTTATGACAATTGTGACTCAAGCCTCTTTCCTAAATAGATAATTCTTGCCTCATTATATTTTCATTAAAAATTTAACATTGTTATTTAACACTACCTTTTATAGAACTACTTAAGCCAAAATAAAATTAAAGTATTTGGGATTATGTTGTTCTCAAAATTTAGTTGTGACAAACCACATGATTTTGAATCCATTATGTAGACTAAGTTGAAGTGATAAATTTTCATTATTTATGCTTAGTCAAAATTTCAATTCTACCTTGATCTTTTATAGTTTCAAGAGAATCACCCTCATTGGTAATTTTCTTAAGTTATCCAAATGTATAAAATGTTTGTAATACTTATGAATGTTGAAGATGTTGATATTTAGTCATCTATTTTAGTCATTGTTTAATTCATGGTATTTTTTGGAATTTGTTGATCTCAAGAAAGTTCTTCAAGTACTGTAAGTACTCATGAACCCTCAAACTTATAAAATAGTGACAAAAATTATATAATTCTTTAATATTATATGGAACTAATGCCAATATTATTTTTATCATTAATTCACTGATAAACATTCAATGTTATAAAACAACATAAATTATAAAAAATAAATAAAAATTTTAAAACATTAAATTATTTTTTTAGTAACTATCTTCTATATTCTAAAGCTTTATTTTATACTATAAGAATATTTTTCAATTCATAAATACGTTTTTAAACACTATAAATTAATGTTTGAAGTTCCATTTGCACATGTAAACCCTCAATTACCATACTAGAAAAGCTAATGATATTTCAAGACCTAAGATTTCTAATTTATGTTCAGCTTATTCTGATCTCACTACATACAAGTTTGGTCAATATTTTCATTGTCATTTTCATTTTTTCTTGCATTTCATTATGTTTCTATAATATTTTTTCTTCTGTGTTATTATTTTTATATTTTTCTTATTTACCTCAATTTACATCATTTTTTATACCATCACATATTATCACCCTATGGGTTGTTATCCCTTAATTTAATTTAAAACTTTCCCATTATGTTGTGGATTTTATATTTTGAAGTTATGCATTCTATGTTTTTTTCAGTGTTCTATGTAAATAAAATATCTAAACTGAAAAAAAAAATTCCATACGAGGCATCAGAAAAAATTTAAACAATTTTATGACCATTATTTCTCATACCTCTTATCTACATAAAAAATTCTTGATGCCAATATTTACATCAAAAATTTGATGTTGCTAGAGGAGACTACATTGTGCATATCCTCCTTTTCCCAAATAAAAATTACATACATGGGATTTGACCCAATTCTAATTCTTGATCCAAACATTTATAAAACATATATAATGATATAGGACATGTAATTATTGAATAGTTTTATGTGAGGATGGTAGATGGGAAAATAATCGTACTACATTAGCATTTTCTTGATAGTGGGCTTGTAGATATAGTAAATTTTCAAAACTTTGTTGAATATGTTGATTTAGTCATGAATTTTTCCAAGTACTATGACCTAGATAAATTTCAAAACAAATATGTTGATCATTTATTAATAACCAATATTTATATCTAATCAATCAATGTTAATTTTGGATCCCTAATTATGAAGAAAAAATATACTTAAATCAGGATATTCGATTGAATTATTGGAAATAAAATAATGATAAATGTTAATACATGTTCAATAAAACCTAGACTTATAATAAAATAAGAGAACCATACAAACTTCCTATGTTCCTAACTAGGGGTTAGATACATGAATAGTTATCTAATGTCATATATCTAATGGATAGAGTTATGTGTAATTCATACATTTAGTTTATATCTAAATGTAAGTATATTTAAATCAATATTATCTATATCATGAAATAGTTCATTGATTAGAGTGAGGTAATACATCAAAATATTTATTATTAGTTGACAAGGCTTGAGTGAACCCAACAATTCTACATGAATTCATACCTAGTATGTTGTATTATTGATTTTATATACTATCCAACATTGAATGTGAAGGGATATATATATATATATATATAGACACACACACACACACACACACACACACACACACACACACACACACACACACACACACACACACACACACACACACACACACACACACACACACACACACACACACACATCCTATGTGCCTAGTTTTTTAAAAGTTATAATCATTGATGAAACTAAAATAAACAATAATCTATATTAAAATTTCAAAGAAAATTCTTAAAGGCTAAGTGCATAAATGCATAAGTTGATATAAAATATATAGAAAAGCACTCCAAAGATAAATGCATTGAATTTTAAAACAATTGTTTAGTCTATTTCAAAATAGCCAATTGGTCCAAGTGTGAATGCAATAAATATGACTCTCAATGTGGGAGTTTTTGTAACCTTGACACCATATGATGGGTCTCACCTAATAAATCAAATGACATGTGAATGATGTAGCCACTGATGATGTAAAAATGTCTGAGTTTATATGGGACATGATAAACATCGCTTTGTGTTTTATGTACAAACATAATCCAAAAACATTTTCCTTTCATGATTTAAAAGATATATTTATTAGGGATTTATATATTGATAAATGCACAAGTGAAATGATTTTGGACCTTAAGAGAATTCACATAAATAAGTCAAATTGGTATGGGATTATGATTATCGGTTCTTATATGTCATTAATCAAGTGAATTTTTATCTTAAAAATGTAGATAAAGTTTCTTGCTTATTGGAAGACCTCAATGTATGATTATTATTTATATTACATAAATTAATATTTATAATAAATCTATTGTTATATCTGATATGATTTGGGTTGAGCAGATAGATGATTATGGGGAAAGTTCTTAGTCTACTAAAAAAATAAATGCCATGATAGATATTGTATTGATAAATAATGATGAAATAAATGAGATAAATATATCCACAATATATATGGTCTATTGAATTCCATAAAGAGAGAAATCATAGTAATGAATATCCCAAAATTAAGGTAGAGTTATTATAAATTTATCGTATAGTAGGACACCCACTATCAAGTTTCATTTACAGTAGAAATATATCCAATGGATAAAAACTTGTTATTTTTTTTCTAAATCCCATTATAATGATGAGAATAATTATATATTTTTTTTAGGATCTAAAGTAATATATCTCTAAAAGTTCTGTCAGGATCGAACAAGAACAATTGATCACTTTTGTGTAAGCAACTAAACACGAAATTAAACCAGAAATAAAAGTAACTAGAAATTAGAATCATCAAAGAATAAGAGATAAAAGAAACAATGAATTTTTTTATTAAACTCTTCCAGAAGGAAATACAATGAAGAAATCTCTCTTTCTTCCACACCTCTCAGATGTACAGATCTCTTTCCCTCAAGAGTTCTCTCTTTCACAATTACAAACACAATTCAACTACTTGAATTGATTCACCCTTTTTTATTATCATACCATACACAAGCTATGAAGATCTATCCCTATTATATAAAATTAGGGATCATGAGCTATGCATTCTCCACTGTTAGATACACCTCCTAATCAAAGGTTCAAAACAGTCCTGCCAAAAATAAAAATGTGGACTCAACACTAATAGTTAAACTTATCATGCAAATAATCTATTCATCCCACAAAAATAGACTTATGGAACGCACAGGTGACCGACATCGGTCCCTGTCTTCCTGCATATGACCAACGTTAGCCAATCCATAACCAATGCTGGCAGCTCTTAGTCAACCCCTGACTGACGTTGGTTGACCCTGACTGATGTCGGCGATTGTGTGACTCTAGTAACCTTGCATTCGTTCATCTAGTGTAGCTTTTAGCTCAACAACTCAATAATCTCCCACTTGGAGATAAATAGATGCACCTGTACCTGTATAACAACATCTTCTAGCTTGTTTCTCCATTTTCAAGCTCAATCTTGAAGACCAACCAAATTTGAATGAAGATTCAACTTCTCCTTTGTTACCAGCTTTGTTAACATATCAGTAGGGTTCTTATCTATATGGATCTTTTCCAGCTTCAACTCACCATCCTCCAATACCTGTCTAATGAAGTGGTACCTAAGCTATATATGTTTTGGTTCTTGAATGAAAGGCTGAATTCTTTGCCAAATGAATTGCACTTTGACTATCACTGTATAATTTGCAACTCTCTTGCTCCTTTCCCAATTCTTCCATGAATCGTGTCATCCATATCATCTCCTTGCTAGCCTCTATGACTGCAATGTATTTTGCCTCTATAGTAGACAAGGCAACAACCTTTTACAACTTTAAAATCTAGCTAACTGTCGTTCCACCAATAGTGAACACATATCCTATGGTGCTTCTCCTGCCATCCAAGTCACCTACCATATCCGCATCTACATATCCATGTAGAGAAGTGTTTGACCCTCCACAGCATAAATGCCTACTGATGGTCCCTCTTAAATATCTGAGAATATACTGAACTACTTTCCAGTGTTCCTTCCCTAGATTGGCCATAAACTTATTAACAACTCCCACTGCTTGGGCAAAATCAGGTCTAGTACATACCATTGCATACATCAAGCTTCCAACTGTAGAAGCGTATGTAACTCTACTCATGTACTCTACCTCATCATGTGATTTAGGACACTGTTCTTTGCTCAACTTGAAGTGTTCAGCCATAGGTGTGCTTACCGGTTTTGCATCCTACATATTGAACCTCTCCAACACCTTGTTCACATAATCCTCTTGAGACAAAATCAAACTATGATTTTTCCTGTCTATCTTAATACTCATGTCAAGGATTTTCTTTGCTGCTCCTAAATCCTTCATGTAGAATGTGTGAGCTAATTTTACCTTAAGCTCAGAAATATTCTGCATGTGTGAACCTGCAACAAGCATATCATCAACATACAGTAATAGGATAATGTATCTACCATTATCCAATCTCTTAAAATAAACACAATGGTCAGATTGACATCTATTAAAGCCATGCTCAGTCATAAACCTATCAAACCTCAAATACCATTGTCTTGGAGCTTGCTTAAGACCATATAAGGTTTTCGTCAACCTGCACACAAGCTTCTCCTTACCTTTGACATCAAAACCTTCCAGTTGATTGATATATATATCTTCATCCAAATCTCCATGAAGAAACACTATCTTAACATCAAGCTACTCAAGATGCAAATCCTTAATAGAAACTAAAGATAATATAGTCTAAATAGAAGTCATTTTTACTACAAGAGAAAAAATTTCACCAAAATCAATACCTGGGTTCTATGCAAATCCCTTTACTACCAACCTGGCCTTATGTCTCATTTGTCCATTCTCACCTTCCTTTAACCTATAAACCCATTTGTTTTTTAGTGCTCTCTTTCTGGCTGGAAACTCAACCAAATCCCACGTTTGGTTCTCTTTCAAGGAATCAATCTCCTCAATCATGCCAAGCTCCCACTGTTTCTGAGTTTCTACCTGCATTGCCTCATCAAAACTTTTTGGTTATCCACCATCAATGAGCAACAAGTAGAATAATGAATTAGAGGTTTACTTACCCTTTTTGACCTCCTCATGGGCATCTGAGACTGATTCACTACTTGCTGCCTGCCCAAATTCTCTGTCAGTGACTGATCTCGGTCATCTCTGGGTCTGTATCTGATCGACGTTGGTTGCCCATGACTGACGTCGGTTCTTGCCTGACCGATGTCAATTTCTATCTGACCGATGTCAGTGTCTGTCTAACTAACATTGGCTCCTTCCTGACTGACATCGGTGTCTGTGTTTTCTTATCTGTGATTATTTTTCCCCACGAGCTCATTTTGGATCATCACCTCGTCCAAATCAACATTGCTTTGCTCAGTATTATTCAACTTCTTAAGCTGATCACTGTACATCATTTTCTAATTGAAAACAACATCATGGATTCTAATAATTTTGTTAGTTCCTAAATTCCACAACCAGAATCCAAAATCTCTAGAGCCATAACCAATAAAAGTGCACCTCATAGTTTTAGCATCTATCTTCTTTCTATTTTCTTTATCAACGTGCACAAAAGCTTCAGAACTAAAAACTCTGAGAAATGGAAGATCTACCTTTTTACCTATCCAAGCCTCTTCTAGAATTCCACCATCCAGAGTAGTAGAGGGTCCTCTGTTAATCAGGTAAACTGTAGTGTCTACAGCTTCAACCCAAAACTATAAGGGCAAACCAGCATGCAACCTCATACTCGTGCACACTCCAATATTGTTCTATTCATCCTTTTAGCAACTCCATTTTACTGAGGTGTCCTTGGAACCATCCTTTCCCTATGTATTCCATTCATAGAATAGTACCTATTGAATTTATAGCTACAATACTCACCACCATTGTCAGATCTAAGGCACTTCAATCTCAAACCTATTTCATTCTCAACCAAAGCTTTCCATTTCTTAAATGTTTCAAAAACATTAGATTTCTTCTTTATGTAATAAACCCATACCTTTCTTGTAGCATCATCAATGAAAGAAACATAGTACTGTGATCCTCCAACAGAAGCTACCTAAGCTGGTCCCCACACGTTTGTGTGAACAAGTTCCAACTTGTGCTTCCTCTTTGTTGACCCAGTTTTGAGAAATCTCACTCTCTTCTATTTTCCAAAAACACAATGCTCACAAAAACCTAGATTTATGCTTTTCAAATCTGAAAGCTTACCTTTTGACTTAAGAACTTTCATTCCCTTCTCACTCATGTGGCCAAGCCTACAGTGCCACAACTTTACATCTACATCTAAAGTAGATAAAATAGAAGGAGAATAATCAGTAATACAATTACATAAATATAGAGTACCTACTCTCTTACCTCTGGCTAATACAAGTGCACCCTTGGAAACCTTCCAAGATTCAGCTATGAGAGTTACTGTGTAACCCTCATCCCCTAACTTTCCTACAGAAATTAGATTCCTCTTCAGGATGGGTACATGCATGACATACCTCAACACCCATGTGTTGCCATTCTGCAATTTCAGTTTCACTTTTCCTTTGCCAACAATTTTACAAGCCTCATCATCCCCTAAATAAACTTTTCCAAAATCTCCCTGGACATAATCATTGAAAAATTCTCTATTTGTGGTTGCATGGAAGGAGACACCAGAATCTACAACCCAAGATTCTATTTTATTATCCAAAGAAAGTGCAAAATCATCTTGTGCAACAATACCTGCAACTTTTGCTTCTTCTTTACCTTCATGTTGATTTTCTTCTTTAACTTTCAACCAGTAATCTTTCTTTGCATGCCCTATCTTTCCACAATTATAGCAGCTTATCTTTCTTCCATTTCTAAATTTGGATCTACTTCTCCTATTTGAATTAGACCTTGATCTCCCTTGCTTGCCCTTCTCTCTTTGCCTTCCCCTGCTTTCAATACTTAAAGCATTACCTGATGTTTCTCCTGTGCTTTTCCTGTGAGTTTCTTCATTCAAGATTACACTAACAACATCATCTACTTTCAAAATATTTGTAGCAGATGTAGTATTACTAACTGCCATCACCAAACTATGCCAACTTTCAGGTAAAGAGCATAAAATTAAGAGAGCCTTAATTTCATCATCAAAAACTATTTTGACTGAATTTAACTAATTTACTATTGCATGGAAATCATTAAGATGACTAGATAATGATCCACCTTCCTGCATTTGCAAATTAA
>JARHVA010008586.1:427500-459060 GCA_037957365.1 Torreya grandis
ATTAGTCAATTCCTCTATGACATGGGTAAAGATGATCTTAGATAAAGAATATATTTGGATCATGAGAGGTAAAAATTGCTAGGAAAAGCACACCAAAGAGTTATAGGAAGGAACTTATTAGGTGAGTATAACTTTATTAAAATACTAAAAATAGGTACTTAGTGGCCTACTCTATTTCAGTATGCATACAAAGTCATAAATAATTGTGATGTTTGTTACCGAGTGGGAAGACTAAAACAACAAGATGAAATTATGTTAAATCCAATGATAGATAGGCAACTGCTTGAGAAAAGGGGGACTAAATTTTTAGAACCCATTATTCCCTCCAAAGGAGCACATTAATTTTAGTGACATATTACTTTACAAAATGGGTAGAAGGTACTATGACACAAAGTTTCAATGCCAAACACATAGCTAAATTCTTGTATGAAAATATCTTAACCAGATTTACATGTACTATAAATATAATTAGTGATAGAGAAACAAATTATTGAATAATGTCACAATTTGACCTGGTATTCTACTATAGATGTTTGACTATAGACTATTTATCATGTTTTTCTCTCACTAGACTATGGTTGTTGGTGTTGGTCTTATTTTTTTGGGTGCAATGCATGATATTTTGGGTAAATATGAAGATTAGGCTATACCATGGTTGATGCTCATCATGGATTATTTTATTTGGATATATATATTAGTGTTTGACCATTATTATTATCACATTCATAGTATAATTTTGCATTACCTTTATCTGGTTAGACAATATTGATGTATTTTGATATGTTGACATGTTCACTATAGGTCGATGGGCATGTTATGTTTAATTTCCTACATTTGATTATATATGAATTAGTTGACATAATTAATATTTTTATTATAGTTCTATATCACATTATTTATTATCATTCAGATACTATTTATGTATAATTGATGGTTGTAAGTACACGATGCGAACCAGGCTAGATGAAAACATCATTACATGGGATGATGAAGTGATTATTAAGTAGTCAAATCAGTTATGACATGTATACACATGTTTTTATTTTGGTCCCTTTCCATTGGATAATCATCTCATCTTCTTTTCTGCAGTCAAATTATGTTTTCATGCTCTAGTCATGTCATTCTTTAGTTATTATGTGCCTATTTTTTCTTGGCCAATTTTTTTCTTGATTGAAATCATCTCTCTCTCTCTCTCTCTCTCTATATATATATATATATATATATATATATATATATATATATATATATATATATAAAACTCATCACCACCCATGGACTTACTTGAACTAACCTTACAGGTTGACTTAGACATCCTATGTGGACTCACTTGGATACCCTACAACCCCCCCATTGGATTCTTATGACCACTTGATGTTTATTTGGATGGTTCAAACCATGTGATATTTAAATATTTTATTTTATTATTATATTGAATTTTGTTGACCTAGTCTTTTATGACGAACACATTTATTATGGTTGGCATGTTGTGTGCCTAGAGGTAGGTATTCAATGGCTTGTGCAAGAAGTTTATCTCTCCTCATCATTGAATTCTAAAATTAATTAGGTATGGGGTATGTTTCAAATAGGAGAGAAAGATGTTGTGTGAAATAAAAAGAAAAATTATGATGTGGGTGTTGTTTTTGGAATCGGGCATTTTGAATTTTGGTCGATGATCTAGGAACTATGTAAAAAGGGATGTAGGGGAGGGAGAAAATAGAGACATGGAAATGGTGAAGGGGATCAAGTGTTGGGTGTAAAATTATTCTTTTTTGGCCTAGGATTTTTGGGTTGAGTGTATTATTTTATTCAAGTCTCTTATTACTTAGCAAAGTATAGATTAAGAGGGGGTTATTTGAATGCCTATGGTTGAAAATATGTTAGAACGTAGAAAAAATTGTATTGCCTCTCAATATCTACAACTAATGTTAGAATACTCTATATACTTAGGATCATAATCAAATAGTAAATGTATGAATGAGGCTACATTTGAATGCAAGATTAAGTATTAGCTCAAATTTTGTTCTTTCCTCAGATTTTTATTCTATGGTTTGTTGGTTTGGATCCCCATTTTAATGTTGGGTACAAGATCAAGGTTTGGGCACCAAAACCACACAAACTAGTCTTTTACTACAACCAATTAGTTTATTTCAATATGTAATCTCCCAATTAAGTGAATTAAACGTCGCATTGCCTAGGCTAGGTTATTTGTGTTGTATTAATAGAATTGGGAGTGGGCTCTCCTCTTTTTTACAGTGGAAATTTAAGACATGACCTATTGTGTTTTATTTTGATAGATAAATTTCAATTTGGGGCTAAATTTTTCTATAAATATTTTCCCTCTATCTATACATGAAATAATTTTCATTCTGATGTTTATTGCTGAAATGATAATTTTGGGTCATGCTTGGAATAAAACCAAGTCCCCATACCCTATTTGATTAAATGAAACATTGGGAAATTTTATAGCTATGGAGTGTTTGTATAAAATGAATTATGTAATGGATCTTCCTCTTATTCATTACTTTAATTATTAATCATCATGTTGAGCCTAATTTGTAGCATGAATCATTTTAGGAGTAGTAATGTTGGTCACCCTTTTTATGCATACCAAATTAAATGACGTTTGGGTGAATTCAGTGTCATTATGGAATAATTTCATCTTGAGGATCTTCTCCTTCTATCTTGATTTAAAAACCTTAATCTCACCTTACAATATTTTTTTAAATGCTATATGGGGTTGATGTATGAGTTTTGTGTTTGAAAATTAATTCAGATCATTCTATTGTTGGAATAAAAAGGGTTCAATTTTTAAACCAAAGTTGAAAATTGGTTTGAGTTTTTCATTATTCCAATAAAAAGGGCTTTTCAAAAATTTAGTTGAATCATTTAAGGTTCTTTTAAAATTTAACGTAGTTTTATATTTATATATTAAACTCTTATTTGTGTTAGGTTACGAGCAAAGCCATACTAGAATTTATTAATTTATAGCAGAATAATAACCCTTAAATAAATGATTATAAATGTTGTTTTTGTTTAAAATAATTTATCCCAATTTTGATTTAGGGATCATGATGAGGTCTTGGGACCTCATGATGATCCCAGGAATCCATTATATTGATACTTAACATGAAAATCAATTTTCACACTTTGAATGGTTGTTTGTATCATTAGTTTTCCATTATATAAAATATGATTTAATACTACAAGTCATTTTGAATGTGTTGAATGGTCTTACGAGTTCACTATTGTACATGAATAATTATTTATGGATTGTGGCATTATGCTAAGTATACCTCATTTTGGTTTTATTTTTAGTTCTTATCATATTAAATGATTGTTTATATTCTACTATTTTTGAATAATCATCATTTGACTAGGCTTAAATAACTAAGTTGTAGTTGAGTGATTATGAGCATGGAACATGGATTGGTAGCCAGGAAGTTAAGGCTAACTATATGCTTGGAGGTTTACCATGTCTGATATTATTGAACATTATGGACATGGATCTGGTTTGTAAATCCATTATTATAACCTTTGAATAACCTACAGTGGATTATTCCCACTTCTAATTTGTAACAATGTTGATTTCTTGGTTATTTTTGTCTCATCTTGGAATGATGTTTTTTTTTAGTAAGTTGTCTATTCTACATTTTGTGTTGTGTTTAGTCATCCAATATCTTGGGAACTCCAACTTATTCAGATCCCTTCCTAACCCTAGTTTTCATTCTCACCATCTAGTTGATAGATGGGGTGGTAAGGACCACTGATGGTTGGGCTCATAGGGCTCATTGGGAGGGTTTGTTTGAAATGATTTCATATTTTTCTCACTCCTAGATGATCCCATAGATAGGAATGACTTAATTGGTCACAATTTGTTATAAGTTATTCATATACTTCTTTATCATAGTTGTATTATCATTTTCATCTTGTATGGTTGGCAAGTAAAGTTGTAAAAATAATTACATAATTATTATTGTTTTATTCATACTTGATAATTATTATGTGATAACTTTGTCTTGAGATTAGACCATGCTAAAAGTGGATAATAAGGTGTATATTGTTCTCATATGGTAAGATGCTGAAGTTGAATTTATGTTGATAAATTTAACCATTGATATATATACTCCTAGTTTTTCTACCTTGGATATTAGAGGATTATAGTTATTGTTTTTACATTAGTGCATTACATTGTTGACATTATTATGTTGGTGAAATATGTAACTAATCCTATTCATGATTAGTTTAACATTACTCTCTTTATGAAGTTTTGTAAAATATTTACATAGTCTCTTAGCATGAGTGTTATAATATTAGCATCTCTAAGACTTATATGTATACATATTTTCCTTTTCATGAGATCTTTAAGAATACATAATTATGTTTTTTTAGTTTCTCATGAGCTAACAAGTTTAGTTTGAAAAAGGATATTCATTGATGTACTATCCAAATTATTTCCTTTTGATATATACTTATGATTTCCTTGTTATACGTTATATATCTACTGAGGTAGCATGAGTATAAATAAATCGTCTTATAGCTTGATTTCATCTTACATATGAATTATTGGGAACAAGGTTAAATTAATTGATAACATATATGGGAAGCATGAATGTAATTTTTCCTTGTATTCCTTGGCCTTTGTATGGATGTGTATAAAGGCTAGATATCTTTATGCTTAATAATCTACTATTGATTAGATTACTATTTAATTTTTTTACATTGTTGTAGTTAATAAAATTCCTAGTTTATACCTATACTTAGACTACCTAGTACTTGCATATAATTTATTAATTATTAGAATGAATGATCAACCTATAGATGGATGGTTAGACTTGTTGTAATGTGATGATGAAAGAAAGTGACCACAAGTTACTTGTATTACAAAATGGAATATGTTGGAATTTTATTCTCTCATTCTTAATGATTATACAAGTGAAATGATATTGAATATGTATGTTGGACTTCATTCTTATGGGTTGAGTGTGCGTATAGTATTTTTTTGTTGGTTATAAATGAATGTATACGTTTGTGTAATGGCATGTTTAGTCATTTATGTTAAAATAGATTATTAAATGTAAATTTTATTTGGTTTCCACTCATTTAATACATGGATATAAATTTATGTTTGAGTGGAATACTTGTTGATAATATGAATACTATATACTCAATTCATGTCAGATAACTCTTGTTGCCCATATACTTTATATACTTGATCATGTGGAACACACATCACTTAAATATGTATGATCATACTTCTGAATGATTTTGAATGATGTTGGTTGTTTAAAATAAATTATTTTTTTAAGAAAGGGAAATTAACTAGCTATTTATTGTTCTTGGTAGTCTTACAAAATGTATGTATGGTTGGAAATTTATTTCATGTTATAATACCAAATGTATTATTGGCCTATGGATAAAAATTAATCAAAAATTAAGAAAATTATATGGTTTGAATTTTTCCCCTTACATTAAATATGTTGGCTCATTGAAAAATTAATGATGTAGGAACCTATACTTCACTATAATGTAGTTTTGTTTACTTTAATCCATTCCTCTTGTTAATTAAAAATGCACATGATATTCACCATTATTATATCATTTGGATAGATCCAATTATAAGCTACCCACTATATACTAGCTGATAAATAATGGATTTGATCATAAATCATTTCATTAATCCTTATTCAGATAGTGGTATTCATTATTATTAAATTAGATAACTTATGAACTTCAAATGATAAGTTAGAAATGGTGCAGTGACCCCAAGCCATGAAGAATTTAGAAACCTCAGTTGGTAGCACTTGTAAAATTGCCTATGATGCTACAACTATCATTATTTCCATGATTATACTCTCTTTGGGGCCGTGATAAAATCTCTTGTGTGCTTATGGATTTGGGTATAATTTCGCATGTTGTTAATCAATTGTTGGTTGTGTGTTATTGAGTGCATTGAAAGATCTTTGATTACATCAGCAAGTAAGGTCTTTGGATATACATGTGGTACAAAGCATACTTTTATAATGAAATTACAATTAATTTTTGGTTTTATTTCATCTAGTATCAGAGTATGTGCTTTAAGGTTTTAGAATATTTTTGTCACATTGTACTAATTTTTAGCATTTACTAGAAAACTTGGTTAAGTTTTTGTGTGATTGTGTATACCATTGTAAAGTGTTGTGTTTGCATAATATACTTTTAGGTGGATTAAATATATACATAATATAGATGTATCTATTGTTTTGGAGGATTTTTTTATATTGGCATGTTTGTATATGCCTTGTGATGGTTGAATGCCACATATATATCTATGTTGACTTGCTAAGACTTAATTGAAACTTTATATGGTAGTGTGCATACTAAACCATGGTTTGAATTATATGCCATGTATGTATAATATATGTCTTATATTATTGAAAAGGCTATGTTGAGAAATTTATAAAGTCACTTAGCCTTCTGGATGAATTAAATAGTACTTGAATTATGAAAGCTTGAAATTCTAGAAATTCTTGCATTATGTAATGTGGGTGTATGCATAAATTATTAAATTTTTACATATGACCTTTTGATGCTTACCCATAGCATTGGTTGTGTCAACACTTCCCTAATTGAGTTGTATTGGGTCAAGCATCACTATCAGTTATTAAATTATATGGGAAAGTTAGTGGGAGATTGGTGATAAGAGATTCACCCTTAGAATTGAGGATATGATATTCAATATCTATTGTTGACTTGTATAGGCAAGTCATCATTAGATGCTTAAAATGTTATTACCTTATGAAGATTGAGGGTTGGACTTAAACCTAGAGGGTTTTACCAAGTGAGTGTATCAAATTTACTTGGGTGAACTAGTAAGGCTTTGGATCTCTACTAGAGGGGGAACATCTTGAGTTTAATTTAGAACATGATCTTATTTATGAGTTTGGGATCTTTAGAGTTAGATAGATAATCATGTGGATTCATAACTATAAGCGGATAAAAGTAAATAAGTGTGTGGGGATGTTTATCTCCTATTTTGAATCTATGATGTTGTTTCAATCATGTATATGTTAGCATATGTGATGGTTATTTGATTATGGATAGGTTTATTTCCATGAGTATGTTATGTTAACCATGGATATGTTTTATGTCCATGGGGATGTTTGAGCTGACTTTAATTGAATTGTGCATCCATGAGACTACTTATTGGAGATGGGGTATGTTTTGACATCCGTATGGATGTCTTTTATGTTATTGGTTACATTTACATCTAAGAAGATTTTAATGTGAAGTTCAATTGAACCTGATGATTGTGGTAAATTTTAATTTCCATGGTAGTGATATGGCATTCACCTAGTGCCTTAGTTGAATTCAACCTTTCCAAACATAAAGTTTGTGTCAAATCAAGCATCATTATTTATCTTTAGGTTGTTGGATTAAGTCAATTAGGAAAATATTGATATAAGTTTATTGTTGGAATAATGAGATAATGTCTTATTGGACATTGATAGCTTGAAAGGATAAGCTATCTAGTGATGCTGAGGTATAATATCTCAAGAGGTCTAAGGGTGCGACTTGAGCATGGAAGGTCTAGATGGTGAGTGTGACTAACTTGTTTGGGTAAGTTGGAGTGATTTGGAGATATCTTATGGCAAATAATTAGAATGAGCTATCTATCCATGATGTGTGAACATTGTTGGTAAAATTTTGAAACTTGTGGAGATAGATTTTATAAGCCTTGTTAGAACACAATCTTCCTAGAAAGAAGGTGATCATAATTTGAGATCCCTAGGATTGATTATGTGTATTATATGATAAATTTTTGGTGTCATTTATATGTCATCTAGATATCAAATGACTCGGTGGGAGTTATGGACCCTTGTGTTTCATACCATGTGTGTTAATTATTATGATGTTAAAGTAACTTGGCATGATTATTAACACACTCGAGTCACTTATGTATGACTTATTTTCATGTGGCTACCCCTTGTATATTAAATAGTTATGTTATGTGTAGCTGTTATTTTTCATTGATAATGTTAAATCATGTAAATTGATATATTCACTATACTTTGTGCATATAGTTAACCATGTGGAATTTCACATACTTGTTTTAATATCATCACTATTGTATGAGAATTATATATGCATGTATGTATGTTGTTAAATGTAAAACATGATAATGATGACTAATCAATGTATAAGGGAGTCTCCCACTTCTAAAGTTAACCATGTAGACCATTCATTTATCTATGTTTTCAAAATTGTTGTATGATAATTTGTGGTAATATGATACTCATGTGATGTATTTCCTTGCTAAACCAACTTATATTAATTTTAAATTTTTTCAAGATATAATGTTGTGTTCTATGGTGTAATCCTGCATTGCTAGTTTACTATTAAGTATTGGTGCAAGTATGAGTTTAAAGGGTAGAGAAGCACTACATCTATAATGTTTTAAAATGGGTATGTGATACAAATTAGAGTCTCTTGTAGGTTAAAAATTCTATTTTCCCCTTTGCACAAGTAGCCACCTGATTCTTTTAGAGTGTGCACCATGTGTGCCATAAGTTGTCTATGGAATCTTAATGCATAATGGTTAATTTATGGATATAGCATTCCTTTAAGTACCTATTGGATGTTATATTAAAATCAACCCTTCTGAATTTTTTAATACCCATTTTGAATCACTAATTGGTCCTAAAATGTATACATCCATGTAAAATTAGCGATATGCTACTTGTTGAAATGCATGCCTAGGATGCCATGTAGGAGCAACCATGCTTTGGTTGAGGTATTTTTTCATTATACCTATTAGAAATATTCTATGATGAATATTTATATATTATTTCAAAATAATAACTTTATTGTATGATGATTTTATTCTATGATATATTATCATTAAACTGTGATCAGGTAGTGTTCAAAATCCTAGGTACCCACTTGACTCTTGTATAAAGAGATGAAAGTTGGGTGATGCCCTTAGATGGTTATTTTTGAATGGTGGGATTTTTATCCATGAACCATAATGCAAGATCATGTGTCTATTAGAGAACATGTTATAATCCTTCAAGTTACATGTGATGCCTAGTATGACTTTTTCAATGTTCAACATGGTTGGTGCAGGATGTTGGACAGGCCCCTGAGTGGTTGATGATGTAGTAATGGTGATAGTATGGATTAATAACCTTGTGATATGAAATTATATTATGAATTTTATTAATATTATGCATGTATCACAAAATTTTAATGTAATATTCAATTCTTAATTTGAGGTTCTAGTTGTAATCCAATGGGATTGGATGATTATTTTATTGACCTCATGTTGTAGGTCTATGTGCGTGGACACAAATGATTATGAATTTTTGTTATTTTACTATATTTATTTGCTTGGAAGTTCATATAATTTTTTATTATAAAGTATCTTAAGGGAATAGTAAATTTTTGCATTTATAACATTGTTTTTCTATTATGATTAATTTAAATCACCTTCATAATTGCCTGAAATGATTAATAATAGCAGTGTTGTATGCAATTTTTAGTTATTGCTTTTAATTTATATTGATTAAGAGGGGTATTTTGGTTTGGTGACCCTTTTGTGGTTTTTTTTCAAAATCTTAATGTTTTGATGGCTTTTTAAGATAGTAGAGAGGAAATTTTCTAGCCAAGTTGAGAGATTTAGTGGAATTTTATGATGTGATAGTATTCTATAAGTTTTGTTCTTACTTTTTGGTGTTGTAAAGGATAGATTATAATTGGAAGGAGGTCATTAATTGGCCTAATGTATTAGATAATTTGGTTTTCTTGATGACATAAAATAGGATTGCTAGCGATATATGGCTGACGCATTACCACCTCATAATGGGTAGATAGATTGTGAAGTAGTATTTGTTGGTTAGCTGGACATTTGCATAGAATTTTATTCTTGAATATTAATAGTCATTGAGATGGATCCTATTTAAAGAGGGGATGATATCACAAACAAACCTAATAAATTATTACAAATGTTTGATATAGCATGTTTAGCATGTTATGCTAGAACTAGACTGATGGTTGTTGCTGTTGTACCTATATCATTTGGTTACGATGAATGATATTTCAGGTAATGACAATGATTAGGATATACCATGGTTAATTATAAAATTGGATTATTATATCCTGATATGTATATGACTATTTGACCATTATTATTATCACATGCTTTGAAAACTTCAAAATTTACCTTTATTTAGTTGGACAGTATTGATGGATTTTGATATGTTTACATGTTGACTATAGGTTGATGAACATGTTATGTTTAATTTACCAAACTTGATGATATATAGACTAATTGGCATAATTAATTTTTTTTATTATAGTTATGTATCATATTACTTATTATCATTTAGATAATATTGATGTGTACTCGATGTGAGCTAGGATGGAAGATAACATCAAAATCAAGGATGAAGAAGTGGTTCTCGAGTAGTTGTGTAGTTGCATTTTATTTTTTTATATAGTCATACCACTATATAGTTATTATGTGTTGATGTCTTGTTGGTTGGTTTTATTTTGTTCTCTCTCTCTCTCTCTCTCTCTCTCTCTCTCTCTCTCTCTCTCTCTCTCTCTCTCTCTCTCTCTCTCTCTCTCTCTCTCTCTCTCTCTCTCTCTCTCTCTCTCACTCTCACACACACACACACACACACACACACACAAACTCATCACCACCCATGGCCTTGCTTAAACTAACCTTACAGTGTGACTTGGACATCTTAAGTGGACTCACCTAAATCAATCCATGACCCCCCATTAATCTCTTATGACCACTTGATGTTTATTTGGATGGTTTCAAACATGTCATATTTAAATCTTATATTTTATTATCATATTGGATTTTTTTAACATGGTCTTTTATGATGATTAGATTTATTATGGTTTGTGTGTTGGGTGCCTAGAGGGAGGTTGTCAATGACTTGGGTTAGAGGTTTTTCTCTCCTTGGCATTGAATGCCAAAATTAAATTGGTATGGGGTATGGATGGAAGAGGTGAGAAATATGGAATGTGGAAGAAGACAGGGATGTAGGAGGGTCTAAATAAAAAGAAAAATTATATTGTGGGTGTTGTTTTGTGAATTGAGAATTTTGGCTTTTGGTTAATGGTCTAGGAGCTCTGTATAGAGGGATGCAGGGGGTAAATTTCAAAATTAAAAATAGAGAGAGACATGGCAAGGGTGAAGGGGATAGAGTGGTGTGTGGAACATTACTCTTTTTAGCCTAGAATTTTTGGGCTTAGCGTATTATTTAACTTGGATATCTTATTATTGAGTGAAGTGTGGAGTGAGTGAGGGTTATTTGAATGCCTATGCTAGGAAATAAGTTATAATGTATGAAACATTGTATTGCCTCCCTAGATTTGCAACCAATGTTGGAATTCTTTGTATACTCTGGTTCAAAATAAAATAGTAAATAAATGAAGGAGATTACATTTATTTTGAATTCAACATCAAGTGTTGGATCAAACTTTATTTTTACCTTAGATTTTTGTACTATAGTTTGTTGGTTTATATCCCCATTTTATTTCTGGGTAGAGGAGCAAGGTTTGGCCTTTAACGCCACACAACCTAGTCTTTTCCTTCAATTGATTAATCTCTATCAATTTATAATCTCCCACGTTAGTGAATTAAGCGTGACATTGCTTAGGTTAGGTTATTTCTATTAACTTAATAGCTCTTCTTTGCAGTGGAAATTTAAAAATGACCTAATGTGTTTTATTTTGATAGATAAATTTTATTTTAGAGATGAATTGATATGGAAATAAATTCCCTCTATCTATACTTGAAATAATTTTCATTTTATTGTTTATTGTTGAAATGATAATTTTGGGTCATGTTTATAATAAAACCAAGTCACCATACCATGTTTGATTATATTAGACATAGGGAAAATTTCTATTTATGGAGTGCTTGTTTGAAATGAATTAGGTAATGGAGCTTCCTCTTATTCTTTATAAATTATTAATCACTGTATTGTACCTAACTTATATTATGAATCATTTTGGGACTGGTAAATTTGGTTTCCCTTTTTATGCATACCAAGTAATATCAGGTTTGGGTAAATTCTATGTGGTTGTGGATTAATTTTGGCTTGAGGTTATTCTCCTTATATCCTTATTTAAAAACCTAATTCTCACACTAAAATATTTGTTGAAATGATAAATGGGGTCAATGTATGATTTGGGGGTTTGGGAATCAACTCAGGTCATTCTATTGTTGGAATAAAAAGGGGTTAATTTTTAAATTGAAGTTGAAAATCAATTTTAGCTTGTTATTATTCTAATAAAAATGGGTTCTCTATTTTGTTCAAAAATTTAGTTAAATTATTTAAAGGATTGTGGTTTTAAGATTTAAACCAATTTTATAGTTATATATTAAACTTTTATTTGCATTAGGTTATGAGTAAAGCCCTAGTGGAATTTTGTAATTTATAGCAAAAGGTTGACCTTTAACTAAATGATTATGAAGGTTGTTGTTTTTCTTTAAAATCATTTAACCTCATTTTGATTTGGGGATCATGATAAGGTCTTAGGACATCATGATGATCTAAAAAATTAATTATATCCATTCTTGACCTTAAAATCAAATTTTCAACTTTGAATGGTAGCATGTATCATTAGTTTCCCATTTTAGAAACTATGATATATGACTATAATTCATGTTGCATGTGTTGACTAGTCTTATGATTTGATTGTTGTGAATGCATTATTATTTTTGAGCTATGGCAAAATGCTAAGTATACATTGCTTACATTGTAATTTTGGTTGTTATCATATTAAATGATTATTTTAATTTTATTATTTTTGTGTAATCATCTTTTCACTCAGCTTAAATACCTAAGTTATAGTTGAGTGCTTATGAGCATGGAACATAGATTGGTAATGGGGATGTTAAGGCTAACAATATGCTTGGAGATTTACCAAGTTTGGAATTAATGAATGTTATGGACATGGATTTGGTTTGTAAATCCATTGTTATGACCTCGAACAACATGTAATGGATTATACCCACTTCAAATTTGTAGCAATACCTATTTCTTTATTATTTATATCTCATCTTGGGATGATATTGTTCTTAGTAACTTGCTTGTTTGACATTTTGTGTTGTGTTGAGTCATCAAATGGCTTATGAACTCTGACTTGATCAGAATCCCTTCATAACCTTGGTTGTCAAACCTAACATCTAGTTGATGGATGGGGTGGTAAGGACCATCGATGTTTGGGATCGTAGGGATCATTATGAGGGTTTTTTGACGTAGTTTCATGTTATTTTCAGTCATAGATGATCTCACATAATTGTTAACAATTTTTTATATGTTATTCATATTATTCTTTAGCATAGTTGTTTTATCACTTTCATGTTTTATGGTTATCAAGTGTAGTCGTAAAACTAATTACATTACTTTTATTGGTTTAGCTATGCTTGATAGTTAGTATATGTTAACTTTTCCTTGAAAGTGGACCATGCTAAAATTAGAGAAAAAGGCTTATATTATTTCCATATGGTAAAATTATGAAGTTTCATTTATGTTTCGAAAATCAATCATTGATATATATAATCCTAGTTTATTTTACCTTGGATGTTGGATGATTATCATTATTTTTTTACATTATTAAATTAAATTATTGACATTATTATGTTGATGAAGTCTTTAGTTAATACTATGCAAGATTAGTGTAACATTACTCTCTTTATGATGTTTTGAAAAATGTTTCCATGGTCTCTTGGCATGAGCATTATTGTATTGGAATCTCTAAGACTTATATTTATACATAATTTCCTTATCATGATATGTTTAAACATATATAATTATGTTGGTTCAGTTGGTTGTGAGGTAAGAATTTTTTTTTGAAAAAGAATATTCATTGGTGCACTACCTAACTTATTTCATTTTGACATATACTTACGATCTACTTTTTATACATTATTTAGCTACTGAGGTATGATGATTATATATAAATCATCTTATAGTTTGATTTCATCTTGCATATGAATTATTGGGAATAAGACTCAGTTAAATCTTGTTGCTAGCATATGTGGGAAGAGTGAATGGAATTATTCCTTGACCTTTATATGACGAGATATCTTTATGATTAAACATATAATGTTGATTATATTACTTCCTTTGTTTCATTTTATTACCTTGGTATAATTAAAAAAATTATAAGTTTATACTTATACTAAGGGCTGCCTAGTAATTATATAAATTATATTAAATCCTAGAATGAATTGTCACCTTGTAGATGGATGATTAGACTTTCAGAATGTGATGGTGAAATAAAGTGATCACAAATTACTTGTATTATGAAATATAACCTATTTGAATTTTATTCTCTCAGGATTAATTATTAGACGAATGTAATAAGGTTTAATATGTATGTTAGACTTTATTCTTAAGGGATGAGTGTTCATATAGTCTTCTTTCTTATTGGATGGAAATGAACATATGTTGTTATGTCATTGCATGTTCAATCATTTATGTTGTAAACTATTTTTAAATGGATTTGATACATGACTAGAATTATTGGTTTGAGTGGAATACTTGATGATAATATTAATACTAGATACTCAATTCATGTGGGTGAACTCTTGATGCTCATATCCTTTCTATACTTGCTCATTTGGAACACACATCACTTAAATATGTATGATCATACTTTTGAATGATATTGCATGAAGTTGATTTTTTTAAAGTAAATTTATATTCTAAGAAATGGAAAAGAACTAGCTATTTATTGTTCTTGATAGTTTTACTAAATGTATGTATGGCTGGAAATTTATTCTATGTTATAATATTGAATGTATTACTGGCCTATGGCTGGAAATTGATTAGAAATTAAAAAACGTGTATGCATTAAATGTTTCCACTTACTTTAGATATGTTGGTTCATTTAATAGTTAAAAATGTAGGAACATATACTTGGTTTTAATGAATTTCCATTTACTTTAATTCCTTATTCTTGTTAATTATAAATGTATGGGCTATTTTCCATTATGATATTATTTGCAAAGATTCAGTTGTAGGTTGTTGATATATACTAGCTGATAAGTAATGGATTTGATAATAAATCATATCATTACCCATTATTTGGATATCTATATTAATGCTTATTAATTTGGACAACTTGTGAACTTAAAAAAATAAGTTGGAAGTGGTGTAGTGAGCCCAATCCATTAGGAAGTTAGTAACTTTGGCTGGTAGCACTCAAAAAATTGTGTATGATGCCACAACTATCATTCCTTTTTGTTATTTTACTCTCTTCGAGGTAGTGATAAAATATGTTGTGTACTTATGGATTTGGTATAGTTTTGCATATGATTATTCAATTTTTGGTTGCATGTTCTTGATTGCATTTAAGGATCATTTATTACATCAAAAGTGAGGCCTTGGGTCATGCATGCAGTCCAAAAAACACATTTATAATGCAATTCCATTTTTGTGGTTGTTTCAAATAACATAATAGAAAAATTATACTAAGTAATTCATGATATTTCACCATAAAGTCATCTCTTATCACTCTCAGGAAAATGGAAAGATAAGCATCAAATAATTTTATTGAATATATGATGACAAAAATATGCAATGTTTTCAGGAAATACTAAAATATTGAATACCTTTGATCCTTTACTAATACACAATCAACTCTAAATGTACACTAATATATACTTATTTTTAACTATTTTATGGTATGTAAGAAATCATGTATATGGAATACATAGTTCTCAGTCTACAACTCACACTAATAATGTGACTAAGTGACCATGAGTCACTTCATAAATGATTATTGGATTTAACCAAAATGGAAGAAAATAAACCAAGGTTAAATTAGACACATGAGATTAAAAAAAAATCCAAAAATGTTTTCATGATCATAACCTATGATTAAAGTAATTTTAAGAATTAGAAATTCTTATTATATGACTATAATTTTAAAATATAATATGGGAACCTCTATATCAGATGGAAATTTCAATATATTATTCATTAAGTGTCACAACAAGGCACTACTACACTCATATACCTTCAAGGAAACACTATACCATGGAATGTCAATGGGTTTAGTCTTAAGACACATAGGCAATGATCTCTTGAAAATATATAAAATAAAAATTTGGTGATGAGCATCACTATGTAGTTAGTAATTATTTTATTTTATAGATTTAATTATATTTCATAGGTTTTAATGTAGATGTTTGTAGTCTAATATATATTTCATAGACATTGAGAGCATGTATTAGAGTCAAATTCATAGAGCATGAAAATGGAAACAACAAATCATTAAGGAAGCATGAACTAATCAACACAGAGTCAAATAAATAAGTGTAGATGAATGAGGTAACAAAGAAATCTTATGGAAAATTAGTATGAAAATTGTAACCACTGAGATAGTTAAGGACACAGCACTTCAAATATTTCATAATTTTTAAAATGGTTAGATGTGTTATAAAAATATGATAAATGATAAACTAAAAATATTATAAGAGATAATGGAATGTGTCACATCATTAAATTTTTATAAAAATAAACACTAAATCTAGGAATAAAAAAGATAAGGTTGCATCACAACAATGAATAAAATTCAATCCAAAGATCACAAAAAATCAAAAATAGATAAACAAAGTTAATGTGTACTATAAAATCATGCATTTAAGTTCCAAAATAAAATATTAGTTCCATTAGCTTGATAAAAACAACAAGTTAGTAGAATTGAAAGGGTTATTTAACCATCTGCTTTCCCACCATTGTCTATGTATTCCCCAACTACACCATGATATCTACAAACTATGGAGTTTATGGTAGCAGGTGTGCAGTAAAAACATCAAGAAATCAACTTTTTACACAATAATAAATAGAGTAAGCCAATTCATAGGGTTATGTTGTATAAAATAGAGTCTAAAAATATTTAAAGGTTACATAAGAAGCTAAGAAAGTTAAGGCTCTAAAGTAAAAGGCCAAGTTAGAGCAATTAAATAAAGAAGAAGAAGATAAATATAATAATGAAGCATAAGAGTATAAAAATAAACAAGATTAAGAAGAGAAAGAGAGAGAGAGAGAGAAATAAGAGAAATAGGTGTAGGATGTGTAGAATAAGAAAATAGAGTTTGAGTAGGCAACCAAGGAAACTAAGGAGGATTTATGACAATAAGAGTGGAAACAGAATAAAGTTGAGGTTGAAATAATAGCTAAAAAGGCTGAAGAGAATAAGAAATAAGGATTGATTAATTAAAAAGTCCTAAAAATTAATGAAATGAATGAGAAAGTAGTGATGGATGTTTTAGAAAAATAATAAAATTTATAAAAATAAGTGAAGGAGAAAAGGTAAAAGTAGAAAAATACATAGGTAGAGAAAGTTAACAAAGAAAAAGAGGTGAAATAAAAGAATTACATGGCTATAAAAGTAATAGAAACATAATAAACTTAGACAAAATATAAATCTATATAGCAATTATTTGAGGTAAATAAAGACCTGATCACTAAGATCTTATAACCTTCAAGTATATATGTGGGATCAGTATCCACATAAGGATAAGTTATAAAATAAGTATCATAGGATAAGCCACAAACTACCAGTCAATGGTTATGGGATGTCCAATATCTACATATATGATTAACAATAGTTACACTCCTTGTCACACAAATTCAACATCAAATATTACCATTAGCAAATGTTGTTATGCTATTTACATTGGCATCAACAAGTCAAGAGGTATCACTAGATGTCACCTAAGTCACCTTGTTGAAGAAAATTGAATGAGTTATTTCATTTCATGAGTCTATTACATAGAAAACATAATAAATAGATAGGGAAAAATGATAAATTATAATAATATATCATATACATTAATGATTGTATAACAAGACATACATAGTGCCCTCATTAAATATAACATAAATGTTTGTAACTTATTTAATAAGAATAAAGTTATGAATGAGATAATTTTTTATTGGATAACTATATTATCAAATAAAATCATTGAAAAATAAGGATTAGTGTGATAGTTAAAAATTGATAGCCTTCAGGTTGAGATCAACACAATTTATGGATCAACCAAAGATGGTATCTTTAGGATAGCTAGCAACTCATTCTAAATAAATTTTCTTTTCTTTTCTCTTCCTGATTTCTCCCTTATTTTATTTCTCTTATTTACTATTTCCTATAATCATTTTAAATTATTTTCATTTTATGAGATAATTTCTAAATGCCAATGATAAAATAAAAATGTTTTCCAAAACTGTAGTTATATAGAGTTATGAGGTGGTTATTCTTCTCCTAGGTTATAAATATAGAGATTGTCATTGTAATCAATAGATTTTGAAAAAATATATTTTAATTTTTTTAATAAATAAAGATAGAAATATTTTTATTATTTCGTATAGATTAATAAAAGGATCCTTAATATAAATTTGTCTGCTATCTTCTTGGTGAATGACGTTTCCCTTATTTTCATCTTTCAATCAATCTTTATATTTAATTTAGATTAAAATATTAAATGTTAAATTATTTATGTTATTTTTTACTTCCAGTACACTAAAGTGATTAGAATATTTGTTTCATTCATCATATATCCTTGATTTATCTATTCTCATTTTCTCCACTTTCCTCAAAAAAATCAATAAGCAATAAAAATCTATATGTATAGGTTCTAATTTTAGACTGTATTTTTCCTCAAAAAAATCAATAAGAAATAAAATCTATAATTCTTCTTTCAAGTCCTAAAAAAATACTACAAGAAGGTGGTAGTATATGGAATCAAGTTTTTGTTCTTTCTTATTTTTTTTCTCCCTTTAAATATATATTTTAAAAACATGGTTGTTGTATCCTAGGGTGTTTATATAGGTACACTTGATCTTGGTGGAAAAATTCATGATTTACCAACAGGGTCAAGGAAAATATTAATAAGTCCATTGGTAATGGAAAACAACACCTAGATGAACACTTATGTACTTTTACTATTGTGTATCATAGTTTAGGTACCCAATATGGGGACGTGGTAGTTAGACTATTCATTGAGAATTTATAAAGAAGATCACTAGAATAGTTTTATAACATCACACCTATCTCAATATATAGTTAGAATTTAATAAAAACTAAAGTTGAAAACCAATTGAAACTATTAGAAGATTTGTACACAATCCTCTCTCAACAAACACAAATGAAAAAATAATCTAGTGAATTAATGAGATCATTTTTTGCAGAGTTCAATAAACTATTCAATAAAAATTATATTTTAGCTAAGACCATATCATAAAATAAAAAGTGACTTCTCATAAACACTCAATTGATTTAATTCAGAGTTTTATTAAGAATAAATAATGTTATTGATTTAGAAAAAAAACAAACAATGGAAATAGATGAGTAAGATGATTTGATTATGGTTAGTAAATTAAAAAATAATTACCTAAAAAATAAAATCATATAATTTAGGTCACATTTTGACTGATCAATCATTTCAAAAAATGGCCAATGATATCATATATTTGAATAATAAATTACCTTAAAAATAATTAAGTACTCCATATCAATATATCCCAACAAGTAATTTAGTAACTCATAACATTAATTATCCTCTTTTACAAGTTCCACAATAAAAGCTTGCCATTGAAGAACCTATATCTATAAATACACCTATGAATGTGGCACTTGAAATAGAATAGGTATACGACTACGAGTAAGAATAAATTTAATAAGACAATACATATTTTCAATAATTTGAAATATAATAACTAGATGGAAATTCCATTAATGTACACCTAGAATATTCATCTGAAGAAGATGATCATGATGACATAGTTATCTATATGAATGGTCATTATTTTTATATATTTACTAGATCAATAAATCTAAAGGAAGAGGCTAAGAGTAATTAAGAAGCTAGAAAGCTAAAAGAGAAGGATAAAATGAAGTCCAAATAGACCCTAAACATACCTCATGTAATATTTATCCTTCTTAGAGCGTTTGCATTACCTAATCAAGAAAAATAAACTCATTTTTAAAAATAGGTAACTCACTTCAACCTTTGATATTTGTTAACCTAAAAAAATATCTTAAAAATAATGTAGGACTATGTCAAGTGATTCTAAAATAAAGTTTTCCTCTTATATTAGTCTTTCCATTTTCTATATTATGAACCATGTGATTAATTTGAAATTAGAAATGTCTATATTATAATAATTAATCTCTAATCCTTATCAATTAGACAAGATAGTTGAGTTTATCCAAAGTAAATACTCTAATTATACTAGACATTCATATAATGTGATTCTATCCACACCCAAAAATTTAAGACTTAATAATTACATATCTATTTCATTTTAAAGATGGGTAAGATTGAACTCTTTTAATTATCACTTTTTCATAATGGTTCAAGCTCATTAATTATATCATTGACACTAGAGATATGGAGAATGCAATTCCTTCCAAACAAGCTCAAGAAATAGTTATTATATGTACTCTAAATTTTGGACATATCTATTTAATGGATATAAGTATAATTCCATTGGCCACTTTAATTAAATATGCTCATGTAACATTTGCATACTTTTAAAATAAAAAAATCAAGCTTACCATTAAGATTACTGATATCCTTGCTACTTAAGGAATGTTTTTGATAAGAAACTTCTATTAATAACTAGGTGGATAAATTAAAAAATATTTGCCTCATTCTACGATATGAGTGAAAAAATTCAAATAAATTCTTGACACTGAATTGAAGAGTAAACTCACTATGTAAAAATTAGAAGACACTTTACAAACATGTCACACAAAGATTTAGGTTTTAGAAATTATATGATTATGTATAAGTATTATTCAAGTGTTCATTTACTAATGAAATAGATACAAATGATTTTTGGACTCTATATATTGATATTAGTTACTCTTATATAGGTTTTGGTGATGGTGTAGTGATCACATCACCATGCAATGAAATGTTTCCTCTCTCTTATAAACTTTATTTTTTAAATACCATTGACACATTAGAATATGACACTTTTATTATAGTACAATGGGTAGGTAATAAAATTAAATAAATAACCTAAAACAATAAGTAAATTTTCAACTATTTGTCAAATAAATCAAGGATCAGTTCTCAGTGAATAATGATCATTTGAGTTACTAAAAAAACAAAGTTTGTGACTTCATAGCAATTTCTTTTAGATTTTTCCATCAATGAAGTTTGAATGGATAAAATGATAGATTATATGCTTTATTAGTATCTACTTCACTAATTATTCCTCATCCTATGTTTGGAACAAACAAAAACATCATTGAAATTATCTTCCTACCAAATGTTCTTGGACATAATTATAATTTGGATAGTTTTCAATAAATATCAATAGATTATCACATTTTTTTATATTATGGATATTTTTGGTTATATTGATTTTGAATGTAGAGACTCAAATTGTAAGGAATTTATTTATCAAACGAGTGAAGAAGGAATTATAGTAAATAGAGTGAATATGGCATGATTCATTTAAAAAGAAACAAAATTCTTAAAGGAATCATATATATTGAGTATTTATTTTTATTTAAATGGCATGGATTATCAAAAATAAGATATAAAATGACTCTTTCAGATCAAAAAATCATGAGAAAGTAAAAATTTATTATTAAGAACAACATATAATGGTTAACATTGGTAGGTGTTATTTTCCTAAATAATGATGGAGGTGTATCTCATTACTCAGATAGTACATAGATATCCTCACATATGCATATTATGATCTTAAATACTTTTATCCTAAATAGATGAAACAGACTATCCCTATAAATTTATTTGTGACCCCTTTCATACAAAATCAAAGGTATTATATTAAAAAAAAGCTTGAATTCTTTTTATGAGTTTAAAAAAGTGTTTAATATCTAAATTATATTTCCCATTATTTAGTCCACATTTGCTTCATATATTATTCTAATAAGCAAAAATAAATGAGAGATAATAATTTGTTTCATTTTTAGTAATTTAAATCAAACACATTTGAAAGATAGTTATCAATTTCCCATCATGGATCAAGTGATGCAAATTGTCACAAGATATAAAATGTTATCACTGATTGATGGTTTTTTAGTGTATAATCAAATTGAAATTTCATAAAAATATAAATATAAGACTATATTCAAAACCCTATGGAGTACATTTTATTATATAATAATTTCATTCAGTTTTATCAATGCAGGGAAAACATTTTAAAAAGTAACAGATATGGATTTCCATGATTTGAATAAGAATAAAACATTATTGTATCTTGATGATCTTAATATATTTTATAAAAAGAGAAAATATCATTATGAGCATCTAGAGATATCATTACATAAATTTTGGATCCATGATATTTCCCTAAATCCCTAAAAGTATATTTTTCAGATCACTGAAGTAAAATTACTAGGTCACATAGTGTCTAAAGAAGCCACCAAAATTTATCCAAAAAGAGTTGAGTCTATTCATAAATTATCTCCTTCAAAAAATGAACCTATATTGAAATATTTATTCTGATAATTAAAATTCTTGAGAAGTTTGGTTATTTATTTCATAGGATTGACAAGACACATAGTATATATCATGAAAGTGAAAATTTATTTCAAATAGATTAAGGATGTAAAATATACCTTATAATAAATTTATATTGTCATGACCATATCACAAATTCTTGTGTATATGGACTTTAATAAACACTTCATCATCTATTTTTACTCATTAATGCACACTTTCTCATAACTATTAATTTGAAAAAATAGAGTTGGTGAATCTCCTATTTTTTCATGATTTTAATCTTAAGAATCATGAGGTCAATTATTCAAATATTTAAAAGCATGATTATGTAGTATTCAAGGCCTTGATATATTTTATTTATTACATCCTCAATTCATCCTCTATAGTTATTATATCAGATATTATTACCAAGTTCATCTTCACTCAATAATAAATATGTTCAAAGATAGAAAGTTTGATAGAACAAGTGTAAGAATATGGTATTTATATCAATATAAACAATCTAGAAATGAAAATCCCCAAAAAACACAATAATAATATATACCTAAGGAATTTAATCTTACTCTATTCATTAAATCATATGATGAGTGGTATTCAAATATATAATACAACTAATTCTCTAAAAAACTCAATTTAAAAGAGAATATAATAGTTAATCTCATATTTACTTGATATGTAACAATGGACTACACTATATTCAAAATATATCTAGATGGCTTATTCATAAGGTGATCTGATAAAATGCATCAAAAGAGGTTTTTGGAAGTACTTCATACTTAAACACGTGTTGGAATGTTTCTTTTTCTATATATACGAGACATAATATTTTTAGATACCATTATTATTGGACCACACTTTTTAGAGATGATCAAGAGTGGGATTAAAAGAGTGAAACCTGTATGTAGCTCATCAAGAGACTGAAAATTACTACACTACTACTTAAAATAGTTGTGATTGAAAAACATTTTGAAAATTGGGGTCTATACTTTATTATAATACTTAATTTAAAGTATATATCTTGTCACACTCATGTTATAACTAAAAAATATATTGAAATAAGTGGGTGAAATCCATCATGGTAAAACAAACCACTTATGAATTGGTATGAATTTTATCAAAGAGAACATTCTAGATAGATATGGTATTCTATAGAAAATCGTAACATACAAATTGTCAGATGGTTCCTAGTTTGAACTCATTGGGTTTTTTATGCATATCAAATATATAAATATTATTATTCACATTATTATATGTAATTTAATGGTCAATTAAAATCAATAAATGTGATCATTGTCACTATCATAAAAAATTTAGATGTTGATAGTAAACAAAACTAGCATAATAAGTTGTATGATGTGGTGTTGAATGATTGTATGACATCAATAGTAGTTATTGGAATGTATCATCTATAATTTTTATATGGTACTATAATTTCATTACCTATATAAGTGTAATTACCATCACTTTAACTACCTAAAATAATTAGATATGAAATCTTAAAAAGCTATGTAGATAAGAGAATAATGTATCTAAAAACATTAGAAGAAGTGATAGTAACAGTTGATCACATGATTACTGAATATACAAAAAAATAAAAATATTGTTTGATAATAAGTCCTACCATAGATATTTTCATAATAGAGATCCTTTTCTATTTGGGTTATAAATAAGAGAGCCAAAAGGAAATCATGGAAACTTTTATTTTGTATGGACATCATAATTAAAATTTCAACACTTTTATGGAGATAATATGTACTACACAACTCATAAATATGCTATACATCTTCCATTTCCTAAAACAAGGAAATATTAGAAACACTTTATTCAATGAAATTACATCACCTTTTTCATTCACATAACTAAATTAGTATATTTATTGTGTTTCATTTATTATTGTGTATTTTTGTACCCTTTATCATGTTTATTATTTAGTCTCATGTGTCATTTTTGACTATTTTTTTAATCTTATTGTCAAAATTATTTGAAATAATTATTTAAATATATTGTACAATAGATAAAATACTTATTTGTGAAACCATAAATTTTAAATTTCTATGTTGATCATTACATATCAAGTCCCTATTCAGATCCAATTATTGTCATAAAAATTGAGATCTCCAAAATCTCCCAATTTTGAAATCATGTATAGACAAAGTTGAGGTGATAAAGTTTCATTTTTTATACTTATAAAAATTCTATGTCTGCTATGATATATACAAAATTTAGAGTTTTAGACACTTTTGGGACCTGGATGTGGGTCCAGCTATCAAAACCCTCACCTCCCTAGTTCATAGCTCTAGTTTCAAAAGCATTTTGACTTGGCAAATAAAAATGAAACTCTTTGTATAATAAAATAATGTATCTAAAACCATTGGAAGAAGTGAGATTAATAATTTTTGACATGGTTATTGAACATAAAAATTTCTTTTGATAATAAGTCATGGCTTAGAAATTTTCATATTGGTGATCTTTTTCTATTTCGGTACCAAATAAGAGAGCCAAAAAGAAATCATGGAATATTTTATTCATTATGGAGATCATATTTAAAATTTTAACACTTTTATGGAGATAATATGTACTACATGACTCATAAATATGCTATGCATCTTCCATTTCCTTAAACTAGGAAATAATAGAAACTCTTTATCCAATGAAAATAGGTTGCCTTTTTCATTCACATAACTAAATTGGTATTTTTATTATGTTTAATTTTTTATTTCTCATTTTCCTACCCTTTTTAATGTTTAATATTTAATCTCATGGTTCATTTTTATCTATTTTTTTATCTTGTTGTGAAAATTATCTATCTGGGTATTCCCCTCTTGGTTGGGAAAATTGATTCTCATCTTTGGAATCCCCTAATTGACCATATTTAGGAGAAATTAGTAGGGTGGAAATGGAACCTTATCAATAAATCATGATAATTTTAGCTCCTTAAGGCCACTATTCAAAGCATTCTTGTTTATCTCATGTCAATTTTTAGATTACCAGCTAGCATTGCATCCAAAATCAATCAAATCCATTAACATTTGATTGAAGAGGAATAAAATAAAGGTTAAAATTTAACGTAGTTACTTGGGAAAAGGTATGTCTCCCAAAATCCAACAAAGGTCTAGGCCTAAGAAGTATAATCTTAATGAACAAGGCCTTGTTGGCAAAAATGGGTTGGTGAGTAATGAAAGAGAAAGGTGAATGGACTAGAATTATTAAGGCTAAATACCTATAAGGTGTAGAAGATTATGCATTAATATGGGAGGAAGGACCTCCTAGAGGGTCCAATTTATTAAAAGAAATTTCTTGCTATAAAGGCCTCCTCAAAATAGGCATCTTATGGAAAATCAACAATGACAATAAAATTGATTTTTAGGTAGATGACTGGTTATCCCTCACCCCCTTCTAATTATAAGATATTTGGGTGGGCTAGTATGGTTAACTAAAATAGATATGGGGGTCCAAGATCAAGGACTAGTAGGAAATCAAGGATAGAAGGAAGTACTAGAAAGTCATCCCTAGTGAAGGTTTTCCCTTGAAAGAATCACAACTTATCTAGAATCTCAACTAGATTATTAATAATTTGCATATCCCCTTAGTTAAAAAACATGACCATTTCATCTAGAGATTAGAATATAGTAAAGAGTAATTTATTTCCATGGGTCATACCATTGAACTTAATGTGGATAGCAACTAGGACCACTGGAAAAACGTTTGGGTAAAGCATTTAACCCTCAAGATCAACTTTTTCTTTTGGATTGCAACATAAAACAAATTGAATATTAAAAAACTCTCTAAGAGGGGAATTATCATCCCTAATAGATGCCCTATTTTAAAAACAATGAGGAATCCACTCAACTCTATTTTTTGAATACCCTTTCAGTCTAAATTTATTTAACGAGTTTTTTAGTCATTTTAACTTAACCTAGGTTAAGCTACACAACATAGTGTATCTCATATTACAATGTAATCCCCCATATAATATCCCTTCTCTATATTTCCTTTAGTGTCTTCCACTTCCCCATTGGTTCTAGTGCATCTGGAAAGCCCATAATGATAGTTTGTTTCAAAACAAAAGGAATCAGTGGAAGAATGTCTTTTCCAAAATTTGTCAAGCCATTTTTTAAAATTGAAGGATTTTCCTCCAAAGGAAAATGATCCTACCCCCCCTTCTACACATATCATCCTTAACAACTAGGATATCCAACAAGTCATTAGCTCCTCCTCAAAAGACATCATACGCAAGCAAATCAAATGGAAAGCCCCCTGATAGGGTGGAGAAAATTGAATTTTGATGGAGCCTATAAAGGCAACCCTGGCCCAACTGGTGGAGGGGGAATTATAAAAAATTCAAATGGAAAACTGTTTGTGGCCTATGCAAGTCCCATGGGTAAACAGACTAATCATCTAGTTGAAGCTAAAGCTACTCTCTAGGGTATTCAACTTGCATAGAGCTTTAATCAGAACAAAGTCATAATAGATAGATATTCAATAAATATTATTAATGCTTTAGAATAAAAAACCACTCCTTATCATACTATTAAGGACCTAGTCTAAGATGCAAAGTCTATCCTTTGCACCTTTCCTCAAGTTAAACTCATCCATACATACAAGGAAGGTAATGGAGTGACAGACACTCTAGCCAGCATTGTAGTGTGAATCCAAGGTTTAACTGATTATCATAATGTAGGTAGCATCCCCCCTATGACACTTAGTGTAATCCACACTAAAGGTACACCTGCCTTTTAAATCCATCATGTCTTCACACATGTGGTTTTTCACCTCAAAGGGCCTAATCATGGAATTTGAGTCTTGCATTCATTTCAAGGCAAGGGAATGAAATTATGATTGGAAGGCTTTGGAGGGCATTCCTCATACCACAATATCTATCTATTTTTCCAATATCTAGATCCCTTGACCTACTTGCTCTAACCTTATAACTCCTATCAACATGGATGGCGATAAAGACCGAATGGAGCCAACATCTTGAAAAGAGGTTCATGAAAATAAAAAGGTGTAAAAAAATCTCAAGAAAGGTGGAATAATAGAGTATATGGTGTGTATCATTGAGCATAATCCTTTGGTGGTAAGAGATTTCATTGTTGCTTAGTCAAAAAGGAAGGTTTCCATGAGGGTGATTTCCATTAATGTTCCTAAGGAGTTTATAAGAGAAGTCATAGGCATGGATTGCAAAGGTGAAAAAGAATACAAGGATCAATAAAAAAAAATAGGAATTTCTATAGTAATTTTTTTGAAACAATTATTTTGTGCAAATGGAGAAAAAGGGATTTCCCTATGCTAACCTGCCAAAATATTGACTTGAAGTCTTCTTATAAGTCATGAGGAACATGACCCTAAAATATAACTACACCTTCATATTTTTGTACCATTTAATGTTGCTCAATAATTTCTTTAGTTTTAAGATCAGCCTTCCCTATTTTTTATTGAAATCCCTAGAAAGCAATGTCATTTTCCACCACGTTAATGCATCTAACATGATCTTGCATAAAGGCCTCATCTTTCTACTAGTGAAACATAGTCATACCTTTCTTGGAGAAAAATTCCACTTGAAGGATCTTCATCCAAGGAAGACTCCCCAGAGGGCCCCCTAAATTGGGATCCTTATGTGATTTCCCTTCTTTTCAATAAACTTACTCTATGTAATAGCTTGACCTATTCCCCTTTAGATGACCTTCCCTTAAAAATTATTTTCATCCCTAAACCTAAACACATCACCCTCAGCTTTACCTCTACCTATGATAAAAATATAAGGACATTATAGTATATTAGCATGAATAAAACAATGTAATGTTATAGAATTTTAACATAAATGTCCAACAAGTAGTTTTTGGTTTGGTGAAATTGATCTAGGATTGGAACAAACTTCACTAGGTAGCGAAGGCCATGACCCATGTGTTTGCATAGTATACCCTACCCCCTCCACCTTCCCTAGTTATCAAATCCTCTAAGGATCCCAAATCCCCCCTGGGGTCACCTAGGGGGTCCCCCCTAAGCATCTTTTCCCCTAGGTGAAAGGGAAGAAATGCCTAAGGATGATTGTCCCTAGTGAACAAGTTGAGGGTCCCAAGAATCAGACTAGAGTCAAAGCTTCGAAAGATAAGACCAGCTTCACACCAAATGAAAATTATATTATGAAGGATACCCAGGAGGGTCCCCCCAAATTATCATTTTTCTATGTTTTCTCTTGTTTTTTTTTTTTTTTTTAAAAAATTCATTCAGCCATGTAAAGCTTGGTTAAATTTCATTATTTTAATTTTGTGGTTTTGGGTCCCTATAAAACTGGGTTTACCTTATCTAATAAATAAAAATTATTTAACATAATTATTTGAATATATTTTCCAACTAATAAAGTAATTATCTTTGAAACTATAAATTTTAAACTTCTATGTTGATCATTACATATCAAGTCCCTAGTCAGATCTAGTTGTTATCATCAAAATTGAGATCTCTTAAATATCCCAATTTTGAAATCATGTGTAGACCAAGTTAAGGTGATAAAGTTACATTTTTTATACTTATAAAATTTTCATGTCTGCTATGATATATAAAAAATCTAGAGTTTCAGATACTATGGGACCTTTATTAAATTCTCCAAATGTCTATAGGGCCCAATAATTTTGAATATACCATTATCGTGAGGTCTATTTGAGTCATAATTTAAGTCATATGATTTTTAGAGTTTCAAGAAACATAGGGAAGTTCCTCATGTACCCTATGTCCTTGAGAACCTATAAATTCACAAAACCATAGAAAATTTTATATAACAAATGGATGTTTCTATTTTTTTTGGAACCAAACCCGTTATCCCTTGTATCAAAAATCACAAAAAAACACTAAAACATCTGATAATGCCCCAAAAATTTGAAATTCTTTATATATATATATATATATATATATATATATGAAAAAATTTAAAGGTTTTTAAACAAGTGTAATTGGTATTTAAAAATAATGAATACTCAAATCTTAATTTTGGAATCATAGATATTTTTTTAAACTCTATTAAGTTTGAAGTTCCATTTGCAAAAATTAAAACCTAAATTACTCTATTAGGATGACTAAAAATGTCCCAAACATCAAAATATTGGTTTTTTACCCAACTTATTATCATCTGACTACTTGTAATGATGGTCACTCTTTTAATTTTTATTTTCACCTTTATTTATTCATTTCATTAAAATTATACATGTTTTTTTGCCTACATATTTTCTATCCTCCATGAATTTTCCTCATTTTCCAACCTTTTTCCTTACATCTAATCTTGTCACCCTATGGGTTTTCATACCTTGAGTGAATTCCATCCTTGTGTATTGTGTTCTAGTATATTTTGTTAATTTATGCATTATATAGGTTTGAGGTGCTGTGGGTAAACAAAAATCTTAGGTCTAGTCAAACATAGTCCTTATGATGTCTAACAAAGAATTTTCAACTCTGTTTTATCACTATGACTCAAACCTCTTTCCTACACAAGAACTTCATTCCTCATGATATTTACATTAAAATTTAACACTACTACCTAAGGCTACCTTGGCAATATCCTCCTCTACCAAAGTCAAATTTAAATACAAGGGCTTATATTGTCATAAAAATTGAAATCTTCATAACCTCCAAAGTTGACACCATTTTGTAAACCAAGTTGAAGAAATAAATTTTCATTATTTATACATAGTGATATTAATAGGTTTGAAATATAGAAACCTCCTCTTGTAGTAGTCTTTCTGGTTTGGACATTATTGATTATGTAAGTTTTAAATCCAGATGTCTCAAGAATAATATTTAAATTCTAATCCACAACAACTAGACAAGTTATTTAAATTTATCAAAGATGAGAAATATAATGCTAATATAACTTCATACAAAGGATTTATTTCCACACTCAATAATCCAAACCTTAAAAATTCCATGTCTACTTACATTTCAAAGATGGGTAAGTTTTATCTCTTATACATCCCCATTTTTTCCAAAGAATGCAAAGTCATTAATTATATCATTGAATCAAGAGATTCAAATAATATAATGCATACTAAAGTAACTCATGTGAAAGTTGATACATGTACTTAAAACTTTGGTAATTTATATTAAAAGGATACAAAGGAAATACATTTCATTTGAGAAACTAAAAATTATCAAGTAGCATTCAAATATTTCCCATATAAAATAATCAATATGACCATTCTCGTTATTGACATTCCTCCTTTCTGTGAAATGTTGTTTCAAAGAAACTTCTAAAAATAACTAGGTGGAGAAATTAAAATGGATTTTTTGACACCATGATAGGAGTTAATGGATTTAAACAAAATCTTTAACATTAATTTAATACTAACATTAATGTGAAAAAATAAAAATATCCTTATGAACATATCGTTTATAGAGATAAGGGTTTTATAAATTATATGATGATGTTTAAGGACTATGCAATTATGTTTGAACTAATAAAAAATAATTTAAATGATGTTTTAATTATATGTTTTAATGTTTATTGCACTTGTATATATTTTTATTCTAGTGTAGTGATCACATAACAAAAAAATAAATGTTTCATTTCACCTATAAGATGCAATTTTTAAATACCAAAAAATAACTGAGTATGAAGCATTGATTCTAGACCTATAGGTAGCTAAAGAAATATGAATCAATAAAAAAGAGAAAAAGGTTTTGTTGAAATAATTTTAAAATAAATCAAATAATAATTTAAAGTCAATAATGATCATTTTAGTTTAATAGATATAGAGATTATAACTGCATAGATAATTTTTAGGCTAATAATTAGTTTATTGCAAGAGAGAAATAATTAGTAAATGATAAAATTTAATATCATTGTGTGTATACATATTCCCCCAATCCAATCTCATCACATCTCACATTAGTGTAACATGGGATGGTACTTTGAAAAAGAATATAACAAAACACAATGTTAAGCTAATAAATTATAGTACAAAGTATAAAATAAAATAAATTAACTAACTGATAGATACATGCCTTCACTTACCTTTTTGCTATTAAATAGGAGCTATATTATAATTAGATGGAAGAGGCATCTAGTGTGA
>JARHVA010008587.1:0-375000 GCA_037957365.1 Torreya grandis
GTTATATGTGTAATTAAATATTTTAATGTAATTCATATGGTGCAGTTGTGTTATTATTTGTGTATGTGTTATGCTTCAATGTTGCAGATTTAAAGTTCCAGTGTAGAGACAAGTGTGTCTGTTTACAGGTCTTTCAGTTAAGTTGTGTGGAGATTTGTGGGTATGTTATTATGTGAAGTGTGTTGATATTGTTTCTCAATTTTTTTTTTAATAAATCAGTACCATTTCTATCCATTTTCCCTTCGATATCATTTTTTAAGTAATTTAAATATTTACCCTTCAAATCAGGGTCAAATAATGTTAGCAATGTTGTGTAGTTTGCAGTTTGGGTGTGGTGTATTGATAATGTAGGTTTCAGGTTTCATAGTTATTGTGTTTATTTATATATTTATTTTATAATAGTAATTATCATTATTTAAATCAAAATTTATAAATTAGCAGAGTTTTCAAGTGTTTATGTGGCAAAATTACCAAATTTTATATTGACTAGTTTGTCCAGTTTTGTGATAGATTTGAGTCTAAGTGTAAAGTGGTGTTATTTTCATATTTGAATATATTATAATAATTTTTTAGTGTGATTTATTTTATTTTGGGTTGTAATTTGATATATTTACATGTATTTATAAAATATCCTATTTTGGGATATTACAGTGGTATCAGAGCTGTGAGATTACCAGCCTATTGGTGTCTAGGATTTGTGTTAGTTGTGTTTGTATGTGTCAACCTTTGTGTCATATATTTTAGTATGATATTATGGCTCATAGAGTTAATCAGGACAAGATTCCCTTGTTAAATATTTCATAGATTCACTCAAGATTCCCTAGCCTAGGTTTTTCTAAGGAGAAGAGTAAGTGGGATATAGGATTTTTGTATTAGGAAGAGATCTTAAGTACTATCATCATCCAAAGAATGTCATACTTAAAAATTTGAGGTAACTAGAAGATTGTTTGTATAAGGTCACTCAACTAGATTATGAAATCTTGAAAAAGCATTTGGATCTATCAGTAGTTGCTTTGGTCCAATCCATGTTTATTAAAACTCATGATGATGATGTGAGACTTGCATTTACTTCTTGCCTTAGTGAAATCACAAGATTTTTAGCTCTTGAAGTTCCCTACAATGATGACATAATGAAGGAGGTACTTCATTTAATTATGGAGATTTTTTGGTATTTAGATAAGATAGACGACCCTTATTTTGATAATAGGGTAAAGATTCTAGAGATTACTGTAAAATATGGTTTTGATTTGTTGATGTTAGAATTTGATAGTAAAAATCTTATTCTTGAGATGTTTAAAACTTTTTTGGAAGTTATTAAAGAGGTTCATTTATAAAATGTTATCATTTACATGAAAACTATTATGTTTGATATTTTGGAAGAAGATGATGATGTTTTTAAGCCTTTGATTTCTAACTTGTTAGCTATCTGGAGAAGGGAACAAAATGTGTCACCAAGGGCACATGAGTTGTCAAAAAAATTGGTCAAGCAGAGCATGGGAAAGGTGAAACTTTTTTTTGACAAAAGAATAATTATTTTCTTATGGTTTATAGCCTACAAGTTTAATCTCAAAAAGTGATGACTAGATGAAGATGGTTGAGGATCCTACATCAATAGAGCCTTATATAGAGAATGTCCAAGGGGAATTAATTGAAGTTAATGATCAACTTGGTATTGCAGAACACTCCAGTGAAGTGGATTCAGAAAGTGAAGAAGGAAGAAATGGAGAAGAAGCTGATTTTGAAACTCAATCCAATGATGACAAGTTGGAAGAATTTATTGAGCAAAGCCTCTTTGTTGATTTTGATCAAGATCCTAAAAAGCTTCCATCTCTAAAAGATTCTTTGGAAAGGTATGTAATTGAGGAGGTTGTTGATTTGTTCACTAGTTCATCTAGTTTGCTTAGCTTAGGATGTGATGAAAGCCAATTAAAAAAATTATTGTGTGATGATCCCACTCATTTTGATGAATTTAATCAAGTGATAAAAAGATTTGATAGCACTCATGAATTCATTGAAGACCTCATTTGGAAGAAATAGATATAGGAGACACAAGAGATCATTAAAGGAGGATTCTCTCTTGTGGGTTTACAATATCCTTTGGAGAGTGTGTAGATGGATCTACTAGAACCATAGATTGAGCTTGTTGTTGCAATTTAATTTAAGGATCCAGAGGATAGCGGTATCCTTTAGTTCACTAATAATCCTCTTTTTTGATGAAAAATCCATTTTTTATCATCCATTATTTATGTGGAAGGATGAAATACTTCTTGATTTTAGTATCATAGTTGGTGACAAACTCAGGGTATGGGACCTAGGTGTAATTTTTAGTTTTGGGGTAATGCATCAGAGGTGGGATGATGATGGTTTCTATCCTAGTTGGCCTCTTAGTTCATATGATGATAAATCCAATGGGAATGATCATATGAATAGAAATGATGATAATTTAATTGGTGATCTTATTGATAAACCACCTTATAAAGAGGGAGGAATGGATGACATTATTAACCAAGGAAGTACTTTATGGAAGGTCACCTACGAAGCTGCTATCTACCTTCTTATCATACATCATACAAATTTATCTACTTGCATTTAGAAAAATTGTCAAGTATTTTCATCTTAGGAGTGGATAAATTTCCAGTGGGAGATGATGAGTAGAAGTGATCTAGTCACTAGGGAAGATTTTTCAACATTATCTATGTTCACTTCTATGCATACAATAATATTGTATAATTGTTGTTAAAATAATATTACAATGATGATCTTAATTAGATCTATCATTGAGAGGATTGATTTTGAGTAATTGCAAGAATTATGGCAGCATATTGTGGGAGGTTGTGTAGGCATGGTGTAACTTTTTCTCACTTCCACACAGATGAGTACTAGTTGGTGCAATCACTCTTAACTGATAAGTTTTGTAGATTTTGATGTTTTAGTAATGATTTCATGTGATTATATGGGTTGGTATGCACAAGGATACCTTATTGGTGTCACCATAAAATCACCTAAATACACCTTCAACAAATCCTAGACCGACTTAAAGACTTCCCTTCTACAAAGATTACATGACTAGTTGTTCTACATGTAATGCATAGACAAATAGGCTTTGAACTCAAACATAAGTATAAAAAAAGACTTATATGATCTAAATACTATTTTAAAGACCTAAAAATAAATCTAAATAGAATATTTACATGTACCCTAACAACCTTGATTGATTAAAATGTACAAATAAAACCACAAAGCCATACTTTGTTGTAGGTCTCACGGGCTTGTAGCCCTATTTTGACACATTTCCTTTCATAATTTGTTTTTAAATAATGAAAAAATAGAACTCAAATATGTTTTGAATACCCACTAAGGAACTTGACAACATGTATAAATATGGGATATGGTTCCTTTGCATGGATTAGGAGTCTGATGATTGTAGTAGACCTAATTAGGCCTCCAAGAATCCTATTTTGGAAGGTGTAAGAAGGATGGAGTGGATAAAATACCTAGGATTCATGAAATGAGTGTTAAATTATTTAATAAGACTTTTCAAACCAAAATCAGATTCCCACTCTATATCATAGTCAAGACCCTTTATGTCAGTCATGTTAGGCTTACAAGGGCTAAAACATGGTCAAAGGCTAAAATAGGTCCTTAACCATTGAGTTATCTCTTGAAAATTTAAATAGTGGTTACATACATGGATATATCAAGGATTTCAAATAAATAATAATTTTCACTATATGGAATTTGAAAACCAGAAAGCCCTAGTTAGGACCCAGTATGCAAACAAAAAGAGATACAGAGTAAATCATGAAGGGTCAAGACCTCAAAAAAATTAATTAGACTTATTTTCACCTATATTAAAGGTATGATCACTTAATAACCTAAATAACCTTTTAGATACCAACTATCAAATTGGAGCTTGTTATCCTGCCTGGTTATCATGCACAATCTATCAAAAAGCTTCACAAAAACACACAGAATGTAATATTTTTCATTTATAAATTATTTCTCACATCCTAATACATTATCATATCCTTATTGAGTTGAATGAATCATTCTCAAATAACTGATCTATACTTATCTAACAAACCTCCTATTTTAGCTTTATGCAAACTAACTCTAAACTTGGAGTTAACAACTTTGTCTAACTAAAAGAGTTTCTCCCAAGCTAGATTATGTTTAACCAACCTAGGATGATATATTTTATGGTTTATAAAACAAATATTGATACCAAACCAAACCAATTTGGCATTTACAATACTTAGGCCTTATTACAAGTCAAATGAGCATATTTGAGAATTTGAAAATTCAAACACCCTAATTTTGGAGGGAAAACAAACTAAACATCTTTAGACACTCTAACCTCTACCAAAGACAATGAAAACACTCTCATTCTATGGATATTCTCTTGCATCACTTATTGACATTCAGATTTTGAGTGTTAATGATGAGTTAACAATTTATGATAGTAGAAGTTTTTCTAGGCTAGCTATGGATCTGAATTCAAGTTTCCACACTATTGTTAATCAGTTACTAGGGATTATTCCACACCATTTTTGGGACTCCATGATGGGATATGTATAAAATAATGCTTCATATTTTCATATGATCATGATTCCTAATAGGATTGTAGATGAAGATGTTGTATAATTCCATCCCTACAGGTCTTCCCATTTGATTTCAGAGGACAACTTCTTATTTGGAGGCTAGAACAGAAGGATGCAATTTTGGTATGGTGGCATCCCAATTTTAACCAGAGTAGTGCAGCAGACACAACATGGTAAAATATGGAGATTTATTTTGGATCCTAGTATTCTAAACTAGGAAGTGAACCCAAATGCTTCGAGACAAGCAATCTTTGAGAAGGAAGGATTGTAATGTCCCCAATTTCCATTTGTGACATTTTATAAATACCAATAGCCTATTTTATTTTTGTAGGTTATTTTGGGTGTTGTAAAGTATTTTTTAATGTGGGATCACTATTCACTAGTATTATTCATTACCACTATTCATGTGTCACTATTCACTGGCACTATTCACAAGTCAGTATTCATTATCACTATTCATGGTGACATAGCAGGTGATACAGGGACGATGCAACTAATGAGGTGGTTGGTGGATGATGTGGTATGTCCCATAAAGGAGATAACATGTGCTTAAGATGATGTAAGATGAAATGGGGTGGAATTATAAGTGGAAATAGTTTTTTGGCATGTAAATCTCTTTTTAAATAGTTAAAAGCTAATTAGATCTTGTTTGGGAATCTTTGGGGTCACATGGAAGAAAATGACAAGATTGCACTTTACATATTTAATCTCACATGTGTGAGAGAGATGTCCTTTTGGAATGATGTGCAGAAGTCAAAAGGAATCATGTGTGCACTCATTAATTTGGAGAAATAATGCACTATTCCATTTTGGCTCACATGTGTGAGTGGGATGCAGTTTTAGAGGCACATGGAAGGTGGGAGACAAAGACAAAAGAAAAGATGATAATGTGATCCAATTTTGACCATTCCCACATGGTGAAAATATTATAGCTATATCTTAATAGTGCACCCACTCAAGGACGTAAAAATTATTAGCTTAGAAATGAAGTTTCCTTCCTCTCTGTCTCATGCTTTCTTATATAAGCATGCTTCTCCATTATAAATAGATCTTTGAAATCATAAACACCCCTTTGTAAGTTTGAGCCTTTGGTTCATATTATTCATCTTTATTGGATGAAAACCCATTTAATATTTATATGTTTTGATGAAACTCTATTGATATAATGAATTATAGGATGAAAACCCTTTGATTCTGTAGGACATCTCAAGGAGATTCAAGTATAGTGTGGAGTAATGTGTGCGTCAGATTTATGATCACATTTTGATCATCTTTGTAATTTATATGTGTAATTAAATATTTTAATTTAATTCATAACTTTTAGTTGTATTATTCTTTGGTTGTGTTATTTTTATGTGTTATGCTTCAATGTTACAGATTCAGGGTTCCAGTGTAGAGAAAGTGTGTTGTTTGCAGGTGTTTCAGCTAAGTTGTGTGGATATTTTTGGGTATGTTATTATATGAAGTGTGTTGGTTTTGTATCTCATTTTTTTGATGTTATAAATCAGTACCATTTCTATCTATTTTCCATTCTATATCATTTTTAAGTGATTTGGAGATTCACCCTTTAAATCACGATAAAACAATGTTGGCAATGTTGTGTAGTTTGTTGTTTTGGTGGGGTGCATTAATGTTGTAGGTTTCAGATTTCATAGTTACTATTTTTATTTATATATTTATGTTATAATAGTATTTATAATTTTTTTAAATCATATTTTATAAATTAAAGGAGTTGTCAAGTGTTTATGTGGTAAAATTACCAAATTCTATGTTGACTAGTTTGTCCAGTTTTATGATAGATTTGAGATTAAGTGTTGAGTGGTGTTATTTTCAGATTCAAGTCTATTATAATAAGTGTTGAGTGTGATTTATGTTAGTGTGAGTTATAATTTGATATATTTTTATGTGTTTATAAAATATACTACTCTGGGATATTACATGAACCATTACCCCTTTTTGACATGGGAAACCTCCTAAAGCAGTATTGTAACCTACATAATTGGTGATAGGACATGACTGATTTCACATCTTATAATACTGGATTAAATCATGCCTATTAAGGCTTATAAATATGTGCTCTTGGATTGGTTGATCATATTATAGGGAGAGGTTATTTGATTTTGAGAATGTTTGGAAAATTGTGAGGATCATGTTTATTTCTATGGTTCCTATCATTAAGGTACAAACCCTCTCCTTGGGTATGGGCATACCCGATGGAAAACAAGGGTTTTATATAGGTGATATAATATCAATGGGGTAACCCAATTATTCATTTAGATCCATGTGATGAAGTATCAATTGTATCTGATGGTAGTGACATAAGGAGTTAAATAAGTCTCTATCATCCTCTAATATCTCTACCATGTGAATGTCTAAGATGTTACGTAACCCTTCTCAGGGCTCTTGGCTATGAGAATAAAGAATTTGATGGGTATAACCCTTACATGGGGTGAATGGAAGGGTTTGTGTATGTTTAGGTATCTCAGTATCATACAGTAGGATAAGGAAGAGAATAACTTCTAGGGATCTAAAATTTTGTCTTCTTAGCTCTAGCTCGAGGTAGGTGAGATCTTTTAGAAATTTAAAATATCATGTATTTGACTTCCCTTTCAGAGTTGGAAGAATAAAAACATAGTTAGTTTCCCACATAGGTGTGGGGAGTATGATAGTGTAATTAGAGTCTTGTTTCAGTAGAATAGATGCAGGGGTGTAGTTGTGTAATTTACAATATTATGGATAGGGAATGTGTAACACCATTTTCCTTGTCATTATGTGTGGGAAATATTTTAAGAATTTGGTGAGTAATTTTTTAGGGTCTTTTTCTTGTATAATGGGGATGAAGAGTCTTTATTTAGATACATATGGGTAACTATGAGTTCATATGTTTATTTCTACTTTACCCATTGCCATAGTTTAGACCCTCTCTTTAGGTATAGGGACAACTAGAGGGGGGTAGTGTTTTGACCAATTATCGATGGGCTTAGAGGGTGATGAGAAATGGGACTAGGTATGGGTCGAAGTAAGATGGCTAACATTTTTAGAGAAAGGAAACCTATTGGGCCAAGGACTCTAAAGAGCTAGTAGGGTCCTATTATAGCATGATCAATAAGTATACTCTGAAGTGGTTTGGTAGTGATAAGAGTAGAGTTTTGGCCAGGGCATGTCCTCATGTAGTTGAGCATCAAGTGGCCATATTTAAAGTTATTAATGTGGTAATTATGGGGAGGGGTTTCTTTGTCTTTGGATACTTCCACCATGTAAATCTCAAGAAATAAAGACAAACCTATTTGGGATTATTGTCCCAAAGCCTCTGAGAAGTTGTATATTACAACCCCTCATGGATCAAAGGGAAGAACTAAAGGATTGTCTTTCTCCATGAGATTGATAATTTTTGCAATAGATAGGGAGGGAATTGGGGATTAAGTGGCCAACTTCACATTAGGGATCTATTCAGTTGTTTATGTTTTTTTCACCTGATTTATCTTTTAACATGGCTTGGGAGACCTCTTCCCCTTTCTTCAAGATGACCACTTTGGGTTTTGGGGATTTATTAATAGCAAACAATTATGGGGGATTTGTAACCCCATTAGTGGGTAAGTGATAGTCAAAGTGAAATGCTTTTTTTTGTTTATGGTAGCATATAACACGTCAAAGGGTTTGGGATCTCCTTGGAAAACAAACACTTTCCCTAGGTTTAGGAATCAAATTTTTTAAAATAGGGTGGAAGGAATAGATTTCAGCTAATGTATCTAAGGGCATCCTAATTTAATATTATAATTTGTGTCCTTATCTATGATGTATAATTTAGTTAGGATTATCTTGGGATCTGGCATGATTGGGAGCATAATGATTCCTATTAAAGTAGACTTAAGGCTATCATAGTTATGAAGGCTATTATGTATAGTATAATAGTTTATTTCCTCGCAACCAAGCTATTATAAGAAGGATAAGGGGAAAATGTTGACCACTACTTTATCAACTATTGCTCCTTTTACATAATTGGTATAGATCTATACTTGTAAAAATAAGGTCAGATCTCCCCTCTTAGCTAACTCAAAGTTAGGTGGGAGGCTTTGTAGGTAGAAGAAGTAGTCAACATCACATGGTCCCTAATTAGTTAAGAATATGTCTAAATCAATGTGGTTGATTTAGGCTTACAAAGTGGGAGTGACACTAGAAAAATGTCCCAATCTTAGGGCATCGAACAAGGCTAACCATTAGGTGGGCAAGTTATTAAATAGATCTAGAAAAGAGATATGAGATAATGTCTTGGTCAGATTATAGATTAAAGTTTAGTTACTTACAGGTTTAGGAATGGATTCAATTTTAAGGATGTTTGAAGGATAAATGGTCATGGGTTGGTATTCCCTAGTTTAATTAAAGGTGTTTTCTTCCTCTTCAACTTATAATTTTATGACTCCTATCATTTGAGTTTTGCCTCAAACTATTAGTTAAAGGGCCACATCAGTGTTTGACACCTAAGAAGCAGAGGCTTCGGTGTCATGATTGCATGTTTTTATGGATTAGTTGTGTTGAATGGGTGACTTGACTAGTTATTCTATGATTGACCTTGATCAAGGTGTGTTTGAAGGTTAGGGAAAGGATTATGGTAAATTTGTAATTTCTTATTTTGTGGTGTGATGGGACCACTCATAATGGTTTGGGTGTTTATATTCACACCTCCTAAGAACATATCTGTGAATGCCTACCTTTAATCCTATGGGAGCCTTTGTATAAATTTTTTATACTCCTAGAATCCTTGAGTGGCATGGCCTAAGACTCTTTGGAATAGGTAGTAGATGTCAAGGTCATAATCCTTAGGTCTCATAGTCTACCCTTTTTGCTTGAATCCTTGTTGGTTATTGTGCGGGTGATTATTTTGGTTCTAGAACTAGGGGTGTTATTCATTTGACTGATACTAAATTTGGTTTTGGTTTTGATACTGTGCATTATGAGGTAGTTTTGAGTTAAAATAAACCATATGGATGATGGGAGGAGGACTCTCATTCTTGCCTCCCATGTTATTGGTGTTAGCGTTGGTGGTATTTGAAGGTGGGTATTGACCATTATTTGTAGGGTTATATTTCTTGGCTTAGTCACTAACACCATCAGTAGTAGCATTCCTATTACGATTTAAAATCTTGGGACCTTCGTTATCTATGTTGTTGAGGTTTTGGTTCATAGTTTGAGATCCTTTACTATTTTGGGTGATGATGTGCCCATTGCTTCCATAGGTTCATTGTCCACTATTGACTATCATTTGGTCAATGTGGAGTGTACTTTTTAGGTCTTCCTTGTATGATAGATACAAGAACTTTTATATGTCTTCCCTTATTTCTCTATTAATGGAATGGAATAAAATATCATAAAACTCTCATTGGTCCATGTTTGGTACACTCGTAGAATAATATAGGACCTACCACCATCTTATGAAAAAATGGGTAGTTGATTTATTGTATCCTTATTTAATATGTAATAATTCTTGTATTCTAGTCTTTAGGATTTTTTTCATGTCAAAATATTTGAATAACTCATCCATGAATTGGTAGAAGAAGTGTATAGACCCTTCAAAGAGGTGATAGTACCAATAAAGGGATATCCCTTCAAGTATCATGAGGAAACTATTTGATACAACCCCATCCCAAGGTAGGAGCTCCCTGACCATGGTGGTATAGGTTTTTATGTGTGCATTGGGATCCCCTTCCCCTTTGAATTTTGGAAGATCTGGTAGGGAATTTAAGATAATAACTCCTTATATGCTAGTGTCAAGAGGTTCTTTAAGGTATTCATCATAGTTTCCCATGTTGTTAAAATATATTATTGTTATGGTGATGTCATTAAGAGGAGGTGGGGTAGTGTATGGGTTGGCTTGACATCTATTGGGAGGTGTGGATAAAAATTCATAGAGAATCACGAATTAGGCTAAGAAATAATTATTTGATTGAGTAGACTTTGAACACATTTGGAAGTATGAGGGAACACTATAATATGTGGGAGGCATCGAGCCTTATTTTGGTAAAGTGTATGGGGTTTGTTGCGATGGTATATGGGATGTCTATGTGTGGATTTTTGAGGCGTTGGTTAGGACATATCTTGTTTGTGGAGGGTGACCATATATAAGAGGCATATAACTTAAAGGTGTAAGGAATGATAGATTGTTTGATACTAAATTATTTGGTAATGGTGGAGCATATATGTATACACTTCCTACTAGAGTTTAAGTTGGTGGTTGGTAAAATGAATAAGTTTTTGATACATTAGGGTTGGGAACCTTGTGGGTGAGAATGTCTCCAAGAGGTTGATGAGAGAGGTGGTTTTATTGTGGTATTTACTCCTACAATGATGGGAGTGATTAATTTTTTTGTTGAGATGTGGGGTGAGTTATTGCTAGAGTGGGTAAGGATGAGGGATGAATTAGTGTAAGAAGGTTTTGTCATATCCCTTGGTTTAGATCTTTTTATTGTTTTTTAGGTCATATATATGACCCACTAGGGTGATAATGAGTTTATTTAGTCCCATGTTGGTATTGGTGCCCTAAGCCTCTAGTGTAGTGAGGTTAGATTCCTAAGATGAGTCCATATGAGGGGGCTGGTTTAGGATAGGAGCCCTAGAAGTAACATTTGTAGTAGTCACTAGTGGGTTAGAGGCATCGTGATTCTTATTGGGAAGATGCATAATGGCTTGCATGTGATTGACCTCATCCTCTAAATGATGGATCTTTCCTAAATAATGATCATATTTGGCAATGCTTTTCATGTCTAAGCTTTGCAAGTTGATAGATGGTCTAGTGGCCATGCAGAATCCAATTTTAAGATTCATTGTATTGTAGTTGGGGTTGTTACTTGTAAATTTTTATATGTGTATCCCTTAAATGATAATCCCCTCCTTGCTTGAATGTCAGGAAGGGAGTATTCATAAGATTAGTGTTTTACATTAATGCCTAAGGTTAGGTTATTCCAAATCATTAATCATGGTTTGATAGAGATAAATTAGATTCCCCTATAGCCCTCAAGACCAAGATATATGCCAATGTCTTATCCAGACATATTTTGGGGGTATATGGATACCCACAGAATAAGTGTAAGGATAGAATAAGGAGAAAATAAAATAAAAGGACAAGAAAAAGAGTATATGCAAAGGATGAAATCCTTTAAATCAAGTTCACTAATTTGTATGCACAAAAATTAGCAATGCTAATTTGTACACTTGAATCTCTGAGGTCTAGTTGAGGTAGCCAACTTAATAGAAGGACTAAGGGTTTATCTGGTTATTAAATGCAATGGAATTCGAGATAAGTGACATTAATAGATTATCATGATAGAACTATAAGACCTCAGTAGCATCTTGATACTCATTGATAATGTTGAACTGTGTAGAGATAGAGATCTAAGGCCCTTCAATCTCTGATATCACAAAAAGGTAGAGTTCTTGGTCAATGTTAGGTTCAAGGAAATGAGTGAGATTGGGATAAAATACTTGTAGGATAAGATATACTCTATCAAGTTGAATTTACTTAGATAATGTCATCTACTAAGTGTGAATGATATAAGATGATGCTAGAATTAAGGATAAAATAATGAGATGGATGGGTGCCTAATCTAGGATAACATTATATTGACATCTTCTATTCTATGGGAGAAAAATGATAGGTGGATTGCGTATGCACTCTTGTTCTTATAAAAATGCCAAGGACTCTACAATAAGGTGGAGAATTGAAGTGGATCTAATTACCTCATGTCTCAACTTGATACTAATGTTAGACTATGTGATAATGCTAGGATAAAGTGTTCTAACTCTATGGAATAGGCCATGTCAGATAAGATCTAGGATATCAGGAAGGGTCATCCAAAAGAAAATAGATGGAGGCCAAGGAAAAATATATCATATTGTTAAGTAAATGTCTTTAAAAGTATGTTTACTAGAATGTTGAATCAAATCTTTGATATGTATTCATTACTTGAATGGCAAGACTTATGTAGTATATTTTTTCTTACATAGATAGACAAGGCTTTTGATATGATGTGATTACTTGCATGAATGGTAAGTCTTTTGTTTTTATGTTTACTTGCATGAATGGAAAGGCTTTTATTTTTATGTTTTATTTCATGAATGGAAAGGCTTTTTTTATTATGTTTGCTTTCATGAATGACAAGGCTTTTGTTGTTGATTGTTTTTGGGATTTTCTAGGTTTTTAACAAATGAATACTTATTTAAAACAAAGTGAAAAAATTAAATAATAATAGAATTAAAAAAAACTAAAATAAAACTCTTTTTTTATTATCCTTTTCAATATTTTGGATGCATATAAATAAGAGAGGGAAGAAACTTATACTATTATGTAAGATGTTAATTTCTCCTAGATCTATTTGCATGTAAACTAGATGCAATGTTTTTGGTTGTTTTTTATTCATTTATGTAACATCAACTAAATTCATGAATTGAATCTATTTTTCACAAGTAATATGATAATATATCTAATCTAAAATAACAACAATGAAATAATTTCTATTAACCTTCCTTGTAAGCAAACCAAATTTAGCTTCTCAACCTTTCTAACTTGCTACAAACAATCTTTTTTTTCTAATGATTTAGTAAGATGAAAACAAAAGATATAAGTTCTAGTTTTCTATTTTGAAAGAGATAAATGATAATAATTTTAACCCTTTAAAACAAATAAAAACATAAATCTATTAAGCATGAGATATACTGAGAGGGGGGGTTGAATCAATATATCATATATCTTATAAACTTTCACTTAATCAAATTCCACTTAACCATACATTCAAGATATGAAATAAAACTAAAACAATAAACACCACACAAGATAGAGAGAGTCACAAAATTTAATATGGAAACCCAATGTGAAAAAAACCATGGAGACTAATATCAAGTATATGAATGAGCACCAACTCAAACTACAATATTCACAAGCACCAACTTACAGAAGAACCAACCCCTTTACTGAGCACTAACACAATAGATATTAGTGAGCATCAACCCACAGGAGTACTAACCCCTTTGATGAGCACCAACACAACAACTATTCATGAGCACCAACCCACAAGAGCACCAACCTCTTTGTTGAGCGCCAACATAACTATTCATGAGCACCAACCCATAGGAAAACCAACCCCTATTGTGTATACCACACAACTATCTCTCAATGTTGCTTTCTCAACAAATTATAGCACATTACAATATCTCTTTCTTTTCTCTCCTTTTCTCTTCTAAGCTAGATATGATAATTGTAAATCATGCTTTGTTCCACACATTAGAAAGGGCTTCCCAAGCCTTTATTTATAGCTTAACAAATGACCTTTGGCATTCACCCTTTGTGACCATTCAATCCTCATGAAAAATTGTGCCAAACTTGCATGACCCTTTGAATCCTTGCATTTGAAAAGTCACATGGTGACCCTTCATGAGAAAATGCATACTTTTCCTTGTTGAATTTATCTTGGTGACTTTTTGTATTTCTCAGTGTCCCTTCATGAGAAATTGTGCCCTTCCTCTTTTGTCTTCACTCGGTGACTCTTGGAATTCCTCAAAATGACACTTCATCGGAAAATGCATCCCATTCTTCTTTTGTCTTTACCCCATGACTCTTTGACTTCTCCATGGGCCCTCTTTTGACTTTATGCAACCAAAAATATATTCATTAAGATTAAATAAATATTAACACACATTAACCAAGATATGAACATTAAAAACACCATTACATGTTATGGGGACTTTATCACCAATAATGCTAGACCTTTGACATCAATGACAATATTTCTAACAATCTCCCCTTTTGTCATTGATGGCAATCTCAAACTAAAATTACCATATCCTAAAAAATTATACTACACATGCCAACCTACATATATAAATAAACTAAAAAACATATAGTAACTCCCTCTTATTATATCATCATGTACCTATTCCCTATAACTATTCCTATACCTGTACCTATTTTTGCACTTCTCCCCCTTTGACATCAATGGCAAAGGGCCTATCCTAGACCTAACACTTAACTCTCACTCAACTGATGTTGATCCTTAATGGCATGAACTAAAATAAATTACTCCCAACTCCTCTTGAAAATCTTTGAATGTGTCCTTTGATCATGCCTTTGTGAAGATATCTAATAACACATAAATTGTTGCCTATCCTCTGAGCATCTGCAATCAACTCATCTGAATCTTTTCTTCTAATCTTAAAACCTTCTACATAAAAATTTAATGTGTATCTCTGCTCACCTATTTGACTTACACTCAATATATTATGCTTGAGACCTTTTACATACAAAACATTCTTGGTCTTAGTTCTACCATTATCTAAACTTAAAGTACCTTTTTCAGCTATCTTGGTAGTGGTTTTGTCTCTGAATTTCACTATACCACCATTGATCTTCCTCAAAGTTATGAACTTAATATTGTCTCCTATCATATGCCTCAAACATACACTATCAATGAACCATGGTTGTTCTTCATTTCTTGCATGCAAAACTATCTGGACTAACATAGAATCTTTAGGTTATTTCTTCTTTCATAAACTTGTTTGACCTTTCTTCTTAATGAATGGAGCCTTGAAAATTTGATCCCTCTTGATCGACTCAAACACGCTTCTATAATGCCAAGATATATGTCCAAAATTATTTCACTTGTAACATATTATGGCCTCTTCATCAAAGCCTGATAGAGGAGCAAAAGAGTTGTAGCTTCTGCTAGACTCTACATGAGTTTTCTTCTCCTTGTTTCTGAAATTGTTAGTTCTTTTTTAACATTCTATTTTATTGTGACCATATCCATTACAATAAAAATAATAACCATGAAAATAGAACTTGTTTTTGTATCTCTGTCCTGATTGTATTTTGTAGCTCTATTCCTTTCAACTTTCTTTGTTTGAGATGTCCTTTATATTCTTCAATTCTTCCCTTTTTATTTTCTATTTTATAAGAGCTTCAGCATAGCTCTTTTTCCTTTCAAATTTGATATGTATCTTATCTTATATTTACTTTTGGATTTCTAATATCTTATTCAACATGTTAGTGCTATCCTCAAATTTTGAATCACTGACTACTTTATCCTTGATTGCTTTCTCAATTTCTTCTTTTAAAGAGGCAATTTCAATAACATACCTTTCACATTCTTTACTTACTTTTTTGTAATTATGTTGTTAGATATTTTTCATTATTCATATTTTCTTTAAAGTTTGCTTGTAGATCTTCAATTATTTTCTTTGACTCCTTTTCATTTTTCTTGATCTGGCACTTCAATATTTGATTCTTCTTCTCAATAGCTTCTAATTATTCTAAGACACAAATGAGTTCTCCTTCCATATTCACTTCAGCTTCATCCTCACTTTCATCATGTTTTTCTTCTTGACCATCTATACATTTGCTTGTGAAGGTATCTTCATGTATGGTCATGAATAGATTTTCTTCTTCATCTGAGTCACTGACTCCACTATCTTCAGTTGAGCTAAGATCTTTAGAATATAAACTCTTCTTCTTGAATCTCTTCTTGTATTTTCCTTTGAAGTTTTTCTTGTATGTAGACTTTCCTTCTTCATTGTCATCATTATTCTTATCTAGGTATCTATCTATAAAATGTCTAATCTTACCACATTTAAAATATTTAAATGGTTATTTTATTTGATATTTACCTATTCCCTTTTTAATCTTATATATGAATAGAAATATGTTGTCATCTTCCTCATTGCTAGAGCTATCACCTAATTCTTAAATCTTGCCTTTCTCTTTCTTTGATGTCTTGAAAGTAGATTCCCTCTTTGAGGGTTTCTCTTGTTCTATCTGCATCTCATATGCCATAAGAATACCATGTAGTTCATCTATATTTATCTTGGCAAGATCCTTCATCTCCTTAATTGTTGGAACTTTTGCATCATATCTCATTGGTAGAGATTTGAAAACCTTTTATACCACCATTGACTCTTCTAACTTTTTTCCAAGACCTTGAATCTGATTTATTATTTGATCAACCTGTAAAAGATAACTCACTATATTTTTTTCCTCTTCCATCTTCAAACTCTCAAATTATCTTCTGAAAGTCTAGAGCTTAGCCCGTTGAACCTTTCCATCACCTTTGTAAATATTCTCAAATTTTACCCAAGTCTCATGAGCAGATTTGCATTGCATAACTTTAACAAATTTTGATTCACATAAACCGTATAAAATAGTATTTAAAATTTTAGCATTATTTTCACTTGCCTTCTTTTCTATCGTAGTAGTCACAAGTGTCTATGGCTCTTTGTATTCCTCTAAAACTTCTTGCCAAATGTTGAATCCAAGAGACATAAAAAGTCCTCATCTTTATGCTTCAAAAAGCATAATTTGTCCCATAAATAAAGGTGCCTTATTTGTATAAAACCTTCATGTGATCTAGCCATCATGCTTTCCCTGATCTACCTTCAAGTTGTTAAACTCTTTCCAAAGGAACCTACTCTGATACCAATTATTAAGCATGTGATATACTAAGAGGGGGGTGAATCAATATATCATATATCTTATAAACTTTCACTTAATCAATCTCCTCTTAACCATAAATTCAAGGTATGCAATAAAATTGAAATAATAAACACCACACAAGATAAAGAGAGACACCAGATTTAATGTAGAAAACCATTGTGGAAAAAACTATGAATAATAATCTCAAGTATATGAATGAACACCAACTCAAACTACAATATTCACAAGCACCAACTTGCAAGAGCACCAACCCCTTTGTTAAGCATCAACACGATAACTATTCATGAGCACCAATCCATAAGAGCACCAACCCCTTTGCTAAGCACCAACATAATGATTATTCATGAGCACCAACCCACAGGAGTACCAACCTTTATTGTGTATACCACACAACTACACCTCAATGTTGCTTTCTCAAAAAATGATAGCACATTACAATATCTTATTTATCTCCCATTTGCTCTTCTAAGCTAGATATGACAATTAAAAATCATGTTCTCTTCCACACATTAAAAACATGGCTTCTCAAGCCTTTATTTATAGCTTACCAAATGACCTTTGGCATTCACCCTTTGTGACCCTTCAATCTTCATGGAAAATGGTGCCAAAATTGCATGACCCTTCAAATCCTTGCATTTGAAAAGTCACATGGGGACCCTTCATGAGCAAATGCATCCTTTTCCTTTTTGTCTTTAGCTTGGTGAATTTTTGTATTCCTAAAAGTTTCCCTTCATGATAAATTGCACCCTTCCTCTTTTTTCTTCACTTGGTGAATCTTGGAATTCCTCAAGATGACTCTTCATGGGAAAATGTGTCCCATTCCTCTTTTGTCCTTACCCCATGACTCTTTGACTTCTCCATGGGCCCTCTTTTGACTTTATGCAACCAAAAATATATTCATTAATATTAAATAAATATTAACACACATTAGCCAAGATATGAACATTAAAAGTACAATTAAATGATATGGGGCCTTTATCACCAATAATGCTAGACCTTTGACATCAATGACAATATTTCTAACAAAATCTACAATCTTCATACAATCACCTATAGTTTCCTATGTTTTTGTGTTTACCCACATGATTGTTTTAAGTGCAAAAAATTTGTCTAGGTCTTGAATGAATAAAATTTGTCTTGGCTGGAAATAAATTGAAGCTTTACTAAGATGTCTTTTTGGAATGATTGAAAAGTGGTGTTGTTAATTTTAAAGGAAGCTAATCTATTAATTCAATCATAAATCAAAATGAATTATGTTTTTGGTAGCAAATACAAATGAAAGAGGTATATCTATTTCACTATTAAATTTGACTCTTTTCTATTTTAAATGGGAAACTAATTTAATCGCAATAAAAAAGTATATTAAACCTAATATAACAAAAAATAAATATTAGAAATCAAAATAAACTCAACCTGATTCTAAATAAATCAACTAAAGTGCAAGTACTGTGTTGATAGAATAATCCCACGTATGCTATCTCTATATGCTCTAATGTAAATTCAAGAAACTCTCTAGCTAAGGGGTAAACAAACTATGTAACAAGATAGAAAAGGAGAGAAGACACAATCCACAAAAGGAAGAGAAGATGAACTTAGGTTGGCTAATATCTTATCTTTCAAGGTCTATTTTTCTCTCACAAATAACACTTCTTCATTTGTAGTTGTGTAGTCGACTCAAAAATATTATCTCCTAAAAATTTTAGCAAGGTTGTGTCTACAAAATATTTTTGATAACAATATCTAATGATAATTTTCGTATCTAAAATCAAGGCAAAATTGGCCTTCTTGTAGGAAGAGAAAGGAGTTTGCATGGGAGAGTTGAACTAAGTGTGATAGTCAATTCAACTTGATATGAATTGAAGAAGGCTAAAATTAGAAGAGTGAGTGACCAAGGCATGATTATGTGAATACAATTATTATAAACAAGAAATGCAAAGCTAATTGTGAAAAATGTGTAAAAATGGGAGTTACAAGAACTTATTTTGGGAGGCATTTCCATTGTGACAGAACCATCACTTTATATAGAGGGTGGTTATAGAACTGCCACTTATTTTGTCAAAACTATGCTATGATCTAACTAAACCACCCTTAATTCAATGCTTAACTACCCTTGTATGGAGAAACCACCTCTTATTTTACATAGTTGTTGTTGTGGTTGTGTAAACTAATGGGTGGTTTTGAAACTAGATGGGGCAGTTCTATCACCTGGCAGTAGCTTTGATACTCATGGTTAGTTTTTAAAATAATAAATAAATGACTAGGAAGGTCATGATCAAGGGGGTCAAAATGGGTCAAAAGAGGAAATCAAAAGCATAGAGGGGGGTTAGAGATATAGAATTACCTGTTGAACACAAAATAAGAGATCATTGCATCATCATTGGATTTGTATCATAAATGTAGCACTATGTAATTTTTAGGTGCATATAATACCTATTTAAACCTATGAGTCTCCTAACCTCACACACATTATTTGAGGTAGGCCACTCCATAATGGATTTGATCTTGGAAATATCAATAGATATGCCATCTTTGGAGATCATGTGACCCAAGGAATGAATCTTATCTTGGAAAAAAGAATATCTAGATAGTTTTTCAAATAAATTTTATTCACTAAGTTGTTACATCACTATTTGCAATTGGTGTCCATATCCTTGTATATCCTTTGAATATCATCAAGAAAAATAAGTAAAAATCAATCTAGGTAGTCCTTAAACACATTATTCATAAGGTTCATGAATGTTTTAGGTGCATTTTTCAACTGAAAATACAACACCGTGAGTTCATAATGCCCATTCCATATCCTAAAATTAATTTTATATATGTCTTCATTCTTGATTCTAAGCTTATGGTACCCAGATTATAGATCAATTTTTGAAAACATTATTGTAACCTTTAGCTAATCAAAGATATTACCAATATGGGGTAATGTGTACCTATTTTATCTTGTGGATTTGATTATCATTTGGTAATCAATGCATAAATGAAATGTTATCTCCTTATTTATAAATAGCATTGTGATCCCTATGGAGGCACATTTGGCCTTATTAAACCCTTACTAAGTAGCTCCTACAACTATGTTTTTAAATCTTATAGGTTTGCAATGTCCATGTAATAGGGTGATTTAGATGCTAGTACAAATTTGAGAAGTATTTCAATTGAAAAATCAAACTCTTTTACTAGTGGCATAAGAGGTAAGTCTTATAAAAACACATCCCTAAATTCTTAGAGTAAGGGATGGTCAATCAAACTAGGTTTTCCTCTTTAGCCAGCTCATTGGTTTTGACCGAATAAAACATACATCCCTTCTTTATTATCTTTTATAGTTGTATAATTGTCACTAAGTATATATTAATATGCCTTTTATACCTTGTAGCACCAAAACTCATTTTTTTTCATTAAGGTAATGGATAGTCTTTCTTAAATAGTTTACCCTTGGCTCATGCTAATGTAACTTGTCCATTCCCAAAATTGCATCATATGATCATATGGGTATTACGTTTAAATTTTAGTTTCATGATCATTTACCCTAAGTCTATTTTGGCATGAATGACCATCTATGTGATATGGAAATGTTTTTTATTGGCTAGCTCCACCTCCATTTCTCTTTCAAAAAAATCAATATTACATCCATAATATTTTATTACAGTGAGGGAAATTAAACTATTCATAGCAAAAGAATCAACCAAAGCAAATATTTTCTGGTTTAGGAAGCTACCCATTAGTTTTTTCTTGATGATGAATCATAAATGGTGATTCAAAACATGTTAGATCAAAAAACCATGCACATAGTTTCACTTAGAAAGCAACCACTCACTCTTATGGACTGTGAAAACATCAAAACTCTTAGTTACCTATTAGTTTAATGCGAGTGGACTATTTTTATGCACGTCTATTTCCAGGGATATATAAATCTACCCTATTTTTATTCCTTAGGGAGTAATCCCACTCATAGTGACCACCAATACAATTCCAACAACCCCCAATAGGTCCTTTGGCCAAAACTGACACTTTATTGGTCCCTATATCAAGATTACCAGCAAATCCAACATTATTCTAAGGACTTTGAGATTCATTACCAACATTTTATTTCTAAAATTTAGTGGATTTATTCCCATACTTGTTGAGAATAGACTTGTTTTTTTATCTTGAACTGAATTAATTATGTTAAATAATCCTAATTTTGATAAATAGAATATAATAAAGTGGGGTATTGTAAATTCACTTATAAACAAAAAATTAAAATTAAATGATTGAAATATATGAAACAAAAATATTAAAAACAAGGCTAAGTATGAAAATGAAAAACAAACATAGTTTTATTTTTGTCTAATTGACTATGTTGACTGACAAAATACATAATTGGCAAAATAGGAACAAATCCAAAAACCATATAGAAGCTAGATTTGAGGCTATGCAAGGACATGAACATTGAATAAGGACAAGAATCATTATAAATATTGACCTTGTTGAAATATTTTTTCCTTTTACAAAAAGTTTAAAATTATGACACAATCACATGTAATAGCTAGAATTAGGTATGTGTGCATTGATTTTGCTTGCATAAGCATGCAGAAGACCTATGGATAGCTTCTTCCAGTTTTAAACCCTAATAGGGCATGAAATAATTGAAATACATATAAATAATAAAAGGAGGTCTATTTAGTCCAATATGATCACAATCACCCCCATGATGATTTGAACACTACCTACATCTTAAATACTTCAAGGAAATTAAGCCTAATGTAGTTCTCCCAAGCTAGAGTGATTTGTGCAATTATGCTCCTTTGAATATATGAATGCATATAGAATCAACTTCAATACTTTATTTTAAATTGTTTAGGACTAAATAAAATAGTCTTTTGACTTGGTTGAGGACTACTTGAGATGCTTATATATGAATTATGAAGATTAGGAAAAAATTTCTCAATGTGCACTCATGTAATAAACTTCTATATTGAAATTTTCAACTAAAGTAATAAGTGACTTGAGTGCGGTTTTATATCAATTCAAAAATGATTACCACATGTTTGTAAACCTAAAAACATAGAAGATGACTTGAGGGAGGGTTTAATTTTAAAATCTAAATGTTGATAGGAGAAGGATAAAAACATTGGATAGGGACAAGTACATTTACCATAATTGACCATTGAGGGTGGTTGTCCCCTAGGGAAAAGTGTTGGGTTTTGAATCTAGGTTAAGGCATATATATGTATAATGGTGTTTTTAGCAACCAAAACATTTATATATGCAATAGATAATGGTCTTAGGATGAAAATAGGTCATCTCTTATGTTTAGGATAGGATAAAGTGGTGAAATAAGTATTAATTAAGTGCACAAGTTAATTAAATATTAAAATTAGTAAAACTGACATGATCAAGTAGTCATGACCAAATTTAGGATACTAAATGCCCCCTCTTGGTCCCCTCTTTAGTCTAGAAATTAAATTTATATATTAAAGGAAATTTATACCTTAACATGTAAGATACACTTTGTTTTTGATCCAATACTCTAATCATGCATGACATTGTACGATTTGGTAAACCCTAAAAAAAGAGGTTAATTTATTATTTTGGAAACTAAAGTTTGAAAAGATTGAATTTAAAATTTGAAACTTGCTTGAACTTTTTAAATTTTGAAAATTACTTGAACTTTTCAAATTTTGAAAATTGATTGAACTTTGCACCTTTGAATTTAAAATGCGAGTATGGAATAAATACACTTATATGTTTAAAACTAATGTTTCTCTTTATGAATTTTATTGAATATGATGCTTCTTTAAATCATTAGACTATTAGTGCCTCTTCATGAAGTATTTAGAGAAGATGGTTATTTAGCTAAACCATTCGAGAAAATCAGGGTTGATCAAACCCCACCTTAAATTGTAACATTTATAATAAAAATAACACCCATTGAGGGATGTTGAAACCTAAATTTACCTTTGATGGTCTTTGTAACCTCAAGACATGAAATGTATTAAAATCAGAAATGTATTCACACACATAATGTTGGAGTGCAAAGTAATCACCAAGATAAGCACTATAGACCTAAACAAAATTAGCCACCACAAATGGCTTGTAGATTCAATTGAAACATTTTTCTTGAATGCATGATCAAAAGAGAATGGATTACACCCATGATCTTACCATTTACATAACTAAAAATTTAGAATTGAAAAATATAGCATGAATATAAACCATGCCCACATTGTAACTACAGAATTTAAAATAGTATGTAGATGCTCATTATAAATTCTATTTGAAACTTTGAAACTGAGTGAATTTGAATTTTGATCCTAAAATATGAGTGTATATGTATGGCATATGCACCCATGATATGTGTCAATACTAAAATTATAACATTAAAACTATACTTATGCAAAAACTATTTTTTTATCTTGAAAAAGGTTTATCTCATGTATGAAAATCTTACTGAAATGCCCCCCTCTCGAGGTGATGGAATTGATCTTGAAATTTAATCATATTAATAGAAAAGTTTACTGTCAACATGTATAGTAAAATGTTATCATTGAAAAATTTAGAATATGTGAAAATTATGTTAGAAATGTAATATTTTAATAAATTAAAGATTGGATGTGACATGAGGCAAGGCCTATATAAATGTATTAATGAAGCTCATAGAATATAATCTAGTTATTAGTGCATGATATGTATAATGACACTCATCAAACTCAACAGACTCAACAATCATACACATAAAGAACATAATGATAGAAATTTTGAACAATAAGGCCAAAGTCTACATATAAAGGACATGTTTAAATGTTAAAAAGTATAAGATTGCACACATAATAGACATGAATAATGTTGAAAATAAGGGACATGTTCAAATTTCACACACAATATATAATATCTTATAGAGATGTAACAATAAGTTTTTACACACAAAGGTCAAGAGCCAACATAATATATAAGAAAAATTTAACTTACTATGTACAATTAAATATCATTGATAGAGCATATAATTAGAAATTTAGTCTAAACTATGCATATGTAATGTGATCATATCCTAAAAAATAGCATATTCATGTACACTATGTACGATATAAATTTTATAAAGACATTTTTAAATAGTATAAATATCAATGATATAGGGGTAATAGAATGATAACGCATGTGCCTACTATCACCAGTGGATAATATTCCCTCAGCGTAGTAAGGCTAGAGGGTAGATTCAAGTCTAGTATCTTAGTCCTTAGATTAGTTTGTATGTCCTTCACAATAGTCATGAATACTAATTAATTGCATGTGTGATAGAGAAATAATATGCTATCTACTAATTATGAGATAAATAACATATTCCAAAGATGTAAATTATATTGGTAATCATATTTAGGTCTTGATTTTGAATTTTTTAGAATATTTAGAATATTTTTGGATTTTAAAATATATCCATTTTTTTTGGTAATATTGAAACCAACAACATTAGGAACTATAATGAACCAAATTATCAAAAGTAGAAGAAGTTAGAAAGATATAAATTGTTCACTACGTGTGTCAAGGGTGGATGTGCACTAGAAGGGGTTGCATGGTAAAACATGAGCAAGATGCCTCCATTGATTGTTAACTAGAACTTTGAGGAATCTGTAGGATATTAAAAAGACATACAAAGGATTGATTGTACATCCTCATGTCATCAAATGTACACTTGTCTAAATATTTTTCATGTATGAATAATATAGTTCTAAAAAAGAGAGATTTTACACTTAAAAGAGTGATTTACATACTAAAACTAAATGAGGAATCTATAAATTAGAATAATTAAGTCTTTGTATGGTGAAACTATGATTTCTAGGAACAACTAGCAAAGGACATGATATATAAACTGGGACAATAATGGCAGTCAACTATGTCATGTACTAGTTGATTATGTCCTAGAGGAAAAATGAAAACTTTTGAGTGTACATTGTGAAAATAGAGGGATAAACGGCATGCTTAGCAAGATCTGATTAGTGTTTTGAGTTGTTCAGATCTAGAAATTAAAATAGGAACAAAAGGTCAATAATTTAACAAGAACTAAGGGTTTAAAATAATTTATCAATTGATCACATATGTAGGAATATATAAGAATAAGATGCCATAGTTCAGAAGCTATGTATAATCGTAATTTTACTTTTCTTAATTATTTGAATGTTTTTGTAATTTTTAAAATATTTTAAAATATAACAAGCTACCCAATGATTCCATAAATATAAGAATCAAATCAATTGGTGATTAGCATAAAACATCTTACCTAATTTGAAATAAATGTATTATATGTGCATATATCAAAATTATAACTTGTTTCATATTCATTTTCAAAACTATCTAAATTAATACTTGTGTAATCATGTATAGGAGGAATAGGTCTAGGAAATGAAATATGATATGAAATCTCATAAGGATTGGTATGATATTACTCCAATTATTGAAATTTTTGAGGCACATGTTGATATTTATTAATTACCAATTCAAGAGGTATTGCAAGAGCTTTTGCTTGTTGAGAAGTAGATGCCTCTTTCTATAAATTTGCTTTTACATTGTTTTTTTCCTAGGTTAAATAACTATAAACATGTTTTGATTTTGTATAGATGTAACATTGAACTAAGGTGGTGTATGGGGAGGAGGAGGTACCATGGATTGCATAGGATACTCATACTTGATTTTTAAAAATATAACAGCTTGATTATAATAAATGTACTTTAGGCATTTATGTATTATATAAGGTATAACATAGATATTTTGTAACCATGGGCATCCTAATATCATGATAAAGAGACCATTTTTTGGTAAAACTATAAAATGAGTAGATATTGTAGCAAGACCCACTTGGAGAGGTGACAAAATATGTCCCAATGTGGCTTGTTGTTTTCCATTGAATGTCTAGACACTTTTGTTAATTTCTTTTATATCATTTTTGTGTAACCCAATGAATGAATTAATGTTATTTTGCATGAATTTTCACTTGACCCATTATCAACTAGCACACTATGAATAGGTTTTTGATCAATGTAATCTCTTATACATAAATCATGAAAATTAGAATCATCATCCACTATCTCACTATCATGAAAAATAATCATTAGACATGGTTGAATATTTTGAGTAATTGTACCAATAATTCCATCCAAGGTATGCTCATATGATTTAGGATGTGGATAAGTATTATAAGTATGATGTGTTATTGAAGTGTCTTTGGTGATATTTTGATAAGGAAATGGTTTACTGAAAAATATCCAATTTAGTATTTTCATTTTTTTGAGGCTTATCTTCCTCTATAGGAGTGCCTAGCTCAATAAAATTGTTGTTAATAATATATTGGATAAGGTGTTTGAGTTTGAAACATTTACCAGTATAATGACCATTGCATCTATGATAATCACAATATGCATTGTTAACAAAATATTTTCCTTGTGATTTGATCATGTCAAGTAAAAATGGAGGAGTCAAAGTGATTAGATTGGATTTAAGTAACATTTTTGACAATTTGTAAGGTGGTTGTGGTAATATAAAATTTCCTTATTGTTTGACATGATAAAACAATCTTGTTAGTAGGTTGAGAAATAATGTTGATTGTTATATTTGCTTATGCTTTAGTATCTATTGTCTTATCTTTGTAAGATGGTTTGATTTGAAAATTTGTTGTAGAGGTTGTATTATATGTAGGTTTATACTTGATATTGTTCAAAGTAATAATATTTACTTATATTTCTCTTATTATATGACAAATATCTTTAAATGTTCTAAATTTCTTGAAAATAATTGACTCATGCATTGGTGCAAGCAAGCTTTGATTGAAAATGTATGATAACTCATTATGTGATAATTTATTAGTCATTTTATCAAGAATGTTATTATGACAAGTCACATAATCATTAATAGTTTCATTAGTCCCTTACTTAAGCTTGGATATTTGCACATAAGAAAGGTTTCATCAATATTAATAGTGAAGTGTTTGCTAAATAGATTTTCTAATGGATTGAATCTTTTGATAGATTGAAAAAATAAATTGTAAACAATGCAAAGCATAGTATTTTAATCTTATTGAAAAAAATTAGTTGATAATTTTTCATTAAAGGAATAATTCAAGCATGATGTGTGAAAAGATCTAAGATTTTTCTTTGGTTCTCCTTTACCTTCATAAAGTGGAAGCTTAAGAGCTACAAATATTGTAGGTAAAGGGTATGATGTAATATCATGTGCTAAATGATAATGAAGTAAATCATGGGATCTGATGATTGGCTCACTTTAGGGATACCTTTCTCTAATTTCAAAACCTTAGCTTGCATAAATGCAACTATTTGCTCAGAGGGAGTGTGCATTAGGAAAGGTGTGTGATGTAGTATGTGTAGTTGTCAAAGGATATGAATGAATCACTTACTTAGGCATAGGCATATAAATATATTTTAAACCATGTGTTTACCTTAATCCTAAATATTTGGATGGAATAATAGTATCAACAATTGTAATAGAAACACTTATTTTGGGGTTGACAATGTGAAAAAATGGTTCTTGTTGTCTATTAAGAGTAGAACTTTTGTATTTTTTTACATTTTAAGAAGATAAAAAAACCTCACTTACTTTAGATATGTCTTTTGGAATTTGAAGAATTAATATTAAAAATTAGATAGACGCTAGAATTGTTATAGATCTACTTCATTGAGTTTCATCGAGAATAATCCTATTTGAACCTTCATGGGTATCTTCTACATTAAGATCATTTTTATTCCTTTATTAATTTTGATTATCTTCTTGAAAATATTATTTGGAATTTTTTTCATAAAAATAGGATCCAATATGTGCATTAGTATAATCCATTCCAAAATTTGTTAAAGGAATTTAATATGCTCAATGGGAATCTTACTTATCTTATCACTTCACCTTAAATGACTATGAGAAGCAATTTTCTTAGGGGGTATAGAAGAACAACACGGAAAGAAAATAACAAAAAATAAGAGAAATTACAATTATAGAAACAAAAATAATTTATTTATAAACCCTAGGACAAAAATATTGAAACCCTAGAAGGTTGGAACCCTAAGGAAGGCTTAGGGTTTGACAATGCTCAATCAATAAATGGGTTCACCAATTTTTTTATCTTAAACTGAATATATTGTGGTAATTGATCCTAATTTTGATAAATAAAATAGAAAAAAATAGGGTATTATAAATTCAATTTTAAATAATAGATTGAAATTAAATGATTATAGACAAGGATAACTATGCAAATGCAAGACAAACTCAGTCATATTTATCTATCTAATTGACTTGGTTGAAAAAATTTAGAAATAGTGAAAATAAAAAAATCTCTAAGGTTGTGCAAGGATAGGAATGTTGAGTAAGAATGAGAAAGCTTAGCATTATTGACCTCGTTGATCAATTTTATCCTTTTACAAAAAGATATAAATTAGGACACAATCACATGCAAATGCTAGAATTAGGTATGTGTATACCAATTTTGCCTTTATAAGTGTGTATAAGACATACAAATGGTTTATTCTAGTTGTAAACCTTAATAGGCATGCAATGATTGAAATACCAAAAGATAAGAAAAATAGGAGTGTATTTAGGCTAAGCTAGTCCTAATCACCCCATGATGACTGAACATTGCCTATATATCCAATAATCTAAGAATGGAAATCAATCCCATTGTAGTTCTCCCACATAGAGTGTTTTGTGAAAATTTTCTCCTTTGACTATATGAATACTTGATATTATTTTGTTTATAACTAAACAAAATAGGCTTGTGATTTGGCTGAGGATTGCTTCAGATGCTTAGAATCTGAATTGGGAATAATAGGGAACTTTTTCTCAATGTGCACTTGTGTAAATAAGCCTTTGTATTGATATTATCAAGTGAAGTAATAAATAACTTGGGTATGCCTTTATAGAAATTCAAAAGGGATGACCACACACTAGGAAGCCTAAAAACATGGAAGATGACCTAAGGGAGGGTTTAATTTTAAAATAATATTATTATTGGCAGGAGAAGGACTGAAACATTATATAGGGATAAGTAAGTTTACCATAATTGATCATATTGGGTTTTGTTGTCCCCTAGGGAAAAGTTTTGGGTTTTGGATATGAGTTAAGGCATACAGATGCATAATGGTGTGTTTAGCAATCAAAACTTTTTAAATGTAACATGTGATGGTATTGGGATAAAAATAGGTCCTCTATTGTGCTTAGAATAGGGTGAAGTGTAAAAATAGGTACTAATTTAATGCACAAGTTAATTAAATATAAAAAGGGGTAAAACTGACATGATCAAGTATTCATAACTAGATTTAGTTACTATACTTATGTGGCTCAACCATATTCTTAAAATTATTAAGATTCATAGCATCCTTCTATGATCCTCTTCACTTTTTGAACTCTTTCTTAGCCTTAAAGATATCATTGTCCTTTTCTTCAAAACGGTAATCAAATTCTACTACTTCACATAAGGTAAGAGGATTGGTCAAATTAATAATAAATATAATGTTATCCCTTAGGCCTAGTTTAGACTTGGATACCTTCAACTCTTCATCATGAATCTAGGGTGCATGATGGAATATATTCATATAATTTTTTTCATAGGTAGCAACAAAGGAGGATCCTTGTGTGAGGATCTAGAATTCACACCTCTTCTTATTTATGTGGGTAGCAAAGATGTAATTACCATTATATTATATTTTGAACACCTCCCATGTGTTCATAGCATCAGTATATCCATTTTTATTGCTTAGGTTTTCCCACCAAATGGTTGCTTAGCTTCTAGCTGGAATACTACAAAACTTACCTTCTCATTGAGATCATAGGTTGCAACCCAAAAATACCTCTGTAATGCAACTAAACAAGATTCTATGGTATCACCAACACTTTCACCAAAGAAACAAGGTGATGGTTAAGTTTTATGGTCATGAATGAATGCATTCATAGCATCCCCTCTTTCATATTTTCCTTTAGGCTTACCTTGCCCCTACTAGGTATTTTTATCATTTCTATTATAATCATTATTTTTACCAAAGTGTTGTGCATACGATATTCTTGTGAAAACACTATTGTCATAAGGTTATCAAGGTGAGATACCTTACAAGACTAATATAATATCAATAACAAGTTTAACCCTTTTTTCTAATTTTTTTAGGATTGATTTTAACATTCTAGTTTTATTGATTTTTAGCAACAACCCTACCCCTATCACTTCTACAATTTTTTCCATGTTTCCAAAACCCCCTTTATCAATTTCTTACCATCCTGACAAATGAAAATATTTCATCAGTTAAACTGGTGCAGCATATAAAATGAAATTTAATAAAATACCCAAAGCTCCTGAATTTCACAACCCATGCTTTGATACTAGATGTAGAGAACCACAAAAATGGGACTCCAATTTTTTTTTTTAAATCCATCCCAACCACATAACTACTGTTAAATATGCAAGATATACTTGTAATCATGATTATAAAATTTATTTATGCCTATGTACTTAGTGCAAAAAATTATTTCCAACAGTAACATGTGTCTACAAAGATAATATTGTGATAGTCATTGTCTTTTAAATTTAGACTAAGCCTATAGTCATTTTAATTATGACTAAGCATGTAGTCATTTTATTTTTCTAAGCTTACTTTAGTTTGTGCCCTTATTTATTTCATATCGACATCAATAGAAATATAAAGGCCAATCATATTATCCAGTAATGTTACATCAAATGAATCATACCATCAAACATTCTCATTCAAATTCAATTGATAATTTATCATTTTGTTATGACCATGTCATTATTTCCTTTATTATCATGACTTAGTCAATGTTTGTAGATAGATATACCATTGAACATAAGGTTCCATGTTCACATAGAAGAGAAGATTAGTATTCCAAACTAATCAAGTTGGAACAACTCTTTGGATACTATTCATGGTATTCTTTTCATATGGTCATCCCCCTTAATTGAATCATCATTTAAAATTCACACTATAAAATTTCCATAAGTTAATTATGTGAGGTTTCAAAATTATTATTTATAAATTTCTAATAAAACTATTTTATCATTTTAAAAATTTAATTTTTTAACTTAATTCTCATAGGTATTAATAGTCGTGTCCATATTAGTGCCTTTTTATTATAGTTCCTCTTGCAAGTTAAGGGCTTAATGCCTTTCAAAATATATCCATTTGCAACCTTTACCAATTAATTTGTATATTAACTTATTTAATTATCCACTACTTTAAGGTATAAGTTGCTCATGGACCTATGTCATTGTGCAATTTTAGGTCCTTGAAGATGTTTATAAAAGACCCAACTTAAGATTTACAGATCTTTGCCTATGTTTCCTTGATTATAGTAGGTTTATTTCATTATTCTTAAGCAAGAGATTCATGTTTCTACTTTATTCACTTAGTTATATTCATGAAATATTATTAATGTCTTATGTATTCACATATTCCATTTACCTTAGAATCCAACATCATTTCATGCAGTCATTTAATTATTTAAGCCAATAAAATGCATGAATCTACTCAAATTAATATTCTTCAAATTTTAACTTGTACCATGCATTAATGTCATTATCTTGTAGTCATATTCTAAATCAATTTTCACATGCAATTAAATAATAAATTTAAATAAAGGTTGCATATCCATTTAATACTCATAATGTCAAACAAGCATTTCAAATGAATAACTAACATGTAGGGTACATGACCCTTATATTTACCAAAGTACATTACAATATTCTATATGTACCCAAATAGGCTTTGAATAACAAAACATTACATTTATTAAATAGTTCACAAGCATAAATGTTACATATCAAAAGTATTAATTTAAAATCTCAAAAATATATTTTATTTTGGATAAGACCTACTTAAAGGAAATAATAATCATTTGTGCACTATAATCAATCAAATAGGGTCAAGGTTTCATTCATGCCTAGGTCATCATCTACTCTATGCGAGTAAGTCGAACCTCCACCTAAAATTGTTTTTTATTCATTTCCACGAAATGGGTTTCCCTACATGCCCACTTGATGTGGAATTAGGGCCCAATGAATGTATTTGTATTTTTTTGACTCATCATGAGACAAAATTAATTCATTATACATTACACTTATTACAGTTTAATGGGGTGGAGTGATTAAGTGCATCAATGGGCCTAACACTCAAGAGTTCATTTGTCCATCAATCGTGAAGTTCCCTGGTTAAGTTAAGATAATTTGTCTCTTGCACTTTTCATAATACACTTCTTGTATATTGATAAGGATGCATCGAGTGTTTGCCTACATAATCATTTGGCATATTTTCACCAAATTTGAAGATATGTTTTATCCATAGCGAAAGGTATGAACCTTCATACTCTTTCCTTGAGTTCAAATGAGTATTACTATTGCATTTAATTTTATAATAGTCAATAAGTAAGGATAATTTTTTATAAGTGTCCATAAATATAAATCCATCTTAAGGAAAATAAATAATGTATGTAATCATGATTCCAAGTGTTCAATAAAAACAAGAAATATTATTTACATTTTAAATATTGTCCACACTCCATGTTGAATAGTCTTAGAATAGTAGAATGAGCTAATGTAATTTTTTAATTGTTTTTGTAGCATCTATAGTAGTGTATTTTCTTATTTTTCCTAAAGATAATAATAGTTCATTATACTTAGCTTATCAATTTTCTAATATAATTATTCCATACACATTTTAAGTAAATCAATATATGAATTATTTACATGATTTAATATGCAACATAAACTTTCCAATATATGGTTAAGTTCATATTTGGGGTTACACCTATTTGAATGCATCAATAGAAAATCAAAATAGATCATTCCACTTTGTTGTGTGTGTGTGTGTGTGTGTGTGTGTGTGTGTGTGTGTGTGACTGTCCAATATATGGTTAAGTTCATATTTGGGGTTACACCTATTTAAATACATCAATATAAAATCAAAATAGATCATGCCACTTTGTTATATGTATGTATGTATTTATTTGTGTGTGTGTGTGTGTGTGTGTGTGTGTGTGTGTGTGTGTGTGTGTGTGTGTGTGTGTGTGTGTGTGTGTGTTGTGTGTGTGTGTGTAAACATATATATATATATATATATATATATATATATATATATATATATATATATATATATATATATACATACATACATACATACATACATACATACATACATACATACACACACACACACACATTGTTAACCAAGCAAGAAACTAATTTATAGAATCAATGCATTACCAACCAATCTAAAACTTTTTTTTATTTCTCCTTCTCAAACCATTTCATCAAAAGAAGACAAGACTAATATGTCTACATCTAAGTTGAAGAAGGATGTATGTAGATAGATCCTTTCCATGCATATCAATTAAAATTTTTCAAACAAAAGGAAACTATTGAATAAATTTAAACATATGATTCCCACAATAAATTTATCATACTACATGCCCAAATTTGCTTATTCATCATTTCCTCTCTTTTTTATGCACAATAAAATAAAAATGGAAAATCAAGAAACAACATGCCAAACACATTTTCCTTCATATTTATCATGTAAATCTAGCTATTTTCTCAAATCAAAAGAGGTTTAGACCAGCAACTCATAAAGGAACAAAATAATATGAAATTAAAAAAAAAATGCAAGAGCCTAAGACCTTATCTGAATATGCATGTTGAATGAGGTCCTAGGGTCAAGTCCATTTAAGTTTTCCCACAAAGAAGGTACATCCATATAAAAATTCTCCCAACCCTCCAAGACTTCCAAGCTTATTCCACCAAAATCCCACACCCACCATCTAAAAGAGGTGGTAACCTCATAGGCCTCATGGCCATTAAAATATCCTTCCAATATGGTATTTAACAATCATTTAAAAATAAATGTGAGATAAGCAAAAAACCAATTAAAATATTGAATCAATGTATTGATTGAATAATTAATAAAAATGTGTTGTTTGAACTTAGTTAACAAGGAGAACAAAGCCATTTTATGCAATGAAATATTTACAAAAAACTCAACCAATAGATTGGACTATGTCCTCTTTTACCTTTGAAAGTTTGTTTCCCATGATGCTCCTTATATCCATGCCTTTAATCATGATATAAATAAAATAAAACATTTAAAAAAATGTTACATGGGTTATCTACCTCCAATCCAACAAGGCTCTACCATGGTTGGTTGTCCTTCCTTTACAATGATGGCTCAAATGAATCAAATAAACTTGTTTTTTCCCAAAACCCTAAATACAATTTAATTCTCCACTAACTTTGGTTGAGTCACACAAAAATCCATTTTCCCATATGGAATTCAAATTAAAATAATCTCCTTTTAAAAGTGATTCAGGTCAAATATCTTAAGTGGTGAATGCCACAACCTCAATGTTTCTCAAGTCAAGCTTTAGGCCTAATAAATGTCATGTTGGGGTGGTCTCACTTTATAAGTTAATCCAGTGGTTCAAAGCATACCAAGTGGCTTAGCCACTTAAGTAAAAAACAATTCATTAAGGCATATTAAACTTTCTTATCACTTCTCATTAATACTCCATTTGTAAATGCCTCAATGGGTAAGTAATGTTGAAATGTCATTAAGATGACAATATCCCATGTACTACCCTTAAGGGATATTTTATAATAAAAATACTATAGTATGAATCATAGACTTTTAAGTTGGTGATTAATTATATAAGAAACAAGTCCACAAAAGGTGAAATTGACATTAATAGCAACATAAGTGGTTAAATGCTAGTGTCTTAATGGGTAATGGTTTTGACTTGGATACTTATAAGTCCATAGATCATCATTTATTGGTAATGTGATAGCCTTCACCTATACTTGTTATCGACATAATGATCATAATGTCTCCCAATAATTAAACATACTCAAGTGGAATATAAATCAATTAAAGGAATAATAATGAATACTCACATGTTCATTTTATCAATAATATATATAGCCAGTATGCATGTTAGTTCCATATTTGGAATAAAACTAACTTCATGCCCCCAAACATTCATCCCATATATGACTATCAAAGCTAGTATATAGATTTCCCCATATATTATCAGTCATATTCCTATGTATAATCATCCCCAAAGACCTTACAAAAGATGACAAATCAATTAGTAAACCTCCCTTCATTTTTATATGTGTTTCTCCAACCTCCAAACCTTCATATAATTATTATTGTGAAATATATTATTCATTTTATGTCTCACCCTACGTGTTCCCCCTATAGCTCTATTTTAATCTTATGTATTTTATTTTTGAGCCTCATCTCTTGGATTAGTGTTTGTTCCTTACCCAAATTTTTTAATGCCTACTTCCCTACATAATGTATCTTCTACATTTATATCTTTTTTCATAGTTTTACCCATATTTCCTTAAAATTATCTTATTATCCATGGGGACTTTTAAAAACTACTAGAGATCTGAGGTGTGGAACACACTATACATATAGACATTATCACACTAGCACCAAAAAAATCATGTTATCTAGATACTTCAGCACTCCCTTGTGTAGCATGTGTAGTAGTAGTTTATCCCTTAGGGTATTGAACTCAAACTCTTATTCAAGTCTGTATCTTGACATGGATCTCCATTTGAGATCCTCCTTGAGTAGGATATGATTTTTTTGTAACACTTCATTTTTATGGTCCAAATATATTATTTATAGTCCTCCCTCATGTATATACCTAGTTCATTTGTCTTAGGTGCACTACCCGAAGAGGATGAAATTTCCTTAGGTTTTGTTACAAAATTCTTCCCCTTTCCAATCTCATTTTATTCCTATTATTTTTTACTTATTATTTTATCTTCCCTTCATTACATAGAAACTTCATCAATCACCATTAATATTTACCCTAGTTTATCATGTGTTAGTTTTATTAGTGTTTTACCTTGCTTAATTATATCAACACTCATCTAATTTTATATTGGTGTCTATCATCTATATTAAATACTAGTAATTTGAACTCAAAACTTTGATTATTTGAATCTTCATCTTTTGATTCTTCACCTTTTCTTGGAGGCTTATAAATTATTTTCAACTCATTCATTGGTGCAACAATTTCCATAATACCCACACCTTCCCTTGTCAAAAACTTCACTTTATTCAATGCATGTTCCATTTACTTTGCATTCACCACATATTCGAATTTGTCCCAACTCTTAAAATTCACATCTCCACCTACCAAACTTACTAGGTAATAGTGTGCCATCATATAAAATCCTATGAAAGCATGATATTATTATGCTATATTCAGTGGTATCCTAAAATCATCTTTGAACACCTCATGTAGTCACTAATACAATCCTTTCATATCCCCTTTATAGCAATCAATCATCCAATTGCTACAACTATGAGCCACATATTTCTATGCACATGATCCTAATCCAAGAAGTAGTTGAAATACAAACCTACCCTATAGAATCCAAATTTTCTTAATCATCAGTAGAATCAAAACCACCCCCATTGGAATTCTTCTCCCCTTAGATGTGCATCCTCACACATCATCACTACTTATTTAACAATGTATTTCACATAATTATACATTTATATTTCATGCTAATTCATACACTAAGAAAGTGAATCCCTTGATCACCATGTTCCATTGTCCTATGGAGACTATCCTAAAGATAATAAGTCACATAATAACTTTAATTTATTTTGTTGGAATGTTCTTTACTGGCATTGTCTCTCTCCTCTTTTTTTACCTAATACATTTTTTACTATATTTATCTTATAATTATTCTTCATCACCTTAATAAATTCTTCTCCTTCATTATTAATGGTAGTAAATATTGATAATCCACATGATCAAGATCTTCAATATTCATCTTATGATATTAAGTCTACCCTCATGAGTGCACATCAAAATATATTTAACTAGTTCTTATAGTTTTCCAAAATACCATAGCTCATTTATTTTAAACACTCTTATATATGTCAAATAATTTATTTGATTGATTCTTCCTTGACTTACACTTAACTATTTGTCCAATAAGATCTCATAATCCTTCTTTATATGGTTGAAATCCTCAACAACATAATTCCTTAAACTTTTTTACAAGATTTTCACATTCCAAAACAACCTCTAAAAAAGACATGAGTATTGTCACAAACATAAGCTTATTCTTTGTATTCCTCTTCTTCATTGGTGTTGGTCCCTTGGGCCTTTGCACCTACCTCTATAAAAAACTATCAATCACATTTTAAGCCTGACTCCATAAATAATCATTCATTTTACACATAACCTCTTATCTTTATCTTATCCTCTTCATTATAGGCCCTTATGTCATCTCCTTTAGATCCTCATGGAATGATAAATCCTTTATAGTCAAACCCTTGTTCTATTCACACCACCCCAACCCCCATTTCCTCACTTCTTCTTCACATCTCCACCCAATGATGTAGCTTGTAACCCATGATGATATTTCATATCATCGTCATGTCCATATATCTATAATTTATTCTACAACTTCAATATGCCCTAATTCTCTTTACAGTATCAAGGTTTATCTCCCTTGAATTATCTTCTCATGTGTTGGATCTCTTCCAAATCAAATATAAATGATTGTTTCCAATATGCCATTAGCTCTATATAGCCCCACATTCATTTAATGACTTCATCTACCCCATTCATTTTCTTTCTTAAGTCATCATCTTCCAAAGTGACATTCTCAACCTCTTTTTTCATCTCCTCTCTATGTGTTCCTAGTTCATGCACATCATCTCCTCCTTCAACATTTCCCCATGCATTCAATCCTACTAACATACTTCCATAATCCACTCATCCTTCTCCACACACTTTCTTTTACAACATCATTCATGACATGTTACTTGTTTTGAACATTTTCTTGCATGTCAATTGACACACTTCAACTAAAACAAAGCACAAACTCAAGAAGACTCTCTCCTTCAAATTTTTACACTACTTGGTAAAACATTTCCATTTATTAATTATTTTTCTCATCCTCTCAACCAATTATGTGTAAATACTAATTATTTCCATTTATACATCTTTCCATGCCATTTTCTCTATATCTTATTGATCCAGTTGATAATTTTCCTTCATTCCACATCCACTATTTATGTTTTGTGTTCTACTATAATATACAACATGGATTTCACTTCCCTTATTACACACTTGGAAAAATAACCCCTCCCTAAGATAATTACACATTTATCAATAATCCCAAGAGATTCCTCACTTGACTCATTGAACTAGATCTACATTATTTTCTACGCTTACTAACATATATCAAAGAATATCTTAACCAAAATAAAAATATAAATAAGTATTTTGGTGTTACAATTTTACCTTGTAAAAATGTATTATTAGTGTGTGTTATCTAAAAAAAATAGAGCCTATTCACCATAATATTTTTTTTGGAATATCTCTCTAGGGTGAAATATATTTTTTCCTTCACTTATCATGTGCTTATCAAATTGACATTATAAGAATTATCCTTGTTAATTTTTTCTTTTACAATATTTTATGTGCACTTCCACCTCCCTAGTGAAGTCTCCTTCATTTGCTCTCTTTTGGACCCAATGTCCTTGTTTTCAAATTTTCTCGATACTACATATCTTGGTACCTTCTATACATGCGTGTCTTTTTTACGTAGTTCTCCCTATGGTTTATATTAAAATTTATTTAGTAAATTTATCTCTTTTTTGGATCACTTTATTTGACCCTTTATTTTTGCACACTTTAATTCACTTCTTATTTTTGTGCACCAACCTTTACCTCACTAGCTTTTGGAGTTTGTAACTACTTGATTGATTTTTTTTTCTTTATCTAATCTTTCTTGATTGGTTTTTTAGTTGTGCATGAAATCCATATTTGGTTCCATACTTTTATCTTTCTTCGCCATGTGTCATCTTACCAATCCTCTTCTCATAAAAAAAAAATCCTTACTTTCCACCTTCATGCATTACCAGCATGTGACCTTAAATGTGTCTCTAACCCAATGGTCACATGCCTAACTAGTAGATTTTGATAACCATTCTTCATTGTTCCAACTTAATATCTCTTATTTTTTCACACTACCTTCCTTGTTTTTCTATGTCATATTTTTTAACAGATTTTTCTCTTCTTCCTCAAATTCCACCACTTCCACATATGTTGTGCCATGGTCATTATCCAAGGGAATGCAACCATTTGTTTCCCATTTTAGAAGCTCATATAGTGTTATTTAAAGTGCATATTATCTTTAATTTTTTTATCACCATGGTATCTAGTATTTTTCCTCCTTAGACATATCTATCACCTCAAAATATGTTGAAAATGACACCCCATAATTTCTTAGTCTATGTTGCATAAGACCTCAATGTCTTGAATTCATCTTGTTAGCCATAAATAACATATTGATTGAAGGATGAAATGATGGCTTCTTCATATGATTTTAGTAGCACAATGATATTCCTAAAAATGTAGGATAATTATAATCCTCATCCATCTCTATCATCTCAAAATCTACTAAGAATGACACCCTCATAATTTTGAAGTTTGTGTTGCACACGACCCCAATAGGTCTTGAATTTTTCTTGTCAATTGTAAACAACATATTACTTTAATGTTGAAATTATGACTTCCTAATCCTCTTCCATGCATCTTTGGTCAATATGTTTACTTCAACACCATAACAATTGGTATATTAATCATTTACCAATCATTGTTCTTGGCATCAATGATTAACTCTTGGTCACACAACATGTTTCTCATTAAGCACATCTCCAATGGTCTATCTTAAACAAATTTTGGCTCATACACCACACTTTATTGAAGCCACACTTTAAACAAAGGCATCACCTCTTTTATCTTTAACAAATAAATAATTTTTTTGAGATCCCTAACTCTTCTTGTTAATGACTTGTGTTTTTTATTTCTATGACCTTATCTCACATTTCACATGAAATAGACACTTCCCATAGTAAATTCATTATAATTTCATGTTCCCACATCAAAATGATCTTTTTTGAATGCACATAGAGATTATTAGTTTGAATTGCACCATCTCTCTTTATGGTTTTGGGTTGGATGATCATGCTCCTTTTGTATCTATCCTACTCCTAGTTGTTATATTTAATTTGAGACCTCCACTGTATCTCATTTCAATCTTATTTTGTACCCAAGCCATCTCTTATCTCAAATATTGATAACCCCCTCAACTTTCTATGATTTATCCTTTTGCAAAATATTCTAGCACAATTATGTATAATCTTCTATTTTTGGTCCTCTTGATAATGTGTGCATCTTGAGAACTTTATGGAATCCATCTGATATTGGCCTTATCCACACTTAAAACAACTAAATAGACCACATTCTCCTCTTCTACAACCTCCCTTGCACCCAAATGACATACCACCTTGGTTATAACCTCAAACTTGGTTTTGGTTATAGTTTCTTTCATTCTAGTATCCACTTATTTAACCCCAAATTTAGATGTGCTAGTTATCTTAGGTCAAGACAATTATATTAGCTTTTACACAAGGATGTTGAACTAATCTAATGATTAGGCCAATTAATATACAAATTATAAAAATAATACTCTGAATTTATATAACTGAGATTGACTAAAAAAATTAAAGTATAACTATTGATAGATACTGAAATGAATTGGAAACATAGATAGTTAGTTTACTATGAACATTTATGTTTGATCAAGAATAGGCTAGAAGTGAACTAGAAGATTATCCTAGAATAGTCATCAGATTCTAGGAATATTATCCATGTGACCTCTAATGCTTATGTCGTATCTAGATAGTTATGTTGATACAAGTGTCTAAGCCTATCACAGGTGTCTTGCATAGAATACTAACTTGATCTAGATGTGACCAATTGGAGCCTCATAAATTTTATATCACCTTTCTTTTGATGTCTTCATATCATGTGTATATGTTGTTACTCTTTTTAAAATGATCAAAACCTTAGCTCTTCACTCTTCGAGTGAATGTGGGAAAAATGGATTAATGGGTTTGTAGTGTCAAGTTACCCCAAATACCCCTATTTTAATGGGCATTGGCTACATAGCCAATACTATGAAGAGGGACTCAAACTTATCTAGTTCTCCCCTATATGTTGACTTGTGTGTGCATAATGATGCAATGTGTGATCATCAAAGTCATGTAGTGACCTAGCTTGTAACTTAGTAATTATGGCTCATGGGTTTCTCTTTTAATGATTCAGACCTATGTAAATATTACTCATATGATTGATATGGAAATAGGATGAATAGGGATTTTTTCTTACTTGAATGTTTGATTGAGTGATTCTTGTCATATTATGTTGTGAGTTGTATGTGATTTTTAGGTGAGAAATGAATGAGGGATGATCTTGTATATATGCCAATCCATTTTAAAAATATGTCACATTAAAGAACTTAGGCACACCTTTAGGATATGTTTCTGTTTTCAAGTTGGACAACTTTTGGGCACTATAAAACTTATAAGAAAAGTGGACACTTGCATCAATGCATGTGTTCGCCTAGGATGTAAGTGTCCAAAACTAGTAGTGAAGGATACTAATCAGGTTTAGAGATTTTTTCATAGTATAGAAGTCTTAGCCATCAAAATAGCAATGGTCAGACTAAGAGATAATAAATTAGGCACAAAGAGATTGTGAACATGAGCCTTTTGGCAATGAGAATGTCTAAAACTAAAAGGTACAACCATGATAGGTGTTTTCCAAGTGTACAAGACTGAGGTATTATATACATCAGATTTTAGTATCTACACCACTATATTTATGAGGTTACAATGTAATCATAGATTGGCATAATCCCATCTAATTTGCATGCTTAATCTCATCAATCACTTTAAAATTATTTGTATCATTTATATTTGTACTGTATATCTTGAAGTAACATGTGACATTGGTATGCTTTGTGCATTATAAAAACAAACATTTACACATCTCATGATCACTTTTTAAAAATTCATAATAAAGTGTCACCACTTCTAATTTCCTCTTAGAATAGTTTTATTTTATGTGCCCATCTAATTCAAAATTAGTGTACCATAACTATTTATGTATTTCCTATGCACTATTAGTCAAATATTTTTAAGTTTTGTTTCCATTTTAGATATTTATGCCAAAAAAAAAAGCTTATCCCTGTGTCAAAGTTTCCAACTACTTTGATCCTCAGCACAACATCTAGTGCTTCCTGCATGTTTTCAAAATTATTCATTGCAATTTTCCTCCTAAACACTAACAACAAACCTCACAAAAACCATTGCATATGATGTAATGGGTATATGTAATAAGACATATTTCACAAAAATGTATTAAAATGCACATCATAAACATGCAATCTCTTTGTTTCATCTTGTTTTATCTACTTAAAAGTAGACATATTTTGTTGTTCAAATTATAATATATGGATTTCATATAAGAAACCAATATTCAATTGATTGAAATTAACCACAATTTTATTGGGATCAAACATGTGGTACCAAGCATGTGCATGACCAAGTAACATCTTCACAAACTAACTAACCTTCCTCTCAAGTGATCTCATTCCCTTAGCCTCCTACAAAATTTCATGTTTATGATTTTGATCTACCATATCATTTATTCCACAATATTCATAAGTTTCATTTACATCTCATAATAGATCATTAGATGCACATATGTTTATTATGTTTATTATTGTTTTTTTTCACATCTCAAAGCTACACTCCCTTTAGATTCACAAGTACCCATCTAATAGCAATTATTTGTTCCCTATTCTTCCTTGCACAATGCCTACCTATCTAAAAAATGTGGGGTTCACTTCATCGTCTGACCAATGTACCTTGAACTTTGGCCCCTATAATTGGTGCTACAACCCTCATACTCACTCTTGGCAACACACTTTTCATACTCACTTTAACATAAGTTATTTCAACTTTAATTTTAATCATAATCCATACTACAACTATTTCTTGAATTTTCTCCAAATCTAATCTCTTAACTTTAAACACTCACAGTTTAATTTCTTCCTCAAAATATAAATGTGTGTAGGTTTTAGCTCCTATAAATTTAGAGTCTTAATATTACCTAATAATTACACATTCCACATCACCATCCATATCATTTTTTTTAAATCCATCCTTCTTGATCCCAAGGATATCCCTTGGGCAAGGAATCATCCATGCAAAAATAACCATGTTCACATAAATATTTATCTCCCTTACATGAGCTAATTACATGTCATCCCTACATCATACATGTTTCAAAAACATGCATCTATTGGCCCTCATTTATTATTGGGACCTTAGTCAACATCACCCTTTATTTTCTCTCATTATATCTATTCATTCTCTCATCCCTTTCACTAGGAGACTGCATATCACTAGAAGTTATTTTCACTCAAAATTGTGAAAACTATCACTTAACCCTACTTTTAAGTTTCTATCCCATGCATATAAAAATTTATATCTGCATCCTCATTTAAATTATTCCTAAATAGACCATTGGCTTCTTAATAAATATTGGAATCTAAGTATTATATGAGCATTTGGGCTCACTTAGAAACTGCATTTTTCTTCTTTGGGACATAAGTCAAAATTAAAAAGTCTAGCAAGTAACTATGAAATGCACCTCTTCACTAAACATTAATAGCTCTCATCCACTCTTCATATAAATTATTTAACTCCTTAAAAAAATCCTTCATCCATGCATACTTTATTCCAAAATTTTGACTATGACCAACCACATAGGTTGTTATCCAACAATGGATGTGCTTTGGTAACTCCACAAAGATATTTTCATATAGTTCATTGTAAATATCTATCTCTAACCACTTATTTGGATGAAATACCTTATTAAATTATGTTTCCTATACAAATTCAAGTGACTTTGCCTCCATGCATTCAATAATGATGCATCCCACCATCAACAACTTTGATTTCCATTATTCATTCAAACAATGTCCCGATAATGAAACCAAAATGTTGTGTTTTTCAATGATATTTCACAAGGCCCTATGTAGACCAGATATCACATAAAAAATAGAATAATAAAGCATGGATATACCATCTAAGATTTAAGGCTTAAACACTCACTAGAGATGCAATAAGAGAACACTTAGAAACCCATTATGAGAACAAAACACAAGATATAACCAAGCACTTTGTCTATACTCAAAGAAATCATATAACCCATATATAATATAATCAAGTATACATCATAAGGAAAAGTTCACTAAAATAGATCATCTTTAATTACCTCCAACATTATTAATACAAATAATACATGTCATTCATTTACATGCATCACCATCAAAGAAAAATATTCATTCACTTAAATTATACAATGACAGCCATCACAAGTTAATTAAACCCTATCTCAAATATTTCTCCAATTACTTTAACTAGTCAATATTTTTAAATACATCCAATAATTCCATATCTCTCAAATGAGAGGTTGATGCCCATATATATAGTATTTTTGGACCCCTTTGACCCTTGCTAGTATTTATTGTTTCATCTCCACCCATTCATTCTTTTAAAATTATCATGCCACCCATCCCACATATTACTTATTTGATCCTTCCACTTGTCCTACACAATAGTATATTACATTGCATTTATAAAATCATATTGTTGTCCATCTTGGATTGATCTTGTGCAATCTACATTCTCCTTGCATGGATGTTTTTCATCTTCCAACTTCTTCTTCACTGTGTTTCTTATTATTTTTCTTTCTCATTTGTGGTTTTCATAAAATGTGTGTTTGTTTCAATTAAATGTAGTGTGTGTCATCATTCTTCTACAAAATCATTCTTCCCATACACTTTATATTTAGCATGCATAATTCAAGTATCTAAGAGATTCTTGGGTGTCTTACTCATCCATCATCAAGCTTTTATAGTTTTTTCATGTTTTACTTATGTCATATTTAGGGTCAACAATCCTTGGGTCAAAGTTACCATTGCCATTTTTCATTTTATTTTTATTTTTTTTATGTTTGCTTGCATGCCAGTATGTCCTTAATTTTAATAGGATGATACTATAATACAAAGGAACCATAATACATTGAATAGTTACAAGGATCACATCTAAGGATATCATATACCCTATGTTTTACTAAATTTATATCTATTGAAGAGTTATTGATGCATTCGTGTTTCAAAATAAAGATTGGTGAAAGAGCATATATAATTGAATGTTTGCTTGCATCTCATACATAAGAATCAATATAGGGTTATTCATATACACTTATATGTTTATTGACTCATGATTATTGATTTTAAACTTATAATCAAATAGGGGACTAATTGAGGATGTCCCCTTAAAGAAACACCAATTTTTTTATGTCCTCATTAGATCTCTTGAATTGAACTAGGGCTTGAGGAAAGAAGAAACAATTCCAAAAGTTTTACAAACCAATTCATTGATCAAGGAGATATTTTATTTGAGTAAGTGATAAAAAATGGATTTATAGAGTTTCAAGCTATTTCGACCTATTCTACCAGTATTAGGATCAATTACCACTATTTAGATAGACAATTACTATCAAAATAGTCTAATACTAGTCTACAATTACCAAGATTAGATTATCACTATCAATATTAGACTACCACTATTGGGACAAAAAACTACTATCAAAACATTATGATATCTCTCTACCATTATCAAGTCATTTTGATTCTAGTCACATGATCAAATCATAGTCATCTTTTTTATTTCTTTCGTGTACTATTTATTGACATATTTGATGCAGAAAAAATAGGCCAACCTTCTGGAGGCCATAACTTTTAACCTGTAGCTCCGTTTGAGCTCTTTCACATGCCAAAATGACCATATCCAAAAGTTTGTTATTTTCCTAAGCAGTTCAACCTGCTTAGGGATGTTTTAGATATTTTATGGAGGCCATACATGATCATTTAAGGGTCTAAAATTGTAATTTAATTATTTTTTCAAGATTTTTCTATTTCTAAAAATTATATATTTTTAAGACCAAATGTTAACTTCAGTTGAATTTCATTTCATAGGCTAATTTTAGAATTTAGAATATTTTAGTTTTAGAGCTGCAGACACTTGCATGTGAAACTTACTATAAATAATAGCTGCTAAAAATAAACATTTTTTTTTAGATTTTAGTTTTTTTCAAATTTTTGCATATCAACTATAATTCTAAATTAAGGATTATTTAAGCATGATTTGGGTTTGTAATTATTTAAATTCATTCAATACGAAGCAATTCTAAGTAATGTTTCAAGATCTTGACCTATTGGTAATTTTATTGTCTTGATAGTTTTTGTGTTCATTAATATTTTTTAGTAATTCAATGTAACAACCCCACTATGTTTGACACAGAAAAATGTGATAACTTTTTTTTTAATCTATGCATTCCTCTATTATAATTCACCACAAAAATTTAATTAGTGATCCAAATATAACACTTTAATTATATTAATTATAAATAAGCATGTGATAACTAACAGTCACTTATCACTATCAACATAGAAAACACATCAAAACCAATTATGAAAAGTAATTACAAATGTCTAGCCATAGATGGTACAACCATAAAACTACTATTTTCAATGTAAAATAAGTAATAATTACATTTCATTAGAATAATGTCTCAATAATAATAAATATAATACAATGTATAAGATACAAGATACAAAGCTCCATAGAGCATGAGTTCTTGAACTCTAATATCTCTGGCAATCTCAAGTGTCATCTCTAAATAAGTACTATTTTGAAGAGGAAGAGCATTATCCAAGTGCTTTTTCACACCAACCATAGACCATCGATCCCCCACATAATCTCCTATCAGGGAATATCCCTCCCTTCATGTATGAGTAGATAGTGATGGTGCATGAATCCAAAGAGATAAGCTAGTACCCATGTGTTGTATAATTTTAAGAACATGTAGTGTACCATAAATAAATCTATTCTAACATGATATCACACAAACATGTAAATCATACACATGAAATGATAATGTGTAACTAACATTGCTTTAGTCAAAGTTTTCAATAGTTATTGATCTCTAGGATCAGTCAATTTTATACACACCACTTGATCAGATTACCTTTATCTAGCATTGTGATGGAAGTAAGATGGTAAATTCTATCTCACTATTTACTCAATTTCAACAATGCAAAATTTGATTAACATATATATAACTAATAGATTGATACAAATTACTTCTTAGAAGCAATCACAAAACATGCTTAACATAGGAATAATTAAATGCATACATTTAGTATGTCAAATATATGAATGAATATCTACAATATCATATATTACATAAATAATATGCAAACAAGTGCATATTACATCAACTGGGTATTATATATATATATATAGTAATTGATACTAGTTGTCCTAAAACATGCTAAACATATAAATAACCAAAATGCATACATTTAATTTATCAAACATATAAATAAATTTCTATAATATTATTCACCATATAAATTATAATTAAACAAATACATTTTATACCACCCGAGTATAACGTACATTTAGATTATATTTTTCAAATAAATACACTCTATGACATCCCATAATATCATAGTTCATTGTACATGAGCACACTACTCAATCACAAACAACCAGTCTTATAATTTCAAGAATCAAATGCTTTTTAATTTTAAATAATAAACAAGAAGTATGGTTGATACAAACTAGGTATATCCTATGTTTTAACTACCTACTACCATAAATTATAGTCACACATCACAATACACTAATATATGCTATATATTTCAAAATTCTTGTACATATTAATATAATCATAATATGAACCACACATAAGTTTTCACTACTATATACTAATAGTCATTTATAGTTTTAATTAAGAACTCTATATGATTTCATCAATCATTAAAACTTTCATGTTCACAAAGTATATTGACGATATCTATAAAATAAGGGATTCTATAAAGTAATTCCCCTTCATAGTTTTTATCCCTAACTAAAATAAATTTTCATCCTGATATAATCAAAACATTAGTAACTCCATACACAAGTTCTCGAGATTACATAGTCTTTCGTATCAGGGTTTGCATATAAATATTCCAAAATATCCAAAATGATCTTATATGATACATAAAAGTTTCATCAAGTACACAAATATATGAATTGTCCAATGCCATGACAATATATTATTCAAAGTCTATACTATATATATGTGTCCCAATGTGTATATATAATCTATATATGAAATAAAATACTTATGTTCATATATTTACCCACCCTACATAATATATACTACATTCTACATATGTTTTAACACACAATTCTTATTCTACCATACTAACGGTATTCTTCATTTTTCTATTTATCAATTAACAATCAGGGTCTATCATTGGATTTTACCATTTTTTGAACCCTTTTTACTATTCAATTATTTCCAAATCTTGAATCCATTTTGACAAATAGAGGATAAATTTCATGAAGGCCTACACCTTTTAATAGATAAAAGACAAGTAAAGGGTATATTTCATAATAGCAAGCACTTTTGAACAGATCAAAGATGCAAAATTAACTCAAGGCAAACAAATATCATTAACTTAACCCAAAGGTTGAAATACACCAGTAAGTATGGTTTAAGCCACTAATTAAATAAGTCATAACATGATCTTATTATGATTTTATACCATAGTTATAAGATAATTCTTATTTATACATATATGATCTTACTATAAGTATTTCCAAGTAAAGCTTAGAAATATGATTTGTTTTAATGGTATAACTATTAGCCATGATATGCTTCCCTTATGAGTTTAGCAATTATTTGTAAACATCATATTAATAGTAATCAAATCAAATTAATATTTAAAATATGTTTTTATTAAGACCTTACTACAACATATATTATTATGTTTAACCCTAAGCGACACCATATATTATAAGTCTAGCGATATTCTAAATAAAGTCCAAATTGTAATGAATAAATTATTAAGGCTAGAATATTGTATACTAATTAAAGGCATATTTTATAACCATATGAAGAAATATACTAAAATCAAATACTCTATAATAACGTATCAAATCAAATATATTAAAATCAAATCAAAGCAATATATATTTATATATATATATATATATATATATATATATATATATATGGCCTAGCATAGGTGGGTGATTAAATGGATGCCTTATTTTACTACAATGATCAAGTGTAACATATACAAGTGATTACAAACACATAGCACTGAACCATGCAACTACTTACTCTATATGTAGTGATTCACTTTATATGTAGCGATATATAAGGTTTTGTATTTATAAGGTTTATATATGTTTAGTAGAAGATATATATAATTTTTTCAACTCGCCCCCTACTATTTATATGCAGCAATTTATAATTTTTATACATAGTAGAACTATTTACTTTATAGGGAATGATTTATAAGTTTTCCCAAGTCATCCCCTGCTATATAAATATTCTATATTTATAACATTTTACACACAAATTACTATGCAAACCATGTAACATATTATGAGTTTCATCCTTTGATCAAGATTATGTAAGCTATAATGTCACCAAATATGAGATTTACATTTTAACGTATTAATCATTTGTCATCCTAAAATTTTTGATTATTAATATTTATTATTCAGATATATGGAGATCATAAAACATTTCATACTAGATATCAAACCAAGGTATCAAGTTGCCATCAGACTAGATATCAACCCAAACTAGTTTTATTATTGTTATAGGATTGTTGATTCACACTACAAGATATTCTACAAGATTAAAAAATATATGAATCGCTGGTCCAAATTTAATCATCCGTAGATTGTTATACCAATATGCAAACATAACCAAGTAGATCACTATCCTAATTTACTTGACATAACCTATATAAGATACCATGATTTCACTCATCTATTCATTCATATAAAATAGATAGCGTTATATATGTATGGCCAATATCAAAACATAAATACATTGGCAATAAAATAGAGTAACTTGGTCAAAATTCAATATTTATCTCTCCATATGGTATACTCTAACATACATATAGCCTGATGTCATTGTATTTTTCCTATGTAAACCATTTGATTTCTATATTTAAATCATATCATATAGATATATATAGTTTTCATATATACAAAATAGAAATACATATATATATATATATATATATATATATATATATATATATATATATATATATATATAATAACATAATTTAAGGCAACCCCGACCTAATAGCCATGTCTGATAGCAACTCTATCAAAGCTTCCCCAATTTCTTTATTCTCCAATCTCTCTTTCTTCTATGCCCCTTCCAACTGTGTCATTATCTCCTTTTTCTTTATTTTCCTTCTCCCTTTTCTTTTATAGCAATGTGCTCCTCCTTATTGAAAAGTCCTTGTTTGTTTTTCCTTTTTAATTAACATTGGTTTTTCTTTTTGTTTTACTCCATTAGTTTATTTCTTTTATATCTTTAATCTCCTTGTTTTTTTCCTTTTTATGTTTTTCTTTATTTTTATTATTTTCAATTCACTTTTTGATGTATTTTAAAATACACTTGCTTATTTTAATTTAAATCTAATTGTTTTATGTATTTTATTTCGCTTATGGGAATTTATTTTCTTTTTCTACATTATACACTTTTTAGAATATATTTATTAATTAATAATAATAATATGACTTAATGATGTATATAGTCATTTTAGTATATAAATTAATTATAATGACTTAATATAAATACTACATAACATAAACACATAATATTAATTTCACATCATTGTCACACTAAGATAACTATGTGTAAATAATTATCTAAAAGTAAATAAAATCAAAATACATTATGCTAACCATTTTATTATGCATATAACATGTATTAACTAATATGGTGTGTGCGGAGTTCTAGCCATTCTTCTTTCATCCCCCAACAACTCCATCTACGCCACCCTCTCTGATGATGCTCTCTTTTCGTCATATTCTGAAGGATGAATCTCTCCTACGTTTAACTCATGACAAGTAGGTAATTAGTCCATAACATCATAGAATGCATATCATAAAATAATGCTAAAATAACAAATTAACATGATCAAAATATAAAGCTTATACATTACAACTAACTCACAGTAATGAAATCATGAAATCTAAGCAACATACAACTACCCCATAATAGCATATGACTTAAAACTTAGCTAGTAATAATCAAATCAAATTATCAACTACAGAAAATCTATGGATAATCAATTAAGTTTGCTTAGCGAGAAATCAGGATGTAACATTCAACCTCTATTAAAAAAAAGTGACTCAAAAATTAGGTGTGTCCATTAACCCCATTTTTTAATTATCTACATATTTTTTACTTTCATTTAATACCACTCATGCATATGTGATGTTAAACTAACAAAAGTGCACGAAACCAATAATAATTTTTTTTTTTTTTAAATGTGATAGATCTGATATAAATACAACTGTGTGTGTGTGTGTATTTATATCAAATCTATCACATTTATTTTTATTTTTATTAATTCAGTATACTTTTGTTATTTTAACATCACATATGCATTTCACTGATAAAAACATGTATATGGTTGTTTTGTAGCATTTACCACCTTCTTAGCATCATTCATATGTTGAAACTCATGATCATTGATTTTAGCCTTGAAACCTTGTTTATTTTGAAATTTTAAATTATTTGGAGCATTTGCATCATACTTTGATCCAAAACTCAGGAGTTTTGTTTGAAAGATATTTCAAGAACACAAAAATAACATAATTATCATAATAATGCTTTCTCTGAGAAGAGATGTTTTATTGCTTACAAGATTGTAAATACAAACATATGCTTATCTTTGGGAAGAGATGTTTGATCTCCTTCTCGGGCTACATTTTTATTTATACATAATTTTAAGGTAGGAGGAGGATGTGGAAGGTCACCAATCTTGAGGGATATGAAGTGGTTTGACTTCCATGATTTACAACAACACAGAATTCAAGAAATTACTATTTTTAGAAACTTTCTATTTTTAGAAACTTTCTATTTTTAGATAACACTATTAAAATTAAAATTTTAGGCACTTTCATAGTTTTTATAAGGTCAAAAATAATCGAGCATAGCTCATGTCATCTCATTCTTAGCTTCCTAATGGTTTGAACGGGGAGTCAAATGGAGATATGGTTCAAAAGTTATGGCTCTCAGAAGTTTTACCACCAATTGGGGTAGAATCGTCATCTGAATTGTTGCCTAAGCATGTTTGCCTTTAAAATCTTAACCTCAAAGTGTTTACCTACATGATAAATTTTATCAAAATATTGGTAGGTTTTGAAATCTAATTTTTATTTAATGGGTAAAAGAAAAATTTGAGAAAATATACTTTGTAATTCATTATCAAGTAGTTGAAGAATCATTTTTGTAACCATAGTCTTAAATTGAAACACGTACTTACTAATGTTTTCATTAGGTCCCTATTTAAGTTGATAATTTTTCACAAATATAACTTTCGTATTAATGTTGATTGAAAATAAGTTAAGAAATAATCCACTAAAAATTAGTGCAATAATACACGAATCCATGTGACAAAATAGAAAACCTATCAAGAACATAATCTTTTAAACTTCTTGGAAATAACTTAATCAATAATTTATCATTATGAATAATATCTATACAAGAAATATATAATAATTTTATATGAATGAGAGGGATCTCCTTTACCATTGAATGATTCAAACTTTGGAGTGTCAAATTATAAGTAAAAGATAAATAATAACTTCATAACTCAAGGGGTTAGGCAAAGTATCTTTTGAAATTACCTTAGTAATTAAATTTTGAGAACCTTGAGAAAGTAATTTAAATTATTTTCTAACATCACAAAAGGTTTGTGTCATAGTGGTCATGTCAAAGTTTGCATAAGAATATAAAAAGTAGAATACTTGGGAATAAAATATATTAAAGAATGTTTAGTGACATTAAGTGTAATTTGAGAATACATAAGTGATTGGATTAGAGACAAGCTGAGAAGTTTAAAATGTTTAATAAGGAAGAAAAAACATTTTGAACACTTGAAATAATTAAGGTTTGAGAAGGAGGATAATCAATATAAATATATTGAGTATAGGAATCATAGGATTTTGAGAAGAAGGAATAGTAAAAGAGACAAACATAAGTATAATTTTGAGGAAATTACAAAGCAATACCATGATAAGGGGTATATTGAAAATAATTTAATTTAATGCATTCATAATTGTAGAGATATTAACAAGATTTTTCAAAACATATTTCTTAATGATCCCAAGCTTCCATAGTTCATAATGTTAAAAAAAGAGCACACCCCTCACTTAGGAGATTGAAATTTGATTATATTTATTAGTATTTAAAATATTTTACTTTAAGGTTTTTATTTTGAGGCGATGATTAATGTGTGTAATGTCTTTTTAAATTAAATCAATACTTAGTTACAATCAAATGAATCTTTCAACAACTAAATGTATTAAGTAAAAAATCTAATGGCTAATAACATTGATTACTCCCTTTTAGGTCCTGCTTTATAGCATCGTGTATGTAAAAGGACTTATATATATAAGAATCTCTTTATTTTCTTACAAATCACACCAATCCTACCTGAGTATAGACCACTTGAGTGGTCCAAAATGTCGGTAATAAAAATTCTCATGCAGTTATTTCCCATAAGCTTTTTTTAAAACATATGTATTAATATAATCAATAGATTCATCTTTATTAGTTTTCTAATTCAATCTTATAATCATAATATTTTTCATTTTATTTCCAATAATATCTTGAGAGGCTCTAACATTTACATTATTATCATCATCGATATTTAAAGAAGAATCTTCGATTTCTAAATTAAAATATATATTCACATCCACATTATCCTTATAGTTTCTGTTATGGTTTTTTAATGCTCTACAAAAGAATCAATTGGTTGTTGTAAACATTTAGGTCCAAATCCTTATTTCTCTAGCTTGCTTTTTTTAGGTTAATAATTTTTTCCCTTACTATCATAATAATCATAATCATTATATTATATATTATTATGAAAAGGGATGACATTCACAAAATTATTTGCAACATCTTGAAAAGGTACATATAGATGGTTATTTATCACAAACACACTGGGGTTTAAAGTAAGCACAAGAATCTTAGGGCTAAAGCAATCTAACATGAATCAATACAAACTCTAAAAAAATGAAACATTGGACAAGCAAGATCTAACCCTAATAAGAGGGCATAATACATCAAGGGTTTAGGAAATGCTAGACAAAAAAATGATCTACCACAAAAAATCAAGATACAATCCTAATGGGTGTAAGAGATTGGGTTCACTAAAAAATTTAGTATGGAAAATTTGGTTTTACATCAAAATGAAATACATCTACCTATACAATGTGCAATCGTATCTAACAATATTTACCCTAGTAAAATAGTAAAATTAGACTTAGTTATAGTTATGAATATGATAGAGTAAATAATAAGTGCAAAGAGATGGTTCTATAGAAATATTTGAACTGTCATGAATTTGGGGATAATCAGCATAAACATGCACTATAAACATGTTTAAAAGGCAAGATGAACAAAACCCAAAAAAATAAAGGTGAAAAGAGATATTTTCTAAAACTATCAAAACCATTGAGACTGTTCGAGCCCTACCACCATTGTTGTATGGTTCTATACACCTATGAATTTTTGAAAATTGATTGCCCTATTCACATATTCTAAGGCTCTAAAAATTGCATTTGGTTTTCCTAAATTTGCTTAAATCCCCAGAAATTGACCTCCTTCTCTGTAACCCTAACAAAAAATTACATATAAATAAAAATAAAAGAATCAATGAGGGGTTAGTTTTATCCCTCCATTATTATCATCCCCCTATTCTGGAATAAATTTGGAAAACAACATTCAATGTACTTTAGCAAAAAAATCATGGATCTAAGCCTAAATTCTTATGAATTTTCATGAAAACATGAACAAGTGGCACAATACAATAATGACTTGAAATATTTATTAAAATTATATTTTAAATAAGATCTAAAATATCTCTTCAATAGATGCATGAATCTTACTTTCCTAATCAATTTATCACACATTTTTTATGTCATAAACGCACTAATACAATTTGTGTATTTATAGATTTCTCAAATTTAAAATAAAATCAACTTGGAGCATAAATCTACATATAATGGGCAAGATAGGCCAAAAAATGGGGAGCACAAGGTATGGGGGACCCCAAAAAATGCCACGGGGGCCTACATTAGAGTAGTATAATGTATAATTTTGGGAAACATATCCAAATAATAGAAAAATAACCCATGTGGAAAGAGAGAGGTGAGAGAAATGTAAATAGGAAAAAACATGGTCAAAACATGGGGAAAAATTTGCCGATAAGATCATAATATGAATTGATAATCAAAAAGCACACAAGTACCCTAGAAAAATGTAATTTGACAACTAAAACTACCCTTGGATCAATGTTAGGTGTTTACACATCAATATTGCATATATCTCAAAAATCTCATCAATAACACGTGTATAATAAATATAAACTCTATTAATCATGGGCATATAGTGTGTATCATCATTATATGCCAAACTACATTCCAACCAATAATAAACAAGATAGAGGAAAAGGAAAGACATAAAAATCATAGAAGGCATAGAAACATGTAAGATTAAACCACATATAATACTATTAGAACTCAAAGTAATCTAAGACACCATGCAAATAAGGAGTTCTCAAGTTCTAGGATAAGGGATTTATTAGTGAAGCTAACAAATAATGCTAGGTCTCTGATAGTCGTCATAAGATATGAAAGTTAAATCACTAAAACCACTAGCAATATGTATAGGGAGTGTTGGCACCTATGAGTCTAAAGATAACAAGTTGTCATCATTATAGTTATTTGTAATATTATTTGATGTGTGACTAATGTCTCTCACACATTGATTTTATTGATGGTTTTATGTTTATTTTGGAGACATACTATGTGATGAATGTACCCTTAATGGAACTGATTTATAGTTTTTATATTATGCACCCTTACTTTAGATATATGTTGTAATAACTATTGCTTCACTTCTAAGAATACCAATTCATCCTTGGTATTGTTCCTTTGAAAAATTAATATATCTTTGAATTGTGACCACTTGACCTTGGTGTCCAAATTTTAAAACATTGATGTAGTGTAGAAAGTATTCATTTAGTTTGATGTATCCATGGTCAATCCAATTTTTTTTTGCATTATCTAGTAGTAGGCACCACATAATATAGAGTTTTAGTTATCTTTGGTCCCACTTTAATATAAAAAATAACATAACAAAGGGTTCCCTTTTAATACCATCATATCCCAAAATAACCATAAAAGTATAGGCTACATTATCCAAGATAAGTCCAAGGCTATAAATAAATTGATCAAATGCATATATTCAAGTTTGAACCATTGTCAATCATTATGTCATTTTTTCTTTGGCTTCTATAACTACTCGTATAAATAGTGGTCCATCATGTAAATTATCATGTGGGATATCCTCTTCAATAAGTTGAAAAAATGTTTATTTTTTCTTAATTGAATCAATTTCTACAATAAGACCTTCAAGTGGATGTTGATCATATTTTATAGGCACATTTTGTCAAGTTTGGATTGTCTACCATATGAATATTGATATTATCAGTTGATTCCTAACGAGTAGATATTTATATTGTGACACTTGAATTTGCATGTGTACTTTCACTTCAATTAAATCTTGTATCTTGTGTTTTGAATTGATGCTTTGATTTGTGTAGTGCCCTTGAATTCTATGTAAATCACAATAAGCATTGGCATCAAAATATTTATGCAATGGTATTGAAGTATCAAATTTCCTTGTTAGAGGTAAAGTAATCGTGCTGCATTCAAGTAACTTCTTCAAGGCATTTTTTTTAACTTTCATTTAACCTTATGAATTGCCTATGCTCCTTTTGTGAGGTAACACAAGATTATTATATAGCTTATATATATAATTAACCATTTTATTGGCATCATAATTATGTTGAAACTCATTGACAATGAACTTCTAGCCTTGAAACTTGGTTTATTTATAAATTTTGCATTGGTTGGAGCATGAGACTCATACTTAAGAATATTTTCCTTTAAAATCTTGACTTCAAATATTTTAACTGCATAAAAAATATCATCTAAAGATTGATTAGTGTTGAAGGCTAATTGGTCTTTGATAATTAATAACAAATTGTCAAAAATATGCTTTTAAATTTATTATCTAATTTTTGATAAGTCATTTTAGTTATCAGGGTCTTGGACATAAACACATAATCTATAATATATTTATTTTCACTTGTCTAAGTTGAGTTGATTCCAAAAATGTATTCTTAAAATAAATATTGATTTAAAAATGAGCCAATAAATCATCACTTAGAGGTGCAAAAAAAATATGAACCCACACGATAAAGTATACATCCAATCAAGGGCATAGGCATAACCCCTCAAGCTTCTTGAAAATAACTTAGTTAGAAATTTATTATTGTGAACTATGGCTATGCAAGACGCATAAAATTATATAATATGGTGGGAAAGGTATCCTTTTATATTAAAAACGCAAATTTAGGTACAATAAAATAAAACCAACTAGAAAAGAATAATCAAGTAAATCATAAACCAAAGTGTTTAAAAGTATATCATGAAAAGTGACCCTACCACTTGGGTTTTGAGACCCTTGAGAAATAAATATTTTAACTTTTTATCGTACATCATGCAATATTTGCATCATAAAGGTTGTTTTATTATTGTTTTAGGAGGAATATAAGTAGTAGCAGGGAAATTGGAATAACAAAAATCAAAGAGGGATTAATAATATTTGGATCAATTTCAAAAACCATAGATGGTTTAACTAGAGGAAATGTAGTAGCATGTTGAGAAATTGTAAGATCTTGAGAAGACATTAAACTAGTTTGAAAATGTGAAGGAATTAAAGTTTTAGGAGGACATAACATTTTGAGAAGAATGCATAGTAGAAGAAAAAGAAACATGAGTAGGTTGAGAAGGAACTTCTGAATGGACCTCATGAGAAGGGATGTTTTGGCAAGAAATTTATTTTAATGCATCTATAATTATAAAAATATCTATAGGGTTGGTCATAACCTATTTCTTAATGTAATCAATGGGTTCATCTCTATTTTTCCACACTACTTCAGCTAAATAATCACAATCTTTGTTATTTTTATTCCAATAATAATCTAGGGAGGCTTTGGCATTCACATTATTACTATCATTTCCATTCAAAAAATAAACATCAATATCTACATGAAAACATGCATCTAAATCCACATCACCCTATAGTTTTTGTTAGGGTTTTCTCATGTTTTATAAAATAATCCACAATTATTTGTGCACAATCAAGTACAAATCCATCTTGATCTAGTTTATTTTGTGCGAGGATGACATTTTTCTCTTAATAATTAGTTTTTATCATACCAAAATTTGGTTTTCCATAATGATGAGGGCCTGTACAAATGGAACTAACACCAAAAAGATAAATATCATTTATATATTCATTTGGTCCTATTCAAATAAAATTATTTTAACCTTTCATCAATGTTATCTTCACTATCATAACAATCATAATCACTCTCTTCGACATCATTATGAAAATATATGACATTCATATATAATTTTTGACATCTTGAAATAACACATATAAAGGGTGGGCCCCATTATAAACACGTCAAGGTTGGATAATGTTTTCAAAATTATAATGACATATGGCTTGGGATCGAGCAAATAAAACAAAAGGGAGCTAGGGTTATTGGATCTAACAGCATCAAATAGAATTAACTCTAAGATAATTAGACATATTCAAATTTTATTGTGAAATAATATCTAACCTTAGGAAGAAGCACATCAATCAAATTACTATTGAGTATGAAATGTAACATACAAGAACTAGGTCTAGTAGGTTATAAAATTGAAACAATCCCTAGAACAATTAGAGATATCACAATGAAAGCAAGATCTAACCCTAAGGGGTGTAAGAGAATGCTAGTTCACCAAAATATCTTATGGGAAAGTTGTTTTACATTAACATGCAATACATAACCCACAAAAAATTGTAGTTAGGCCTAATAAATTATAAATACTAAAATCAAATCTAATTACAATAAAAAATATTCAATATGTAGGAATACATGACAAAGGAGGTTCAACATGAATATTTGGTTTTTTCATAGATCTAGAGACAATCTTTAGAAACAAACAATGTAGCGCAAGTCTAGACATCAAGGCAAACAAAACCTAAAAAATTAGAGCAAACTAAGACTAATCACCATAACCATTAGTATAATCTTGCAGTAGAGTAATGATGTTTCTCAAAGCATAGGGCCATTTTTAAAAGAGGGGTTATTTCTAGTAAAGTGCAGATATGAAAATTTTGACTTGAAGATCTTGTTCGACAACTCTAGGGCCCTAAAAACCTCACTCACTTTTCCATAATTTTACACCAATCATTGGACAATTTATGTCCTCCAAAACCCTAATACAACACCACACCTATTAAAAATTGGATATGTATTTAGGGGCCTATGTTATTCCTCAATGATTATGAGTCCCCTAGACTAGGAACAAATTTGACAAGTAGCACTCAATGAATGTCAACAAGTAACCTGGTGAATGTAGTGCATAGTCCTATATGACTTTTCATGTTAGAATTAATGCATGACAAGAAAATAAATACTTCAAGTTTTACTTTAATTATTGTCTTAAATACTTTAATTAATTGTACTTGTACTTCTACAATTGAGTTCTAGAAAATATAGTGTCTTTTTCAATCATTTCATGTCTTATATGCACTTATGTATTTATAGACTTCTCAAATTTAAATTAATAGCCTATTGGTGCACAAACAGGGAGGAAAGATTGAATAATTAAGGACACAAGATATGGGAGATACAAGGCAAGGGTCACAAGAGCCCACCTAAGGGCCGTACATTGTACGGTTCTGAGCAAAATCTCAAAAACCAAAGAAAATAGGGAATAGAAGACAGAGAAAAAGGAATATAAAAACAACCAAAAATACGAGAAAAATGCACCAATAAAATCTTAATATGAACCAATGATCAAAAAACACAAACACCCTAGAATAAAATTCTACAACTAATAACTTCCTTTGTATGAAAACTAAGTGTCTATCAAGTAGTACAACAATGTCTACTCCCAAATCCAACAATCAATTTCAAACTTTATCACCATTAATTAGAGCATATTACCCTGCCTTTTTTCTTCCAACCCCTTATGGTTTTGTACAATTGCTTTCATTTTCTACCATGCTCTTATGTTTTGGACCTTCTATCCTCTCTATCTCCCAAGATCTTATATTTTGAATTTTGTTTATTTGTACAAGTACATTTGATTGCTCTAACTTCTCTAGGATTTTTTTTAAAAAATAATGCAATATATTCAATAAAATTAAACAAATTACATTCTTGATTAAAAAAGGTGCATGGAAAGGAATCACACTCGAACAACACAATCAAAGAAAAGCTTACATTGATAGCTTGGGATGGTCATATCACCAAACCCATAAATATTTTTTAATTTACTAACACGATTCATTTTTCCATTCTTCATCCTTTGTCTTAACCTTGAGCAGTGACACTTTTGGCTTGGAGAATTCATTTTAAAGTTGTACCAAACTACAAACCAGGAATGACTTTTGGATATCTAATTAAGGGCAACATTAATAGTGTTCTTTGAGGAATCTCTACTCAAAGGTTCCAATTCACCACTGATTGTAATGTCACGTGCCAAAGAAGCCTCCTCTAGTGCTTAGCTAATCACTTCCTTTTTCTTTTGAAGATCCACTTTGTCTCTTCGCTTATTTTAATTATTTGACATCGCTTTGCACCTCCCCCGAACCAACTTCAGCTTGATTTGTTTGCATTTCCCTTTCTTCCAATGGATTTTGAATACCTTCCAATATTTCAACCCTATTTGATGCATTAGGAGCTGCTTGTACCTATTTAATACCTGGATTTTGTTGACCATTCATTTGATGAGTGTGTCTTCTTACTTTCATTGCAATGGAAGCATGTCACAAAGTGTTTTGAAGTTCCCGAGGCACATTTTTTTCTCTTTTGTAGTCCTTAGCCAAGTGACCACAATATGACATTTGTTACATTTGAAAGGTAATTCTTCATAATCAAACTCCTACAAATATATCTATTTATATAGAATTAATTGAATGGCTTTAAGTAGATTATTTTCCAAATCTACTTCTAAAAGTATTCAAACACATGCAAAGCTACCTTTTCACTCAGTGCTATGGATTGAGCAGCTCAAAGTGTTGCCAATGACAACGAAAGATTTATTATCCCAAAACTTAAGAGAAAAGTGAAGATGTTTTACCCAAACAAATACATATCTTCAACTATTTTTTTATTGAAACACTTATCCCATATATTAATATAAGAGTGTGTTATCAAGCTATTCATATAAAGGAAGTGAGTGGACTGATCACACTCCATGGCAATCACATCAGCCAAGACCAAGAAGCATTTAACAAGTTAGCTTACTAAGCTTTTCAATAAAAAAAGGTTAAAACACAAAAAATTATTATACAAAGACAATAGCAAAACAAGAGAGAACATTAAGCAATTAGAACAACAACAGAGTTCGTTGATAGAGAGAAACTCCTTATATATATAGGCCAATTAGTGCAACATCATATATAAATAGGACGAACGTTTTACTAGTTGTGCCATATTTTTTTCATCTCAACTGCGAATGAAATATAACTTAGGCTTATATCAGTGGCTCAAATCGGAGTATATCCAATCCATAGTGGCGTGACCAAAAGAAGCTAATTTCATAACGGTGGAGGAGGATCAATTACTTTAACATATCTCATAATACCAAATATTGTACCCAACACGTGTATCTTCATTCAATATTCAATCCCAAATACAACAATACATCTGATCTCTTGATCAATTACATCACATTCTCCTATTCCTCTCTTTTATATCACATACATCAACTATATATATAACTCCGTAATTGACGTGTATTTACACCATGTTGACATTCCATTGTGGCTCTTGATTGGTTGACACAATCCTTAGTCGGTAACCTAAGTTTTACTATGTGATACTTTCTCGCCTATGTCGCTCCAATCAGCTTCGCATCTTTCCAACACTCTCTAAAAAGAAATTCCATTGTCACTCAAAGCCTCCTTGGAGAACCCCATAAGCTTGCACGCATCAACATGTTCAACCTGTTAATATAATGCGGTTGCTTTCTAGTGTGCTATACTTATGAGAGTTACATATGCATATATATTGCGAGTACAAATCCACTTATGTAGGTTTATTTTGATTCAACGTTGACAGTCCACGAATCCATACAATTTGGTGGTAAGAGTTTGTAAAGGCATTCATTCCTTCATTATCTATTTTTTTGAGTGTGCTTTTGATTCCAATTACATTATTTTGGTTATTCTATGCAGCAATATAATTTATTCATTTTAAAACAGTTTATATCTGTTATTTCAATGCTCTTTCTTTTCTTTTGAAGCAATTCTAAGAATGATGCTTGTATGCTGTTGCTTCAAAAAGGAGAATAGAGGAGATGAGGTTTTTACAAGGACATGCCACATGGTAAGTGACAAGTTTGTAACCAAGAACCTTAAAAACTTTGAAGGCTGGCCTGATATGTGATCCCTTCAAATGGACTGAAGATACTTAGGAGCAGCTTGGCATGCATAACCTATCAAAGTATTTAAACCTTTCATTGATGGCGTATTACAAGGAATAGCACTTCCTTGTGTTTCTACAGAAACCAACATTTTGCCTCCCTCAATGATTTACTCCTCGCTTAAGGAAGTCATGTAAGGATTGATGACCTGCAAAATCATCAGTTTTTTCAGAATAAGTAAAAGATATCTAGTACAACCATAACTTTGTGGCCAAAAGTATGCAATTGCAACAATTTTCAAATCTGCAACAAATCCATTTTAGATTATTACTTGTACTCTGTCCAATTAGTTTATGGTGGGTTATGTTAAGTTCTACAAATTCTGCGGCCAAACCATCGAAAAAACATAGATTTAATATATCCACGCCAACGTGGTCAACACCACACAAATTGTCCAACAAATCATTGAATGTTATTTTTGGCTTGGTATCATTTCTTCAAATGAAAAGTATGCTTCCATTAAGTGTCTCCAGCTTTGAGAAATATGTATTGCCAAAGGAGTATTGAAAATTTCCAAAGTGAACCTTGATGTATAATGAAATAAAAAGAATGAATTCCCCCAACATGATATAGACTCAATGAACACCATTCTCCAATAGCTTGTTCATATTGAACAGCTGAAGGGGCAGCACGTTTCCAAAGAGAACATCTGGCAGACCCATATGTAAGGCATGCATATGGAAAGAAATCCATATACTCTCTCAAAGTAGATGTAATCTCAAGTACACAAAAAGAACAAAATGCTCTATTGTGAGCATTATTGCTTTACATTTTGCCGTCCATCAAAAAAACATTTTCAACTAACAGGAACATCTTGAGAGGTTTGGCCAAATATGTCAACACAACCATCCCATACACCCTGCTGTCTTGATTCCCAGTATCCACCAATATACTTGTATGTGTCCTGACCCTTGTCTTTGCGAAACCATCGCGGTTGCCACCCCCTTTCTTGTAGTTTCCTTGACTGCAATTATAGAGAGCCCAATATAAGATACACTTGAGGTTTGGCTTTTTTATGTACGTATATTACCAAACCACATACCTGTCGTTGCCTCTGTTCCAATCTCATCTTCTCTGCATCAGCCAGATTGTACTCTCCATTTTCCAGATGCCGTTGATCAGGCCTCAGCCTTGAATCAGTTGGTGGTAACTTCTCCTTTTAGAGTAAATACATTAGATTCAAGAGGAAAACATAGAATAAGTCAAAACGGATATTATGATAAATGCAAGTTCGAAATTGAAATTTACCTTTAGTCCCGGAGTTAGTTCATTAAGAGTTATTGCAAAAGATGTCAAATTGTATCTGGTGGGATTCTTTGCAGGTTTGTTTCTTTTCCATAATAAGCAAGCCTCAGACATTGGATCATATCCCTTGGGCTTCGCGGTAATGTCACCAAGAATATAATACATGCTCTCATCCCACTTCCCTAATAATGTGGCTACTTTATTTCCGTCCCTATCTTGCACAAACCCTTGCACCTGCAGAGTAATATCACAAAACAATCTAAAACTGATTTTTTTATTGAGATTCAAGAACAAATTTAATGTTGCCAAACATGTCACAGTAAAGTGCATTATTATTGGAGATTTGTTAACATGAGAGCTTGTAAGCCATAAATCTGTTAAGCCTAACAGGGTAAATGTCCAAATTAGAGTACAAAGGACAATCTGCAATTCAGGAAATCACCTGATGAGGGTTACGATCAATTATGGATTGCTCCTTGAACTTTAGCTTACAAGAATATTCACAATTTCCCTGTATACGCATCGTTCCATAGTGATCACAATATAGCTTTCCCAAGATAAGGTTATAGATAGATGTGGTGACCTGCAACCAAATGAATCTCAGGCTTAGTTGTCAACAGTCTTCTAAAGATTACAAAGTAATGTATTATGCTATTCATGATTTTTACCTTACTCCACTGAAGCACCTCACCATCGTCAAACTCTAGTGTAAGAATCCCTACAGGATCAACTTGGATGGACCGGCCCCAAAATTTACTCTTTAGATTACTGTCTCCCCAAAACTTCCATCCTCTACCTTCGCAATGGCATGCAATAAGCACAGGGTGATGGCTCACCTGCATAATAGCAAGTGCAAAACTTTTAAAGATGAGATAAAACAATGAAACATGATTGCATTGCTATGTATATTACATAAAACACAATACGGATTAGCTAAAAAAGGAGAATCCTACTTTGAAATCTAAATATGTGGAAGAAATTAATACATTTTCTAATGCCTTTATCAAATGAATACAAATTTTCTTCGAGGCGAATGGTTAATATATAGAATGTCAGAATAGAATCAAGATTATGGCATAAACAAGTGATCTAGTCAAATCCTTGTCTACATGGAACAATGTAAATAGAATAAGTATATTGTCATATATATCATCACCAATCAATTAAAATATTAGGAGAATAAAAAAAAGCATGCACATTGACTTTCTTGCCTTGAAGTTTCCATGTTCAAAAGCTTTGCACATATAGGCATAAGAAAAGACCTCTGACTTGAATCCCAAGAAAAGGATTGTATCTTAAGATTTAGCATGTTTACAAATAATATATCTTACTACAAGAAACGTTAAATACTAACCTTCTCAGAGAAAAAACGGAGGCCTTTATCTGGATAATCAGCTTCATACGTTTCCCCTAAAAGAGGATTGAAAGGTTTACAATTTCGACCTTCTGAAGAAGCATATCCAGAAACTGCAAATGCTGCTACATATAGTATACGCATCAAATTGTTTCCCTACGGTACAACACCAATAGCCAAAGGTTGATCAGCAAACAAATTGCTTTTAGGTTCAACAGCTTACATATGAAACTACAGGACTTGCAACTTCAGTATTAATTCAGCAGTGTTTTTTCTCCATTTCACCAGTTACAAGTAAATCTCATTTTATTCGTACTTAATTAAAAGGAAACTTTTCAGGCTTTATTAATGACCAACTTATATGAAAGAAATAAGAGAAAATGGCCATAAAGACGACACTGATAAAAAAAATTAGGCCAGTTCACAATCATATTAGCTATTTTAACAGAATATGCAATTAATCTTATAGCCCTGAAATAGCCAACTTAATGAAAAATGATATCTAAACATAAAATAAGATATTAAGATTTGAAATTTTAAAATGTATACTAGTCAAGAGATTGGTTAAAGGGGTAGAAATATAGTACAACACATGCAAACCAACTTGACCCAAAAAGAAAAATTGACAGTTAAATTTCTTTCCAGCAATATGGCTTTCTACTATCAAAATTTGGAACAGATGTACATTGGAGGGCTGGGGAAGAAAAGATTGTACATTGTAGTTTTCCATAAATGGAAGAAGGAAGAGTGCATGCTGATCCCCATTTTCCACAATAATGATATACCATATCCAGCTTTTGTACAAACATAAAATGTATGGTGCATAAGAAATATGCAACACCTAATGATTAGCAAGATAGGAAACTAAAGAAGTTTTGTAGTGATTACTAAGTGCCCTGACATGACCACTTCATTTCTAGGTTAAGGTAGAAGCATATCTGCTACAACTGTTGCTACCCCGGATTTAAATTATTGTGTCATAAAGTTGAAGCCACTAGACTTTGTCGTGGCTTCTTTCTGGAGTATGTATCCAATTGAATTCTTGAGCTTGGATTGAATGTGAATGGGTTCAAAGCACAGCAAGGCTGCAGTTGTGTATATCCAATTTAGGTTTTCCTCTAAAACCAAACTCAAATAAAAGTGTAATTGAATCATGTCTGTAAGTATCAGTGAATGAAGCTTTTAAGGGAAGAATTTCAGATGACATTTCATTTTCCACCACATGTTCCACATTAAAATTGTCAAGTGAAATTAGGAGTAACCGAGAATAACTCTGCTGTGCTTCTCACATTTGATATCATGCCAAATAAGAGGACTTCACTGATACCCTGTCAAGGCAGTAGTAGTGGACGGGATGCCCAATGATATGCAGAAAACTTGCAATTCTTTGCTTAGAAGTTCCATTTTCCATCTAGGGTAGCATTGATAGGCATTTCAACCAAGCATGAATTGCCTCCAGTTCAAAAACTCAATACGACTTATCTCAGTTAGAGGGTTTATATGGACACCAACTATCTTAGGGAAGCACTTGCAAGCAATCTCTCAATCCCATCATTCACAAATATGTAGCCTATGAATTCACAGCATGGAAAACATACAGATAATTCACACTCACGCTACAAAGAATTCTCCACCAGAATAGTGATCTGGTATTATCTCCCCAATCTTGTCATTCTTGAAAGACAGGTTGCCTCATGGGTTTTATCAATTAGGCATTACAAATAGGTGAATATCTACACAGAAAACATGAGTAATGTTAGTCATCCAATAGTTGGAATATTAAGGCATGCAAGAGGAAATCCAAGAAAGCCATAGAATCCAGAGAACTGCACACTAGTTTCAAGAGATGGTTCTACTCGTTAGCATAGCATTACCAGAAGTGACACCCATATATTAAAGATGTAGGCCTAACAGGCATATATGATGCAGGTATTCCCAAGACAAGGAAAAAGATGCAGGTATATGAAGTAGCTATTCCCAAGAAAGGAAAAAAATCCAGAGAACTGCACCCTAATTTCAAGAGTGATGGTTCTACTCATTCCCATATCATTACTCTCTCTCTCTCTCTCTCTCTCTCTCTCTCTCTCTCTCACACACACACACACACACACACACACACACACACACACTAGGCAATGCACTCTTACAAGACACCCTTGATGGAAGACCATGGATTCATCTTAGCATTTTGCTAGTGTGGACCTTATCACTTTTTTTCCGATGTTGGAACTTTTATGGATATCATGATAATCATCTATCTTGACATGGTCCATTTATGTAGACCCCATTATAATGTAGCTCACATGTACGTGTGTGAGTAGCTAGTTTGTAATAGACATGGGACCCTGAGGAGTTGTGAATAGTACTGTCCCTTGAGGACTATTCTTGTTGATGTCTATTAAGGCATGGTTACCTTTTCTTCTAACAAGGAATGGCATTGATGTAGGCACTCCTTGATCTATGCTCATGTATTAAGCAGCACTTGAATCCCTTGGTAGGAATGAGGATATGTATGTGATGGGGGATTGATGTGGTATGTGGCTTATTACATTGTTTCCTTGATGGAGGCCACTTCTACATGCATTCAGTTATGATTGGAAACTCTTGTATTATGTGATCACCATTGGCATAGACCTTGGACACTGATGGATAGTGTTTATGAATGCCCCCTTATTGTATCTTTCCTTGATAAATGATATATATGTACAATTGGGTAGCCTTGTGTACAGAATCTTATTGGAAATCTTGACAGCATGTTTGATACCTCCTTGTTACCATTCATTGCTTGTACACTTTCTGATTTTATCACAGCAGTTTCTATTTCTCTCTTGGATGAGGCTTATGGATCTTATGAGAACTATAGGTGGATCATAATCATAGTCTGCACCTTATGGATGAACAATGACTCTCTCTGTACCTGTACTTTCTCTTTGATGGAATAAAGAGGACCAAGTGCCTACTTTTATGTGGTTGCATGTTCTTATTTGATGGATGGTGTGTGTTAATGAATGGTTGGGAGCCTAAGCAATAGGAGGAATGAACCCTTGATTTATCCCTAATAATGTGTATGTATGATGATATTCCTAGTTCTATAAATTGTGATGGTGAAACATAGGGGTGGAATATCACCTAATGAAACTAGGGCAGATGCCATAAGAATAAGCAAGAGGAATAACGACGGCTTGTAAATGTCAATCCCCTTAAATGGAATTGAATAACTAATTAAGGTAGACAAAGAAATCCTTGGGATGGGATGATATTAGATTAGATGCCCGTGAACTAAGAATTATAGGTAGACCTTTGTAGTGTGGTATCATTGTATTAGTTGGCTTGCACATTGTTTGAGGCATGCCTTGAATCTTCTACATTGTGGAGGACAGCAGGGTACTCATCATTGTTAAATGCGGTACATGATGAATGCCTATTTTCCATGACTGTGAAAACATTTTTAGTTCTTTAAGAAAATATTTTTCATTTGGATTTTGAGGGAAACTAATTTTTGGTTTTTGAGAAGTGGCATGAGGGGGTGTTACACAAGAAACAATATCCAATAGCCAATTTAATAAAAGAATTGTAAAACATGATCCAATATCTTTCCATACGAGATATTCTCAAAGGTGTAAAATTATAAGATAAGAATTGCTACAACACTTGATAAAAAAAAGGAAATTTAAACAATTAAATATAATTTTCAACCTTACAGGACATCGTATAATTGTTCTTGGAAATCACTATACATTGAAATCATAGTTGGATGTGAGAATTGGAAGGAAAGACAATCTGCAATAAAAAATGAGATTATAGCTCCATAAATTTGAAACTCACACAACAGCTGATGCCTTGAACTAGCGGTGGTGCAAAAACGAAGTGAAGGGGAGCATTACCATAGTAAAGGCTGAGTCCCCTCCAGAAAACTCTAAAGTTGAGAAGGGGAGAATCACAACTATCACTAAAGTTTTTGTTGGGGTTAGAAAAATTAAAATCTATAATGATGAGGTGTAGCAGCTAAAAATATTTGCCAATAAAGATGTAGTCTTTCGATAGATAGATGAGATCCATAAAAATCGTGAAATATGAATATAGAAAAAATTAGTATACCTCTAATAACTAAACACTAAAACTAGGTTCCAAATAAATATGTCAACATTAAGCAAATCATAACTTAATTTAGACAAAAAACAAAAAGAAACACACATGACAACCATATTTGATACATAGAACTTGAAAATACAGGTTTTTATCAAGAATGAGTGTCACATTTTTTTGCAAAGCCCTTATGCAGAGAAGTGATTGTTTGGGGTACTTCCATATCTCTATAGTTGATAACCACCATTTCCTCTCTTTGTTTGATTTTATCTACCCCATAGCCACAACATTTATGGATCAAATATATGGAAGTCCAGTTTATAAATGATAAAGACAAAAAATATTCAAAGGAGGATCGTGGTATTGGATAATTTCAGGACATGTTACTTATATTTAAGAAGTCTTGGGTTCGAGAAGTCATAACATCTGCTGTTCCTCATAACATTGTTAACTCTATCTCTATCTGTGCCTATGCTGTTAGTCATCTAGAACAGGAATGTCATGAGACAATCTTTCCCAGTATGGAGCATGCACAACACATCTTATATTAATATTCTGCACTACACATCATGCATTACTATTCTTGAAGTGAGCTAACGTCATAAACTTAATTAATACTTTGAATGATCCACAAAAGAGAATATTCATTTATATATAAGAAAAAAATCTTCTGTTTGGAAGGAAACCTAAGATACACGTTATGATTTTTCTCATATATGCTAGAGTGACACTTTTCTAAGTTACTAAAAGAAATAACTTACTTTTCTTCCCCATTCAGATGCCAGATCAATAAGATAGGAATACTCCATATCCTCAAAGCATTTTTGCAAGGAAGAAAGTGGCTCATTGAAGTAGACAGGAAGACAAACTCGGGTAAGATCCTTCCCAATATTATCTTTAATCATAGACCAAAGGCTGACTCCTTTCTCCTTTTCCTTTGGCTCAGGCAAGCTCTTTCGTCTTTTCACAAAAGGATAGTCAAAACTAACAAGTTCCATGTCACCATCAACTACATTTGTACCATTTGAAAAATCTTCACTGTCAAGAAAGCCATCATCAGATGCTGTTGATGTTCGCCCGTATCCAGAGCCAGAACTTCTTAAAGAATCTGACAGAGAATCTTTCGTGTCAAAGAATATCTCATCACTTTCATCAGTTTCTACCTCTGCACCATCTTGCCTTTCATTGTCTTCATCAGATTCTGTTGCACTGCCTTCTGAAAAGAGAGTTTTGTCAACAATAAAATGAGGCCCCCCAAAGATAGCAAAGTACATAGATATTAAGCAATAAAAGGAACGACATAATAATCAGTTCTTATTTGACTGCTTGGGTGGAATGTTCCCCATTAAATACAAGTACAGCTGAGTTATAACTCAATATTTCCTCGTATGATATAGCTTCAGTAGTTGCTAGATAATATTAATAAAATAAAACATCACTGGAATACACGATTGCATTCATGATCTTGCTACACAAATGGAATTAGAAAATTCAGAAAAGAAAAAGTAAAGCCTAGGGATGATCCAAAGTATGTAACTGTATGTAACTGCATACCATCAATTTTTACTATCACTATTTTAAGAAATAAGACATGAATGCAAGACAAGATTTATGTGATTTGTCTTTCTCACTTTGACCGAAGATGAGCTTAAAAGGGTCTTCTTAGATGTCTTGGTATAGTATTGTGATCTTCACACCAAACAAAACTCCAGCTCCAAACAACATGCTTTAACCATATATGTGTTCTGTTAATTATAGGGGAAAAAACTGATAGATAGTGCTATTCCAATTGTGACCTAAAAGTCAAGTATATGTAGAATTTATTCAGTGTTTTTAGTATCAAGAAAAGAATAAGATGTGGCATCTAGATGAGTATACAAGTAACTAATAGTTTGGCAGTGAGAGGCACAGTTCTAGCAATGCAATAAGCTTGTAGACTATGGCTATTAGTCTCTTTAGTGGGAAAATTTTAACCTGATATCCTTAGGATTATTACTCATTGATATAGGCGATCAAATTAGCATCGATGTAAAGCCAGTATCTAGCACCACTCAATGTTTATGACTAAGCAAAGGGTTGAGCCTTGTTACTTCCCAAAATAGTTAGGAAAGAATTAAGAGAGATCCGGGAAGAAATTAGGAAAGAAACTGGTGTGGCTAAAGAGTTTAGCATCAGTAAGATACTTCTAGAATCAATACTTAGCAATTGGTTGTCTACAAAGGGCCGTTAGGAATCCACATGCATTGACCTAATGGTAGGGTTTGATCAGGTGAATTGCATTCTTAAATAAACAATGGAATTCAAATTGTTCTCCTGGAAAGTAGAAGCAGGTTTTGCTTTTGGAGCTTCATTCTAGCCCCATAACAGCTAAACTCCAAAAAATCTAAGCAACCGTGTAACTATTCCACCAACAATAATCTGCAAAGATGGCATATGTAAACATATAAGTATAATATAATTATCTTTATATGAGATGCTTGCTCAAGATCTAAGCTAATGCAATGGCCACTCCCTCTATAAAGGGTATCAAGTGCATCACTAGGAAAGAGTGAAAAGGTCACGACTCAAACATTGACAATCACAAACACGTCAAATCCGGCTTATTTTATTTCTCCATATTGCACCTCTATCACCCGGACACATGATAACATTACTTTGTGCTTTAAAGCTTCTCAACTAAGATTAGACTAGGGTTCTGTACCAGATGGATCCAATTTCTACCTCAACTGAAATTTTCCATTTGTTTCCTATCTCCATATACCTCCATAAATCATTCTGAAACATCATCATGCAAACTAGCGGGCATCCACAATTCGATATGCATATACACAATACATAGGATGCTAGGAAACAATAGGTGAAAGTAAACAGAAAAGGATAGCTCTGAGGTAACACACAGTCCATATACTATCACAAAGGCAAACATCTATGGTGCAACAATCCAACACCATTTACATAAAGTCATTAGGGATTCTTATACTGGTTAAAGCCCATATAAGCATGGGTTTGACATGTGGTAATATACACAATCCTGATGTATTTTCACTAAATATGATACTGTTTGATGATAGACGGCTGACGTTGTTTAATCATACATGAGTGAATTTGTAAATAGTGTATCAATTGGCACATGGCAGACCCATGTTTGCATGGGAATGTGCTAATATTAAAAAGGTACAGTTAAAAAATTAATTCATAATGAATTGCAACCATGAAGATCTGTTTATCCTTCTTTCTTACCTATTAACCTTGGAAAAAAGAATCGGAACTAGGACCCTCCTTGTTTTCTAAGTCTTTGCTCCCTCGTCAACAATAAAGCCCATGACTCTTTGATTTTTAACTGTTCCAATTCGCTAGCAGCATCCAAAGAAGTAACAAGACCTTGATATGAATAAAGAAGATTATTGAGGGTCGTTTCAATTAAAAACCACACTAAAGATTTACTTACCAAGCCCATTAAGCTGATCTGTAATACCTTATAATTGTGTAATGGAAGTGGGCATATTTTAATTCTTAAACCATTCAAGTGTGCTTTAAGAGACAAGATCCGATTCTTACTGGACTTTCTGTACATTTTCTGCAATATATGTCGGGCTAGTTTGGAATTATTCAACACCTGAATTTAAGGCAAAGTATGCTGAGTATCATATACCCAAATATAGGCATCTGCAATATTACTTTTCTCGAAGTGGAATTTCCATGTGCATAAGTAAGAGATGTGGCATCTCTTGATGTAACATTTCACAAACATCTTATCCTTAGATTATTTAAGTCGTGAGTATCTTGTCCACTTCTGAATTTTTTCCTTTTTCCTTTTGGTTCACAAACTATTAATCCCCCAGCATGGACCTGCACTCTGTAATTGCAATTTAAAGAATCATCTTATAGAGCTCTTGAAATTATGGTGTCTGCTGGTATTAACACTCAAGCCTTATTTAGGTCCCTTCAAGAGTGCCGGCTGTTGCCCTTTATTATTCCAAAGATATTCCCAACAAAACAAGCCCTTCCTTGCCAAGCCCTTGCAAAGAAAGAAAGAAGCCCAATTTGTCCATGTTGTGAGTTGAAAGTCCGAATATTGCCAGATCCCAAGCATCTTGTGGGCCCTCAAACAACCAATGAAGTGAACCTGAGAGAATCCTCCAAGCAGCCCAAATTATCTGAAGTGATGAAGAATGCATGTTACAGAGCTGGAAAGGTTCCCTGATTTTATGTAGATAGTGTGAATTGGGGATTCTATGGTGGATAACCATTGCTCTTACGATGCATTTGCCTGCAAGCACTATTCATTGAGATCTTTTTCTGGAATCCCCAATTCCCCTGATCTCTTGGAGCAGAAAGTAATCCCTTATCCCCCTAGTTTGCCCCATAAAAAACTTCTAAGGATTTTCTCTACTATTTGACAAAGGACCTACACAAACAAGTGAGAGACTGTTGCTATTGAACCTATTGAACAAGCGATGGTAGCTCAAGGACTCTCAAGTGAGATGACAACGGCATGTCAAGTCATTTGATAACCAAGAACCCCCTTCAAACACAAGGTGTATGGATGACTAGTAATGCATCAAGGTTTAGCTGTCAAAGCACAGTTGAGCAATGTTGTCCTATGGATGCTTTTGCATTTTGTTTGAGAAAGAGGAAACAATTCATCATGTTTTCTAGAAGTGTTCAATAGCTATAGGGGCTTGGGGGTGGTTACAAGTTGAATTTGATATCGCTATTACTGCCTCTCTTGGTGAAGGCCTCTTCTAGGAGTCTTGGATGGTTAGGGATAAGTACAAGAGCCTATGACATATGATTCCATTGGCAGCGATCAATTTTCAAGAAGATACCTCCACACTTTGTATGGGAAGTGGCAAATTTTTAGATAAGATTTGACTTTGATTGTACTTTGACCAAGTTTTGATGAAAATTTTGATGTCGATAGACTTTCCAATATAACATTGAGTTTAATTTTCAACATCTAGATTGACCAAGGATGGTTTGGCATTTGGCTGAATCCCCAACATCAACTATAAGTACAATTAACATTTTTTGCTAATTTTACCAAGTATGTTGACTCTATTGACTTTTTGATGACTGAATTGCAATGTTAATTGTTAGAAATTGATTATTGCACAATTGACATTGACTACTATTTAAAAATTTATCCTAAATTTTGGTGCAACAATTATACCAAGTCCACCATCGCGTAAGAAATGGCGGCGAAATCAAGTGTGCCAAAAGATTTTAAGAAATGGTGATCGTTATAACTAAATACTCCAACAGTCATATAGGAGAGGGTAGCAGCAGTAAATCAAATCCTTAGCCAATAGTCACATAAGGGATAGTGGATTTTCAACAAAATACTTAGCTAATAGTCCCATAAGGGATGGTGCCACTTATGTCCATCACTATGAAGGTATAGCAAACAGACTTCATAGTTAAGACAAGGCATGAATTGACCCGAAACAATCATCATAGTTCCATCACAATTCTGTAAAGTCTAGAAATGTAATTCTTAATATTATCTAACATCATCAAACAAAAGAACAAGGGCTCATTCATCATTCGTTGGGTTGTGGATATCACACTTTAGAAAAATAAGGGTCATTTTTGGCATGTGCACTAGGTCAGACATCATGGAACAGCTCTAGCCTCAAATAACCCTCAGATTTGTAAGGACGGCATCCCTAACTCTCATAAATGCATAAAATTTGTTGCAGCAACACGAAAGCTGAAAGATACCTGAAACAAGGGAAGTATACCTCATGAAACAATGTGCCATCCTTTTAGTAAACTTAGAATGGTAGAACCACCTTCTAGACCCATTTGCTATAGCTAAAATCAGATAGTTGAGATCTGAGATAATACTAAGGTAGGTACTGGATTCTTAACAATGTGGAATGCAATAGAAATAGACCAAAATATATGGAATGGAAAAATGCTTTCTACAGTCTATTATGAACATCATCATAACAACATACATAAACACAAATAGTATTAGAAATAGAACATTTTTATTATATCTCAACATGATGTACAGGATCCAACCAGGGTTGAATCACATCATATGACATGAAAGGAGATCCCTGATCTACTATTGATAACTCATAGAAAGAGGAAGGAAAGAGTGTGATGGTTGATCCCAATAGTGATCCGTGCACAGCTTCCAAGCGGGTCTGCACACTCCTCAAAAGGACTTTGAGTTCTCCAAGTTTTTAGTGTCTCACGGTATCTTCTTTTCCTGGCCTGGGAGGAGATTTATAGGCATCTTCTGCTCCAGATGCAGATGGGGAATTCTACAATGGAATCCATGGAGGAGGTGAGTTTTGTTTATGATCGAGAGATTGAAGATGACTTCATAGAAGAAGAATGAGCCTCTTACGAAACTAATATCCAAGGGATTGAAGAATTACTAATAGAAGATTTAGTGCCTATAACACCAGGGCAGCCAGAACAACTAGAACAGATTGAACGACAAGGGGGGCATGAGCACAAAGAGGGACCGCGACGGTGAGCAGGATAGCACACAAATAACTGTCAAAGGATGGGTCAAGTACAAAGACGTGTCCAAAGTAGAGGAACATCTGACAGAGACCATCCTAAGGAGAAAGATCGTGTTTGGAAGGCCACCATAGAAGACCCCAATTCCCACAAACATGAATACCCCATCACTGGAAAAACAAAAGTTTCCAAAAATTATTGGTGATCGATCTGAAGATCTGGTACAACACTTTTGTACGTACATCATTATCTGGACTGCCAATGGGTAGACAAATGAGTAGATGTGGTTAATATGCTTGCCCGCTATCCTTTGGGGAATGGCCATCGATTGGTACAATGATGCATCAAGTATTGACAAAGAATCGCAAGCATTTGAAAAGGAAATCAAACTCCTGAGAGATGATAATGAGATTTTTGAAGAAATATACAACACCAAACAAGGTAAGCATGATATATAATTTTAAGATGATGTTTTATTAAGATGAATATAAAACATAAGATGCCTGCCAAGCAGCCCCCTATCTAATATAGAGTCCCCAAGCTTACAATAGGAGACTCAAGGAGTTGCTTGGCAAACTTGAGAAGGAATGGGATGAAAAAGAGGTGGTTCACTGAAGTCTATGTTCCATCACTGAGAAAAAAAAATGAAGGTAGTTCTCCCTTCGTCATACGATGATGCCTATAACAGAGCGATAGACATTGAAAGTGAGAATAAAACATCATCCTAGCACACGAGAAGAGGAAGTGAAGATGAGGACTCAAATTCCAGTGACAAGAAACTCAGATCTATTTGAGCCTTTCAGAAGGACATACTATGGATAATGAGAGAATTGTAAAAAGTACCCTAGGGAAGAAGGGAAGGATCTTTGGTGCATCGACTATAAAATAGCAGGGCACACCAAAGCCAACTATCCAAGAAGATTATTTTGTGAAATCTATCAATTCAATGGCCATGATATAAAAGGTTGCCCATACAACTTTAAAAATAGAGGTGCCCAAGTAGTCCTTACTCAAGGGGAACTGTCAACACCATCTACCTCCCCAACTAAGTTTCAAGGTAATGCGGAAGCATCTTCCTGTGCATCCCCTGTCAGATATAGAAACCAACAAAACAATACAGGACATCAAAACAATACAGAGGAGGTGGTGGCCACATCCAATTCAATGAGCAAGGTCAACCAATGATTTAGTGTCAAAAGTGTAACCAATGGGGCCATCTCACAAGATATTGTCCCACCAATCAAATCCACACTAGAATCATGTGTAGATGGTGTGGGCCTGAAGCTCATAAGGATGCCAACTTCCTGAAGCAAGCAGATATTAATACTATCGATGTAAGAAATGAACGGGTGATGGCAATCACTAGAAGCCAAGCAAAGAAGACACTTACCTCAACCCTCGTATAGAAAACGAACAAACGGCTGATGCAACAGCTGGGGTGGAATGAGCAATGATGGAAGAACAAAGACATCCTGGATAATGTACAAGTACATTGACCAATCGGCTTGAGCCAGACAAGGAAATTGCAAGCCAATTTTTGCAAAGCATTGTGCCCATCAAAGTAGTAGATCTCCTACAGAGCATTCCACAACTCAAGAATGTTATAACCACAAATGAACAAGACAATGATCACAACATAGTGCAGGCGACACACCTAGTGTCAGAAGGAAGAACTTCGGCAAAAAAGAAAGAAGGATAATAAATAGCGAGCCCATCGTTTGCCCCCCATGATCATAAAATCAAGTAATTAATCCGATGCTCCTAACAATGAACTTAGCCCAATGTTCAGGGGCCATCCACATGGAGATCTGGTGTGAACGTGTTTCCAGAATAAACTTGGATAAGCCTCAAAGAACCCACTATTTGGCTACCAACTTTCCAATTAGTTGGAGTTAATCAAAGTGGAATTCGGGTGTTGCAAGCATTGATGGCTCAAAAGGTAATTATAAGAACCCAACCTTTCATATTAAACTGTGTAGTCATCTCTTTAAATAAAAAATTCTATGATTTATTATTGGGCCGAGGTTGGTTAATAGCAGCCAAGGAAGATCACAATTGGAAAAGGAACATCCTCACGATCGAGAACAAAGGCTAGAAGTACATCATACATCTAAAGAGCCAGGCAATCAGCAAGGAGACAACGTCATCAAATATTGCTATAGACAATATGGAAGAACACTCACGACATTTGAACCAAGGCATGGTGGAACCAAAAGGACTATTGGAGTTACACTCATGCTTAGAGGATGAAACAATCTACATCACCGGTCTGTTCCACTAGCAAATGGAAGACTACGAAGTATTCCACCCTAGGCGGAACTTCGACGAGATCATCAAGATAGAAGAATGTACAGGTTCCAAAGGAAACAGGCACACACTGACAAACATTCTTGAACCAAGGATGGGACAATCTATAGTCTCCAATCAAGCAAAACAAATCACCATCAGACCCAACCTACCCTCATGAGTTCACTGAATACAGAAAGGCGATGCAAAGATAGATGAAAAACCTACTCACCAATTCGGAGGTATGAAATATATGAAATACGAAATACGAAGAATTGACTACAGTTGAGATAAATATTGGATCCGATAACTAATCTCAAATTATCATAATGGGAGATGACTTGAACCCTGTGTTGAAGGCTGAGACATTACAAATCTTCATAGAATACTCAATATGGACCTACAAATATTTGAAGGGAGTACCACCAGAGATGTGTGTACATAGAATTCATTTAATGCCAAGACCTCAACCAATTTGGAGAATAGCATATTAGATGAATGGGAACCATTGCTGCCAAAGTCCATGAAGAGATTGAGATGTTAGAAGCAAGAATCATCTTCAAAGTAGAGACAAGTGAATGGGTGTCCCCATGTAATTACTCTGAAGGAGTCAGAACTGTTATCACCAACTAACCCAAGTTGTTTTTAAGAACTTGAGGCCACTAATTTTGAGCCACTGAAATAATAGAAAATTGGGAAATGTAAAATCCAAACGTAAGTCCATCTTTCGAATAGGCATTTTGATTATCTCTATAGTTTGATTTTAAATCTATATTCCAACTAACATGTTTGTTTTAAGTAATTTTAGAACACAATAAAAACAAAATGAAGGGGGAACAGGGGGAGGGGGGGCGAGGGGGCAGGAGCAACAGGAGGGAGGTAGGGGTTTAATATAATATAAGTGAAGCTTGGGATATTTAGCTAAACTTTAATCTCAATGTTTTAAGTTCTCGGATTCGTTTGATTTTATGTTTGCCTTCTTGTTATTCCCACATCTTGGACCCCAGATATATTTGTCTTAAATAAATGTCTTGGGCGTTCCTTCCTTTCCTCAATGAAATGGGAAAGAGTCACGTGGCTCCTTCCCATCTCATATTATTCCCAGCATAACTTCATTAAGCCATAGCCATATGACCAAAACAACGGGCGCTTCAAGGATGGCCGACGCATGTCACCATCTTGTGCACCTGGGAGCCTAGAAATATTGTCACACTGACCTTCACAAACACCACTCTTCCCTAGGTAAGTGTGAATGTGACGCATGTCCTGCACTGTTTTCATTAAACGCCGCACCCTTTGGCATTTTATTTGATTTATTTATTATTACCAGATTATTTAAGGCTGGTCATTTATTGTTGATTTTGATGGATTATTTTACTTGGGAGAAATAAAAAGGTAATTAAGGCAGACGAGCCATGATGTAACTCTTCCAAATCTTGAAAGATGACAAGCAATAAAAGCGGCTCTTGAATATTTAAACTTTGAAGTGATTCTTGAAAGCGAGCATGAGCGAGGTTGACACAGGTGTTTTAGCACCGCATTGTTGAGTTGAAGCTCTGGTTTAACAAGGGCATCTAGATAAGTCACCTCTGTCTCTGGGAGAGAATTGAGAGACATGGTTTTTGTATCATGAATGTGCACCGGGAGCAACCACAATGATTTGTACTTTTTCTTTAAAAATTGTAAAGAGATTGAGGAGCCCGACTATGAAGAAGAAGAATTGTGGAAGATTAGAAGCACCTACTTGCATAAAGCGGCTGAAAACCCAAAAAATTTCCCTTGAAAGAAATTAATTAGAGATGTATGCCACTAAAGTGAAGTTACCGATAAAAAAATTTAATCCCTGAAGGAAAGAATTGTTGTTATCTCTGGATTTCCCATTAGGCACATGTTAAGACTATTTGAACTTGAATGGATTTATTTGAAGGAATGGATTGTTAATTGGCAAAGCAAATACAAAGTCCACAAGGTATTGAAAAAGTGGAGCGAGAACCCTAATTCTTGGAGGAATAAGCAAGATGTCTTTTTCTGCAAGGCTTTTTGTGGTCCCTGTTCGTGAGGCTATGGTTCTACTCAATAGGTTATTTGAGAAAGCTCATATGGATCACATTGACACTACGCGACCCTTGCTACATAATTTGTTGAAAGAAGACAAACCCACCAATTGGGGGGAGTTAATCCCATTCTATCTCGTTAAGTCATTTAAATGACATAAACAAGGCAAGGAATTTCATTTAGCTTCTTATTTGATTGATTGTATTTGTTACAAATTGTCATTTAGTCCCAATTTGTTTAATCCTTGGTCGCCCTTGGAAAAGAAGTCTATCCATGTCATTTGTAATATTCTATATAAACATTTGCATTGCTCTAATTATCCCAAGATTTGCAGCAAGTTTCTTCTTGTTGTCTATGAGGCCATTCATGACTCAAAAAGCCCTAGAATCTCTACTTCTATGAGGGAAACCATTTCCAAGTATGGGAATTGGTTTTACTTCTATGATTCCACTATAATAAGAGTTGAGGGAGCTTTGCAGCCACCCCATGTATTGCCTATGTACGTACCAAACCGCTTGGTTGTTATGGAAATTTCTTACCAATTGTCCTCAGGGATTGTCGTACTCCTAAAGCAAAAAAAATAGGCTATGATACACAAGTTGCCTATGATGTGGGTGAGGATATTTTTTAGCATTTTATCATGTGCAAGATAAGAGGGGAGGAATTGACACCCTATGGTTTTGAGAAAGCTAAGAATTAGCCTTGGTACCCACTTAAGAGGGTACAGCATTACCTGGATTCAATACGACACAAAGCCAACATTAGGTACACACACCAGCCCCATCCAAAGCATGATGTTTTCATGGATGTATCTGATAACCAAGAGGCCATAATCAGGTTGGCTAAGGTTGGTAAGGCCAGTCATGAAGCAAAAATGCAAGGAATCGAGAAATTGAAGTTTAATGAAGCTCAGCTGACTTCAATCTCTGAAGTTGAAAACAGGGCAGAATGCTCCAAATCTGGAGTAGAGTCAAAGGTAAACCCAAAGCCCTTTGTTCCTCCTCAAGTTTGTTAGGTCCATGTGTCAGTTGTTGATAGTTTCTCAATGAGTGATTTGTTAAGTGAAGTTTTAGTGTCTCAAGGTTTGCCACAAGAAGTCATTGATGTAGAGGATGAAGTTGATATGTGTTTTGTTTAGTAATAGTTCAGAACCTATTGTTTCAAGCCCATTTTCTGTATATTAAACATCGATTCAAGTAACCCCATTCCTTGTACTTTGTCCACCCCACTTGTTTCAACCCATGATGTTTTGCCTGGTCCACCAAGTTCAACCCTATAGTTACAATATTTGTCATTTCCCCTGAAAATGTAGTTGGAAATTTAGTTGACGTTCAAAATTTTCAACAAGGTCTCCCTAGACCTTACCATCAAAATTGGAAGCAAAAATTTTAATTTTAGAGGAGACAAAAAGAAAATGTAGATATGAATGTAATAGAAGAACCTGAACTTGAATTGAGACACGAGAACAAGAAAATACAGTTAGTCACTAGGAGCAAAAGGAAGAGAGAAGGAGAAGAGATTGTAAATACTCAAACACAAATCCTAGCGGATATAACGAAAATTAAGAATCCAACAAGGCTCTCCATCCTTAAAAACTTCAATGATGTCGTTGTTGATAGGGTAACAAAAGACTATGAATTGTACAAGAAGAGGCTTGTTGATCTAGAAGAAGAATTGACGCAAGTAAAAGGGATCTCAGAGGACTTAATAGCTGTAAAAAAATCAATAAGGAAAATTTTCTCTTATATAAAGCTCACTTTAATTGCGTTATTTAAATTTTTTTTAGATTTACAACAATACTTGTCTCAAGTCGAGATATTGAAGAAGAATGTGGGGGGGAAATATAAACAGTAGGAAATCAGAAAAATGATTGATATTATAGGTAAAGCCTTGGCTCAAGGTACCTCAATTGAATTCACAAAATTTTAATCAAAGATAGTTTTAAATTATGTGAATTATTACTAAGAGGGCTTAGAAGAAATGAGAATAAATACTGAGGAAATGATTGAGGCACTTGAGTCCTTTGCAAGAAAAACCTGGGAGATACTTTCTTTGTTTTTAGTCCCTAATCTGCAGGATGAAACTAGAGCATGGATAATCCAGGAATCTATCAAGGACACAGTGGAACAGATGTAAAATGCAGAAAAAGTTGAGATCACAAACTTGCAACAAGTTCAAGACTACTAGATTGAAGGTTGTCATTTCTCTGGCTACAAGGTGGAATGCGCACGAGAGCTAACAGGAGATTTTGCACATTCAATCTCAGAGATAAAAATGGGCCTTTTGAAGTTGGGAAAAGTACATGGAAGAAGCTCGTTGGTGGACATAGCTTACATATAGGAGTGCTCTAAAAAAATGTGGCAGTTCATTAACTGTAAATTCATTGATAGGAGGATCTTAGGATTTTTAGTTGCTAGAAATCAATTGCCCAAGTAACCTGTGTCATTCGAGATTAGTGGAGATTCAAAAGGATTAAAACACTTTGGTTATAAAATGCCCTAATTTGTGTTGTTTTTTTAAGGTTGAACTGAGAGAAAATCTAGCAAGAAAACTTTTCTTAGACTTCATTACTCATTATGTTAAGACAGTTTCAGTTCTCTGAGATTGTGCCTATAAGCCTCCCAACTAAACATTAGATTGTAAATGTAAACCTCCTAACCAAGGGTAGTGCTGAGGCTGCATACCCAATGTTGCGTCTATTTCCTTTTATCCCTCAAAAGTTATCCACCCCTTCAGTACCTCCAAAATCCAAAGAATATCATCACAATATGAAGCAATTATCATACAACCCAGCATGCAATGATCTATGCAATACACATACTATAACCAATAAAATTTCTCAAAGAAAATGATCATGTGGGCAAGGTCCATGATATAATAGGCTAGCCTTTTTGTATGGTTACTCCCAAGATAATATCCACATAAAAATTACATTACGAGCATACCTAAAGGACATAATATTCACAATACATATTGATCATAAGGAATTGTCATATTGTCATAACAATTGGATCTTTGCCACAGTTTTAGAGGTTTGTGTGACCAACATGAGTCATACCAACTATTTATGATATTAGAAAATGCATAGAATTATCCTCACCACCTCCATACCCATACATTGTATGGTTATTTTCCCAAGACAAGGATCTAAGGCTCATATGTAACATGCCTATCATTCATCACTCATCATACTGCCATAGTTCAATCATAATTCCATAGAATCCAAGGTATGGAAACATTCAAGATCACATATCATTATAGGGCTTTAGGAAACAAGAAAATAATTTGTTGGTGATTAGGGTGAGGATATCATATTTCATCCAAACAAGCTCATAATTTGACAAGTGTTCAACAATCTTGGGAGCTGCCTTTATAACCCTAAACAGTGATTCATTAACTTGTTGATTGGTAACCAAGTAAAACATTTTTTTTATATTTAACTGGTTCAATCTAAAATAAATATCCAATATATACAAAAGATAATTATTTTGGGCATACAAATCTAAGTGGATGTTTTGATGTAGGTCTTCCTTAAATGCAAAAATCAAAATGCGTCTATTGATGCAAAACAATTGGAAAATCCATTTTACTGGAAGTGTGATTTGATATGATTTACCTTCAGTTTTATAAGAAAAGGGTAGGGTGGCCTTCAAAAATTATTTAGTCTTCGACTTTATTTGGACTACTGTTATGTCAGCCTGTACATTTTAAAACTTTGGCATTAGTAATGTTAGCATTCCCAGCCTACACATAATTACCATAATCTCGATTTTGACCCATAATAATTGCAAGTAACTTGAGTATGGGCCTTTAAGGAGCATTCAAGCATCTTGAGCATGGAAATTCAAGAACTAGTTGAGTATATCGAGTATGGATGATATAGCTTCCGCTAGATTTTAACCGCATAGGGTACCAACAGATGGTCTAAGATTAGACATGTCATACTCCTGGGTATACTGAGTACAAAAATGTCAATTGTGCGAAATATACAAGTTAATTGCTTAAATGAGTTCAAATACTTCAAGCAAATCATCCATATGGGGGGAACTCCCTTTTCTATATCTCACATAGGTACCTTGTTATGGAGATAAGATGTAACCTTCAAGTATTTTTTGATAAAGAATTTATTGGTCATTTCTCCTTATATGAGACTAGAGAGGCACTTTGGTTTTGAACTTCGTGGATTTATTCTTAACATTTTACATAATTTCTTTCGCAACCAGGGAGGCATAAACACCAATTTGATACAATAAAACCTCCAAAGACTTCCATATGAATTTAAAACCTCCAAAGAGGTTATTGGCTCTTTCCAAAACAAGTTCCTCTTTAACTTTCCTTCTACGTTACTGGGTACTGCCTCGGAGGCTGCCGTACACATACCAGTACAGTTCTTGTACTAGCACCGGTCTGAGTACCACCTGGGTACCTCTCTAGTTCTTCTATTATCATGGATACTCAACTGTAATAACTGAAAAATAGTACTGGTCTGTGCACAACAATCATATTAAGTATAAAGAAAAAAGATTAAAAAAATAAGAACATTAATAAAACATACAACAAACTAAATTGTTGCTAGTCCCTACTGCATATGGTTCTAATGAGCCAATTGCTGATTTGGATGCTTTCGATGAAGAGTAATATAATGATCGGTTCACATAGTTCTTGAGTTTGACTATGGCTGTCGACTGTCGTAATAAAAACATAATTAAGAAACAGTGTTGGTCTGGGTAATGATAATAAAAATAAAGAACAAAAATAAAAATAAATGAATTATAAGAACATTAAGAAAACACACAACTAAAATTGCTGCTATTCCTACTGCATAGGTTCTAATGAACCAATTGCCAATTTAAATGCTCTCAATGAAGAGTAATATGATGATCTGTTCACGTAGTTCTTGAGTTTGACTATGACAATTTTCCTATTTTGAACAGATAATATAAACTGATGTGATCTATCATATCATGAATCATTTAATATTTTGAATTATTGCTGATTTGGATGCTCTCGATGAAGAGTAATATGACGATTTGTTCACATAGTTCTTGAGTTTGACTATGACTGTTTTCCTATTTTGAATAGAGAATATCAACATGTGATATATCATGTCATGAATCATTTAATATTTTGAATCATCAATTATCAGTGTTTTTTAATTTTTTTGTTTATTTCATGCATGACATTGATATTATAGTTGATTTTATTTATTGTCTAATATTTTTTTATTTTTTATTATTTTTTATACAGGCATATTGTGCCATACGTAGGCCCAAAAAAGGAGAACCCCATACCCGAACTTGTATGGGTGGCTTAGCTTTCCTTGTTGCAATCTAAGTGGAGATGTGGAGACGGTGAATGAATCAATCCAAACATGGTTATAGTGAATAACAATTTTCAGCTCCCAGTTTAGCAATACATTGTGAACACTAGCAATTATTTTTCTTAATTTGAAAGTTTCTTGTCCTCGATTTTGAATCATCCTTCTACTAAGTACACTATAATAGTACATGTAATAGACGACCAAGGACCACTTAGGACTAGATTCATGGCAATTAGATGAAGGCTTTCTCTTCTTACTCATGTCATTCATTTTTTTCGAGCTTGACCCATTCGTTTCAACATGGCTGTAGGGTGGACCTATTATCTGAATCATTGCCAACTTTGATCATATATTAAATAAATTGCATCAATAGCTTTATTCGTTCTTTTTCAACGTTTTTATGGCTTAAAGTTTGAAGCAAAGTTCATGTAGTAAATGTGTAAAGCAGCCAGACCTATTCACCTATCTAAGAGCTTGGGTCCTCTCTGAATTTCTTGATTTGTAACATTTTGTACTATTTTTTTTAATTATAAATATTTTAATATCAATTGAAAAAAAAAATTGACAAGAATTTGTATTAACATAGATAACAAAAAAATGAAATAAAACAGTACAAACGGTCTAACATGAGAAGTGTGTCCTCACTTTTGCAACAAAAGAAGATGATACAAAAGAAATAATGCAGACTAAAAGCATTTCCCAATTACTTGTCAAGAGTTATGTAGTTATAAGATAAAGAAATAATTATTATGATTATGGAAGTTTCAATTTGCAAACAAGAACCTACCACTATATTTTCCATGTTCATATTCGCCTACATCTCGCTCTTTTGAATGGCATTGACTTTCATCAACAACCGTGGTCTCCAGGTCCACTTTTTCAGCCTACAAAATTCAGATGTGAGGCACAATTTTTCCAAAAATGAGTTATAACTACAATATCCTTTTAAGATGCGTGAAAGTATATGAGAACGCACCAATATCTGCACGATAGTGTACAAAGTGAGTGAGCAAGGAAATTATTTGAAAGAAAATGTGAATAGTGAATCTTTAGCTATGAGACTAATAAAGAAAAACGATAATTTCATAGAAATAAAACATTCTATTGTAAAAACAAATCCCTGGTTATTATAAATGGTAAAAAAGAAATTTAAAAAACAAGGCCATTATTGAAAAAGACGTATAAAAATTTTACGATTTTGTTGAGAAATTTAAACGAACTTTTAAAATTTAGATAAATATGAACTTCATCTTACTATAGTTTTAAATGTAATTGATTAAATATAGAATAACATTATGTAGATATGTTGAGACCGTAAAAGAGTAGGAGTCAAGCTGGACGATTTGGACGGTTAATATTGAGGGGGAATATTGTTGAGGGTATAGAGAAACCTCTAGATGATGGAGACTTGATTTCTTCTTCATCGGAAAGACATTAAGATGATTTTTTGTGAAACAGAATCTGAATCAATGGGATCTTCCAAACACCTGTAAAATGAGATGGAAGGACAAGCTGTAGTGGAGGAAAACATAAAATTTGTAGAGCGTGCAAAGTTAAGAAATCACTCGATTTTGGTACAGTAAAATAAACAAGGACCTCCCACAATGAAGCAATGACATCTCATAGAAATGAATCGATTCAATTAGGAAAGCAAACTAGGTTTGTCACAACTTTTATAAAATCACGTTTAAGGAAACGTTATAGTAGATTTAAAGTCGCTTTCCAAGGGGATGGCAGAATTTTCTTTTTTATGGCATCCATCTCTCTTTGCTAATATGGAGTTAGAATATTGTGTGCAATTAAAGGCATTCTCAATACGTAGAAGATCCTACATAACAAATATATATATGTGTGGGGATGTGCTCAGGGTAGATGGTAGACATCGAATCAAGTATCGACATGTCAATGGAATCATGTGTTGATAATTTATATTTAACTAGAAAATAAGCTGATGACTATATAGTAGTTGTATGCCAATGACAGTTAGAGTTAGTATTATAAGTCAGGCATTAAGATGAAAATTGCAGCTACCTTGTAACTGCTTCCATATCTATATAAACAGTCTATTATTTGAGTAATGAGATAAGCGATATCCAGGGATGTGTGTATTAAATTGCAATTTTTTTTTGAATCTAATACAATTCACTACATAGTTTGTCGCATATATGTTGTGCCATGTGTTCTATTGTTTATTCTTTAAATGTCATAATATCTCAGCCCCGAGCGAATGATTACGTTTCATTAAGAAATTGAGAAGGCTTCTGTTAGAGTGAATGATCACAAATAATTTGTAGATGTTCTATAGTTTCTTCTTTATATGTTGCATACCTCATCCTAGAGTGAATGATTACATTGCATTAAGTGATCCATAAGATATCTGTTAGAATGTTTGTTTAATGGTGTCAATATTAGCAATGAATTAAAATGGCATTGATGTTCCATTTACGGGTGCACATGGTATTGAGTCTGCTCGTTAATGGATGATTGTGAAGCTGCCATTGTCAAAATAGTTTAACATCTATTAGCTCATCATTTGTAATTGTGATGTATTGATTAAGTTTTTTGTGTCGATTTTACATGGTATTAGAGCCAAGCTGTAGGAAACTCTATAGGGGATCCCCATTGTGCAGTTTCAGAAACGGATACAGAAATGCCACAGAAAAATTTCGGAAAAACCCAGCCATATATCAAAAAACTTCCATTTTTTGGACATTTCTGAATGATCTGTCATTTCCGAGTTTGTTTCAAAGGTTATTTAAACTTTTTATGCATAAACATTCAAAATTATGGGTATTTTTTTGTTTATATTTATATAATTTTTTTACACTTGTACAGCCATTTCCATTTTGTTTTGTTTCCAAGGATTCTTAGGAAAATGACATTTCTCGTTCCCTTTTTGTTTCCAGGTATATTAGCATTAGCATCGCATACCATGCTAGTCCTTAATCCTGTGGGTAATTTGTGAAGCTGTCTTGATTATGTGCTGTCAATTTGTGACAAAATATACAAGGAGTGAACGGAGAAATCCCCAATGTAATCTTAATGACATAAGGCTTGTTTTGTATGGAGGAAACTCAACTTGAAGCTTCCAAGATTTACGTTTGATGAAGAAGTCACATCAATTTTTGGTTATCAAGTTCACATTGAAATTGAGGGGATGGAAGCTGAAAAATCTTTTGGTTCTCAAAACCCTCAAGTGTAAAATAAAAAGCCAAAATGGTGCCTTCTCATGCCGGCAGGTGTGAAATTATAAGAGTTACCATGGCTAGATGAAGGATTGAAGACAATGTCTGCTATGGAAGAATCTGATTTTCTTAGTATGAACGTGGAACTAATGAGCCTGATACATTTGAAGAAGCTGAGCGAATATTTGAAAAAGGAGAAATGCAAGTCAAGTATGATCATGAAGAATGATAAATTGGTACTTTAAGAAGTTGCCAAAGGGAAATGATGCCATTGGTTGAAGTTGATCTAGAAAACAAAGTTCAAATAAAATGGCACTATCGACAAACATGATGCCAGGCTTTTAGTAGAGGGATGTACTCAGAAGGAAATATTCAGCTAAAAGGAGACATTTACAGATATGGAGAAGGTGTAGATGATCCTAATAATGGAGCATAGTTTGGTTGGAGGGAGTGCTGGATGGATGTCAAGAGTGCATGCTTGAAAGATGATTTAAAACAAAAAATGTACATGGAACAACCACTTACTTTTATTGGCAAAGGAAAAGAGGATATGGCTTATAGATTGGTTAAGCCTTTGTATGGATTAAAGCACGTGCCAAAAACATGTTGCACTAAGATTGACAAGCACATCAAAAAAAGATTGTTTCAAGTTCTAATCCAAACTTTTATATCAAATTCATCAGGAAGATATTGTGATTATGATTTTCTATTTCTATGTTATCATCCTCAAAGGAAATCAAGAAAGATTGATTAACGAGGTGAAAGAAGAACTTTTTGAATCATGTGAGATGACTGACTTGGGACAAAGAATTTTACTTCAATGACATCCAGACATAATAAACTTCATGCTGACATATGTTTATATCAAAATGTAATTCAACTACGCAACTGCACTTGAAGTGGAAGATATTTGATTTTTACTTAAGGTTCAAAAAACAGAGTATATAGTTCAAAATGAAAGGATTATGATATTCATGGCAACATTAAGGAAACAATATCAATATGCAAGGGAGAATCCATTGGACCCAACACCACTTGCTCACATCTCTTCAACCTCGAGTACGTACTGGGAGTAGACATGTGAACTAGACTCATTTCTTCTACCTTTGCCTCTTCGTTTGCATTGTCAGTACCTCTACCTCCACATGCACTACACCAAACTACTTAAAGTACACACTGTAAATGTCAGCCCCATAGATATGGCAATCTAATATGATAATGGTTCAATCTTGTCCAATTGCATGACCTCGATATTAGCTCCCTTTGATTATTTGTTTCAGATTCACAGGTTGTATTGGACAAAAAATAAGTCATTCATGCACTTTTGGGGAAATCTTTCACACTTCTTGGATTGTACATGTTCAGACATGCTCCACATACACTCGGACCCAAAAACATTACACAGTTCACACAAAATTGAATTGGTACTGTTCTAAACTTCAGGACACTCAACTCAATAATCCTCCCACCATACATATAGAGCTATAAATTGCAATTCTTCATTTTATTATTAAAAAAAGAAAGGACAATGGAAAAGCAATCCATCAATGGACTTTGGGATATAAAAAAGTAAAATATTAATATTTGAAAGACTGAAATTTATTATATTACTGAGTAATATACTCTTCCTTTCTTTGATTGATATTTCATATCCAAAGAGGCCCTCTGCCATCTTACATACATGCATTTGCATTTCAGTGTTGTTTCAGATCTCTTCTAGCTCCATCTTCCCTATGCAATTGTAAAGTTCTTCGGACACCTCTTCAACAACATAGAGTAATAGGTTCATGTGGCACCCGAATTTATTTTAAGGACTCTTCATAAGAATATTATGGGTTTGAACAGCATTGAACTACATGCAATGAACTGCAAAGGTGTGACTACCACCTATTGTCAATGATGTCCCACATATTGCTTTCCTTGCCTTGATATAGAGCCCTAATGGCCTCCTTGGCTCTATCAATTTTTGGCTCCAAAGAGGACTAGCTATGTCACTAAGTTTTTAATTATAGATCAGGTTATGTTAATGCCGGTGAATGAATATTTATCTTTATTGCAGCATGTCATAATAATAAATCCAAAAAGGAAAAGATAGATGCTTAATGTGTACATTGAAATAGACCTTGATCATAAATATTTATTTCTCATTGTATATATTGTATTGAGTTTTAGCCCTTTGATAAATTGTGTCATCAAATGATTAATCTACAAGGTATTTAAGATATGAATGTTCCATATACCTAGAGCTATACAAATGTGATCCAAGAGGATCTAGGACTTTGATCGACTCATGGTATAATGGCAGTACTTTGTGCCATGTGCCATCTTCACCATAAGCTTCAAGACCATCCAAAGCACACGTGGTCATACTGCAAGGTCCTAAGTCTTCTTTGTTGATGCTGTAGAAACAGGAGGAAATTCACAATTCCTATAACATGCTTAATAACAACAATCAAGATGATTTATACTGCAACAAATCCATAAAAATCAAACCCTAAACTATGAATCTGAATCAGAAATCTTAAAACAGGCATAAAAAGTATACCAGACTCAGAATATCAGAAAATAATACTACTCTATTAAATATTCTCCTCCTAAGCTCCTATTATGGATTTCCTGTTCAGAATAAATGCACGAGTGAGGGAGGAAGCTTCAATTTATAGATCTTCTAAGGCTTTCCTTGAATTAATCCTATTGGCCAATTCACATCATGCTGATTCTGATTGGCCCAAATATTTACTAGCTTTCTATTGGTCAGCTTACTCACACCCCTACTTTCCTAATTTCTAATATATGAAAATAGGAAAATAGACAATATTACCAACCTAGGATAGAATCTGTCTATCTAAGTAAGCTTAAAAACTCTAATAGTGTCAATCCAATTCACGTTTCTAATTTATATTCCATTCTCTATCATTTCATATATTCTTCCGCTATAATGCATTTAACCCTGTTAAGTGTATGATTCAATGGGTTCTTCCTTAGGCCTCTAGCTTTCTATTGGTATGCTTACTCACACCCCTACTTTCCTAATTTCCTAATATATGAAAATAGGAAAATAGACAACATTACCAACCTAGGATAGAATCTGTCTACCTAAGTAAGCTTAAAACTGGTGTAAATAAAGGCTTGCACCAATAGATGCTGCACAACTCTAACAGTGTCAATCCAATTCACGTTTCTAATTTACATTCCGTTCTCTATCATTTCATATATGCTTCCGCCATAACACATTTAACCTTGTTAAGTGTAGTTTTGGATACTAGATTGCTTGGCATGATCTTATGAAGGCGAGGAGTTGTTTTCAGTTCTATATTAAGAATACAAATCTGAATAGGAAAATTGTAGTCTATTAAGAAATTGGAAAAACTTGCTTATAATAAAACTAAAGCAGCATGATTAGGAATCCACTTCACATTTGTGAAGCGAGTAATAAATGTAGATATAGGAAACTGTAGAGATGTCAGAATTGAAATTTCGGACTTAATGGACTTCAATCATTTGAAATAGCAAGTATTGATATGGAACTTGAGAACTTAAAAAGGTATTAAAGTAAAGACTTATGATCCTAAAATGAGCAACAATCAACATTAACAGAAAAAATTCAATCAACTTTACAAGTCTCCATCTATAAATAAATAAAATTGGTCTATATATAACTCACCTCTAATTGCCTGAGTGTGTCAAGGAGATTGAATCGCTTTTGCTCAAGAAACTTTAGCTGACTTTGTAACTCTGAAAATTCTGATAGCATGATGTCCTCACAGTCCCTTATTATTTCATCATTCAAGCCTTCTGCTTCTAAGCGAGATCTAAGCTTCTCAGTTGAAACAACAATCTCCTCAACAGGCACAAGAAAATGGCTGCTCATTGACCTAGAAGGAAAAAGATCTTTTGCAGCCACTAAAGCCTCAATCCATGTTGAACGATCTTCTCTAGAATCTGCTCTCAAATGAAGTGTCTTAGTTCCAGTGAAAAGGGAGAATCTTTTGTCATCTGATCTACTCTCCCGGATAGAGGATACCTGATGTTAAAAGTCGTCATATATCACAAATAACATTTTCAACATAGCAGTATTGGACTAGCCAAAGCATGTATTCTAGTTCTGTGCCTAGCAAATTATTTACATATGTTTGAAAAAGTAGATGCTCCATTACAACATTGTTATTATGTTCTCTCAAAATCAACCAAAAAGGCAATGCAAATTTCAAAATACAAAACCAGTTATAACTACCCACATTGACATCTATTAAAAAGTTGCTACGTAATAGTAATAGATGATAAGGTAAAAAGGGAATTGATTAAGCTAGATAATGCTCACTAGGATCGTTAGAGTTGATTAAGATGCCTAGTAGAATGTTAGAAAATTGGATAGAATAAAGATCATTTTTTCATGACCGGTTCAAGAGTGTTACACTAGTTAGTCATGGCTTGATTCTTACATCTTCAAATAGAGAACTTTCTACCAAGTATTTTTAATTAGAAAATAAACAAATAGATCCATGAAAAGCTCTGCCTTTCCAACATGACAGGTTTCCTACTGAAAAATTAATCATATTTTAGTTAGTATGGCTGATCTTGTGAATGCAGTTGAAATAACATGCTTGGAATTTCAAAACCCTGAACATTGGGCAAACCATTTTTAAAGACTAAATACAGGAACGAACATGATATCTCAAAGAGAACTTTTTCTATCTAAACAACAACATGCTCCAAGTTTGAATGCTAGGTGGTTGATAGGCATAGCCAATGTCATAAATATCAAAATTAGTCTCACTTGTAAAATATTTTCATACCTAGATAAATTTATGGTGTGGCACGGGTATCAAAAGCTCCAAAAGAAAGCTATAAGTTAAAACACTGATAATTATTATTAGATTTGGGTATAAGATGCATGAGAAAGGACACATTACCCACTAAGAATATAAAAGATGTCTCAGATTTTTTTTTTTGAATTGCATGAATCTAGACCACGTATCTATATGTGTCCGATTCAAAGGCAATGAAAGGCATTTAAGGCAACACGTAAAACCTATTGCCACCAAGCTAACAAAGCATATATCGTATAAAACTCATATCCCACATACATCAATAGGGAGTATATGATCGTATACAAATAGTGTTGGTGATGTGTATAATTAAGATGGGCCCACTATAAGAAAAGGATTGAAACAAATAGAAGTCTCCTAAAAATCTGATTATCCAAGTCAGCACAGTTATCCATCTAATGTAGGAAAAAGAATGAAACAAATAGGAGCCTCCTTAAAATCTGAGCATCCAAGTTAGCACAGTTATCCATCTATCCATTAGATTACATACATATTCAAGATGGCAATGGGAGGAAACTCTAAAAAGGAGGATTGTACGTGACTACCAAATTCAAGTGGTTTGCCTTCTGTACCATGACAGCTTCCAAGGACAGAAGTGAAGCATTTAACTTATGATTTGATCAATCCTTGGTTGACAAACCACGGCATGGTAAAATCAACATAGGTGCATATAGGGGGTATTTTTCATTTAAAATTTTTACACTACATCTGGTAAAAATAGGTGAAACAATGTAAAAAAAAGTCTGATATGACCACAATTGCAAGCAAGAAAAGAACACAAAGGAATTAGCTGTAACTGTACATGTTGTACACTCTATTGTATGAGATATTTATAGAGTACAAAGATGTACAAAAGTAGCTTCTAGACAAAAGGAAGCTTCTAAGAGAAGAGAGAGAAAATGACTCTTCTAAAGGAAGGTAGATACATTAAAATATGTGCAAATAACAAGAATATACAATTAAAATACAATATAGCCCATGTGACCATGTCTTATTATTTCTTCCCTGCTTCGAAGGAACTGTCTCCAATATTTGGGATAGATATGGAAGGTGTTGCTCAAATGATGATTAGGATATCAACTTACCTTGAGTTGGCAAGGATCTTTTGCATCCAACTACACAGTATGGAGTGGTGAAACTGGCCCATGTGCAGACATCAAGAAGAGTATCTTCATCTAAAGAAGGCTGAAAATATGGAATGTTATCCTCAGGATGAGATATAACAACTTCTTCCTCCAAATGGGCTAGCTCATAAAGCTTAAGTTGGTTCACATTCACAACATCGTGTATGCCAAGCTAACAAGGAAACCCAACCAGAAAGCATGTTCTCCAATCTGCTGCAAAATATTATAAGGCCTATACTGAATAGATTTAAGCTTATGATTATGCTGAGATCTAAATCTTTGCTTGTTCAAGTAGAGCCAAACTTTGACTCCAACCTGGAAATGTGGAGAAACTCTATGTTGATAATTAAGCTCTTTGTATTTTTCTCAAGTCTTCAATAAAGTATAAACCTTTCCCTCAATATGTGGTGTCTCATAAAGCTTAAGTGGATCACAGTCACAACATTGTATATGCCAAGTTGAGAAGGAAGATCCAACCTGAAAGCATTTTTGCAAAACTTCTGCAAAATATTATAAAACCCATACCAAATAGGTTTGATCTTATGATGCTACTGAGATCTAAACCTTTTCTTGTTCAAATAGGGCCAAACTTTGCCCCCAACCTAGAAATGTGGTGAAACTCTATGTTCTTTGTATTGTGCTTGTGTCTTCAATAAAGCATTATGGACTTGTGCATATATTTTAGCCAAATGAAGAATAAAATAATACAACTTATCTTATGTTTCAGGTTAATCTATTCATAGTGCATTCACGTAGTAGTAGTTTCTACTAGATTCAACTATAAAAGTGAATTTATATTCGACGTTTTGAACCTGAAACACCTAACATAAATATTTCCTTCAATCTTATTCCCCTAATGGTCGGCCAATAGCGAGACCGGAAACGTCGGACAGAAATTCCCTTACACAGATGAATCCAAAAGAATCCACTACTATGGCTTATCTTGCTCCTTTTGTTGATGAGATGAAGAAGCTATGAAGGGAGCTACCTAAATCGCATAGGGAGAAAGGGGTTGATACCCATAGCTGTCCTCAAATGGAGAATGTCCTATAGATACATGGATAGCTCTATTGTAGCTATGCTGAAACACATGAAGATATGTGTCACGCTGCTTATTTTATTGATGATAGATGCAGACAGCATGAACTAATGAGTCGTTAACTACTTTGTTTTGATTATCAGTTTGTGGATGAAAAGATGTAGAAAATCTCAACCAATACCCTAAAAGCTTCCACAAAGTTTTTCAAAAGTGACAGAAATATTGAGTCACAGTAAAAAACAGACTCAATAAAAAACAATAGTGAGTGGGAAGGCAAGGTAACACCATACATGTTGGAAAAACAATTCAACAGATTTGGAAGCATATATCGTTTTATTACGTGGAATAAAAACAACCACCTTAGAAAACCAACATACAGCTACAAAATTACAATCAAGCTTCCTAAAAGTAGTGGAAAGTCCACTAATAAAGTCCATGGGATACGAATTCCCAAGGCCTAGAGGGAACAGAAGTGGCTTCAATATAAACCAAGCTTTCTATTAGAAGGTTTAGATTGCCTGCATAATGAACACCTACTAAAATTTTCCATATCCTTCCTCATAGAAAGCCAATACAAATATCTCCGTATATCTGTTGCAAAGTCGTCAATGTGCCAAAATGACTACCATATGATGAAGAGTGAGCCTATTTAATGATGTAAGGTGTGGTGAACCTTCTAATGCACAAAAATTGGTTTAATCGGAAAACCATCTCATAATGTATAATCAAGAAAAGGAGTTTGATTCACCTCCATGGTTGTTTTAAAGAATAAGAATCGTCCAAAGAGTGTGGATTTAAAGAATAAAATGATTTCAAATCTTTATATGCAGAAAATCTAATATCAGGAATATGCAAAACCATGGAAGGAATTCTACTCAAAATATCAATAAAATTATTAGCAGTCCCATTATTATACTTAAAGACAAGATAAAATTGTTGAATGTAACAAGCACATTTAAGGTGCCTTTGTTATTAAATATTAGATTGTGAATTCAGAAACACAAGGGGCTGATAATCAGTACGAAGGATTGTTTCCTGAACAAGAATGTAGTGTCTCCATTGCTTGAATGATTGAACCAATGCGTAGAATTCTTATCAATTGTGATGTATTTTTGTTTGGTTATAGAGAGTCTTTCTAAATGTTATGCAATTGGATGGCGTCCTTGCTTAAGAATGACACCCATAGAATAATCTAAGGCATCAGATTCTATCTCAAAAAGCTAATGCAAATCAGGAAGAGCAAGCAGTATAAGGGGGGAAAGGGCATCTTTGACCTGCTGAAATGCTTTTATAGCTGCCGCATTCTATAAGATGCTTTTGAATGCAAGTGTATGAAGTGGTCTAACAATACGTGAGAAGTGCCAAATGAATTTCCTGTAGAAATTAATATCACCATGGAAGATTTTCAGATTTGTAGTATTTGATGGAGTTGGCCGATTCTTTAGGCCCTTGATTTTTATGGATCTACATGGACACACCATCGGTCAAATAAAAACCCAGATACTGAATGGATATTTTCTGAAATGACTTTTTCATTTTGGCCTACAATTTATGTTGTCATTGAAGATAAAGAAAAATATGAACATGTTTGACACGATCATCCCAAGTGATATTAAAGACCAATATACTATTATGAATTTCCCTAGACATGGGAAAAATATATCAATGAGCCTCTGAAATGTGGTTGGAGCATTAGTGAGACAAAAAGACATTATGTGACACTCATATAGACCCTAATTAGTTTTGAAATTTGTTTTCCATACAGTTGATAGGTACTTATGTACCAAATGGTATCTAAAAGTTAGATCAATTTTCTGAAATATTGATCCCCCTTGAACTGATCAAAGAGATATTCAATCCGAAGAAGTGGATACCAATTTTTCATGGTAATTTTGTTCAATGCAGGACAATGAGTGTGCAATCTCCATTCATTTGTCTCTTTCTTGGGTACAATTAATAATGGAGAACCACAAGGAGAAGTGCTAAGATGGATCTCACCATTATCAAGGATTTTTGGCAAATGCTTCTCTATTTCTGCCATCTCAACAAGCATTGTGCAATATGTAGGAAAGTTTGGCAGCAAAAATTTGGAACCAAATCAATGTTGTGTTGAATGGTTCGAAGAGGAGGCAATCCTTGAGGTTATTAAAAAAATGTCTGAATATGCATCAATAAGGGTCTTGATACAGAAAGAAGCAAGCTTTCCTATGTTATCTGCTTTGGCTTGTGTGACAACACACATGATTAAGAACTTTTGGGTATTAACCTGTTTCACTGTTGGCTTTCTAGAAAGTAAAGAAGATTCGGTCAATGAGAGGTGTGTTTGTATACTTTACCATCCTTATGAATCTTATGTGTTGTGTCATCCATCAAGAATGGCATGTTAATAAAACCGGTAAGGACACCCAAGGAGTAGTTTAGAACAGTCTGGTGGAGTGACACCACATTGAACTGTATTTTTATAGGGCCCAATGGAAAAAATGGGTGCACATTTCCAATGTACAAAGGTTGGATTCATGACATCACTGACCCAACCCAAATGATAGGGCTTAAGGTGGGTTGTAGTGGAAAGATGTAGATCTGCAACTAATATCTAATACACTAGGTTTTCCTATATTCCATGATCAATAATAAGCGAAACCAAGCAATCCTTTACTTGGCAATTTTGGGTGAAGAGTGCTTCATGTGGGCTTGATGAATAATCTCTTATCATCAAGATAAACAAAGGATTTGGAGTGACTATATTCTCAACTTCAATCTCTTCATCTTCTGTTTCAAGTTCTTGCTCTGTGAGGAAAGGCTTGGACTCCTTGTCTTGGGCAACATTGCATTCTTCAATAGAATATCAATACTTCTTATGGTACTTGCAATACTTCTTTCCATTACTAGCAAATGAAGAAGGCTGGCTTGAAACCTTAAGGCTTAGACTGTCCAATGGGCTAAGTCTTACAGGTGGAAGGGTTAGCGAAATAATAACCTAGATTGCTGGAACCATTCTTTGAAAACGTAGGCCCCAATTTAGCTTCAATAAAAATAGCTTTTTTTAATTTCCTTTCCCAGAAATCTGTTTCAAATGTGGATATTTATTCTCTAATGCTATGAAGAAAACAAAAAGTACATTTGATCCTAAACAACTCTTCTAGATCAAGAATCTCTAGCTTGACTTGAAGTTTGGTGAAAAGTTTAATGTAATACTGCATCAACTGACGTCCATGTTACCTGAGTGAAGCCATTAAGGCCATATGTTATCTCAATACCCAACAAAGTATAACCTCTTTTTTAGGCACCTTTATAGGGGTCCTTTTGGTTGATTTGATGATTAAGCCATCTTCATTATCAATTGGGGCAAGCATTTTCTTAAAAAATTTCCACCAATATAGGGCACTCTCTTCCATATGGACTTCAGTGGTTTTGATATTGTCAGCATCAATACTCCACGAGTGACTTTTGAAATATACCTCAAGGTTGCGAAGCCAAGAGTCGAGCTTATCACCATTGATATTGTCATCAAACCTAGGGATCTTGATCTTAACGGCGAGTTGGACTCCAATCTATGGTGCTTTTACAATTGGTGTTGTAGCTAGATACAACAAAAGCGTTGTTTACATTGTTCTCATCATCTCTTGCATAAGCTTGGTTTGGTTCTCAATCTGGCTAGAAATGATCTGCTCAAGAGCATTGGCTTGACTAGCAAGGATCCCTCAAGTTCATTTATATTAAAAAATTCTTGTAACAATTCCTCAAGGGATTTGGGACAAGTCAATAGATCAAGGCTTGATTTTCAACGATCTGAGCTAAGAATGCAACAATCTATAGGATTTGGGCCCGAAGGCAAGAATCAGCTCGTCTTTTGACCTCACAATGTTGGCCAAAAGTTTTCAAGTGTGTGTCTAAGGAAGCAACAACAACGGAGGCAACAAAAAAAGCCATTATGCTTTAGAAGCAAGTTAATAGGAAAAGGGATCTAGTGGAGGTAAGAAGCAAAACCCCTCAAGGAGACTAGATTGAAAGCCTTGATAAGGAGAAACATAAGGGTGTTAGATCTAGAAATGTTAATAAGTGGAAACCCTTAAGAGGACTAAATCTAAAGACCACAATTGAAAGGCTCTAAAGCTACTTGGTGAAGGATAAGAAGAATTAACCCTCAAGGTGAGTAGATTAAAGGCCTTGATCAAGGGAGACCTAAAGGTATTAGATCTATAAAGGGTAAAATATGGAAACCCTTTAAAGGACTAGCTCTAAAGGCCACAATCAACAAGCTCTGATACCTAATTATATAATCACGATTGCAAGCAAGAAAAGAGCACAAAGGAGTAAATGCAACTATATGTGTTGTACACTTTACCATAGTAAGTATTTATAGGGTACAAAGATATACAAAGAAGCTTGTAGACAAAATGAATCTTCGAAGAGAAGAAACAGAAAAATAAGCTTCTAGAGGGAGGTAGATATGTGTAAATTAAAAGAATATCCAATTAAAATGCAATATATCCCATGTGCTTGTGACTCGTCAAAGTTTCAAGAATAAGATAAGGCAATAAACTCTAAAAATAGGGGGAACACTTAGAAACAATGCAAAACATTTTATTGAGTGAAACCCGTGTGACAAGCATAGACCTAGAGTCTGCAACTATAGAGTGAGGATATATATGATTGGGCTAAGAAAATTTGGAAGATTGATGGATATTTTGAGATTCATTTTATTCTTCACAAACAAAGAATACACGGAGAGGATATTTCATAGAGGCCCTTGGTTTTACAATAGCACAGGGCTTTCCATTAAAGAATTGCACATTGGTTTCAATCCTACCAAGGAGATGCTAGCAAAGGCACATTGTGGATTGAATTATATGCCCTTCCACAAGCTCTAGACAAGTTATGTCTTTAATATTTTGGGATATTTCATGGGTCAATTTGTGTGTGTTTCCAAAGCAACCATGGGGAGGGTGCAACAAATTGAATTGTATGAACTTGGATTTGAATCAACCTATACCAAAAAACATAACATTGAAAGTGGAAAATATGTAATATGCCTATGGAAAGGAAGACTCTCCCTGAAAAAATGTCCTTTTAAGTTTAAGAAAATGTTGTTCAATAACCAAAGTTCAATGAGATCATTCGGAAACATGTGGAAAAAGGGCCCACAAGGAACAGAAACAAAGATGGCTGGCCTAGTAGAGAAAATGAAATTTCTTGAGAATAAGTTCAAAACTTGTGATAAAGTTTTAAAATGTTTTTTCTCAAAGGGCCCGGCTTGGAAATTGGATCTGCGCTATTCAAAATTTTATTTAGAAACAAGGTTTGAATGATCAAGTTAGAGCAAAGTAAGAAGAAAGGATGCATCATCTAGAGAAAATCTATGGATATTATAGAATAAAGAGTCTATAGTGAAGTGGCTCTACAAAGGGGACAAGAACAATGGTTTTTCATCAAACATCTCCCATGCATAAAAATTAAAAGGATCCTGAGATTGGAAACCTCTTCAGGGATGATTTTAAAAAGTTGAGATATAATAGGGCAGGAAATAGTCCATTACTTTGAATATCTTTTGACATAAGATGAAGAGGACAAAAAAGAAATAAAACTTGCCCACATTATCTCTAAAAGTAAGAACCATTCTTTAACGAGGCCAGTTACGAAGGAAGTTCCTAGGGAGACAAGCCACCTAGGCCAAATGACTTCCAAACTTTATATTTTCATCAAATTTTTAGCACCATAGAGAAGGTGATAACAAATGTGGAGGACTTGAGAGCTTCACGCAAGGTTTTGAAGGATCTAAATACTAATTTTTAACTCTTATCCCTGGAGAAAAGACGCCAAACATCAACAATTTCAAACCTATATAGGTGTGGCATTTTGTACAAGATAATTTTGAAGGTGATATGCTAACCATCTAAAATTCATTCTTCTAGGGATATCTCTCACGAGCATGCAATTTTTTTAAGGGAAGGAAAATTTTGGATGAGGTAAATGGTGGTTCGTCAAATGATTCACTCCTTACAAACAAGGAAGGGATGTATGCTTTCAAAGTTGGATATTTCAAAGGCCTATGATAGAGTGCATTGGCTCTTGTAAAATATCATCACAAATTTTGGATTCTCAAAGCCATGGTGTAAGTGGATAAAGAAGCACTTCTCAATTCCCAAGCACTAAGTTCTTGTCAACAGCTCTCCATATGGTTTCTTCACATCCTCTCACGGATTAAGGTAGGGGGATCCTTTATCCCCTTATCTTTACATTATTCAGGCTAAAGCCTTTGTGAAAAACTTTGGAGGTGGAGCAAAGAGAGAAAATCTAGCGGATCTAAGTGCTTCATGCTCAGCTGCCCACTTGCAATTTTCAAATGACACTATGCTTATGGCGGAACCTTCTCTCTGAGAAAGAAAAAATGTTAGAGAAATCCTGAGAAAATATGAACTAACTGTGAGGAAACTAATCAATAGAAGGAAGTCAAAATATTTTTTATTGTACATAAGGGGAAAGGAACAAACTGACCTTGCATTGATTTCCAAATTAATTAAGGCCACACTCCAAGATACTTACACCTATGGGTTCCTCTATTTTAGGGGAAGGTGAAGAGCACCCTTTGGGAGAAAGTGGCACAAAATATAAATAATAAGCTTACCAATTGGATAGGTAAATGGCCATCTTCAACAAGAAGAATGACCCTCCTAAAATTGGTTTCGCTGTCTATTCTAGATCATTAATTTTCATTGTTTAGTCTCCTAAATTTCATCAACCAAGGTACAAAAGTAAAACATAAATTCCAATGCGTAGATTGGCAAAAAGTTTGTCTCCCCATAGATTTGGGTAGGGTAGGAGTTTGCAATGGTGAAATGGAAAACCTAGCTCATATCATCAAGTTGATCTGAAGAATTTTCAAGTAAAAAATGTTAATTGGAGTTTTCTAATTAGGAATAAGCACTTGCAATGGAGGCTCAACTACCCACCTGCAACTTGTGAATGATACTATGCTTACAGTGGAACCTTCTTTTCGAGAAGGAAAAAACATCAAAGTGATCCTAAGAAAATATGAACTAGCCTTTAGAAAAATAATCAATAGAAGGAAGTCAAAATATTCCTTCTTAAATGTTAGGGGAAAGGAACAAACTTACCTTGCATTGATTTTGGGATTCGAAAAGGTCACACCCCACAATGCTTACCTATGGAGTCCTCTATTTAAGGGCAAGGAAAAGAGCACCACTTTCTCCGAAAGTGGTGCAAACCATAAAGAATATGCTTACAAGTTGTATAGGTATATGTCTATCTTCAGTAGGGAGAATGATCCTTCTAAAACCAGTTTCGCATTCTATTCTAGACTATTTGTTTTTCATTGTTTAGGCTACTAAAAATAACATCAAAGATGAACAGCATAAATTCCAACTCATAGCTCAATAAAGAGTTTGTCTCCCCGTGGATTTGGGTGGGGCAGGACTTTCCAATTGTGAAATGGCAAACCTAGCTCTAAGTGACAAGCTGATTTGAAGAATTTTCAAGGAAAAAAATGTCAAATGGAGATTTCTAATTAAGAGAAAGCACTTAGACTACAAGGACTCAGATAAGATATTTACAACATTCCTTGATACCGGATTGATGATTTAAGATATTATATGTTTCTCTAGGACCCCATCTAAGAAGATCTATTTTGAAAGATTAGCAATGGTGAAAAAATTGAATTTTGGGAGGAATCTTGGATAAAGGATTATCTTTTATTTGTGCATTGGAACTTAAAGAAATTGCAAAGGGTATCCATTCAAATTTAGGGGAGAAAGGAGAAATATTACTAGAGTATAAAAGAGAATTGAGGAATGTGAGTTAGGATTGGGAAGGATTTCAGCCAGTTGTTAGAATCTTTGGGAAATCATCCCTATGAAGGTTTGTTGGGTTTTATGCTTTGAATCCAATTCACGTATAATTATGAATCTATTAAGATTAGTTCAATTTATTTGGAGAGGAATGGAAAGATTATATAGATGAAGTGATGAGAATTGTATACCATTGGAAGGAGTTGGCACTAAGAGACCATCAAGTAATTAAATATTGACCAGAGGTCACAACATGTCTAGATTCAATCCCTACAAAATACAATGGGAAAAGAATCAATGTCAAATAAGTTGAATATTTACGAGACATTCAAAGGGAACTTAGTTTTACAAGGTGTCAATTGTATCCTTTGAAACATAATAGAGAGAGTGATTTTCTTTGAAGCTCTCTTCACTAGCAAAATTTAGAAGAATGTTGCAAAAGGAGAAGGTTTTGTAACAAATCATCATTTGATTGAATACAGGTATATGGAAAATGATTGAAGAAGGTGATTTAAATATTATAATTAAAGCAATCATCAAAGGGAACTGAGAGAAATAGAGACTCAGAGTTTTAATTGAAAAGTCCATGTCAACAATTGGTTGGCCAATCTTGGAGTCAATTCCTTGGAAATGTTGTAGTTGGGATAGATACAAGTATAAAAGTGTAAAAAGATAGAGTCTAGATAGGGGCCCTATCTCTCTATCTCCTTATCCCTATATAGTATTCACTATGTTATATATATATATATATATATATATATATATATATATATATATATATATGGGGGGAGGCAAAAATAACTCTATATTGGTGGCTATGGCTATATAGAAGAAGGGGTGAGCAAGAGATCTATATGGGCACCCCCATATACACATAGATAAAGCCTCCCCTCTCTATCTATATGGATTGATGGGCCCTATCTATATATGGGGGCGATAACCATATAGAAATATAGGTGACCTCAACCCCAACTAATATAGGCATCGGCTTCAATCAGTCCACACCTAGGCTCTGAAGCTCATCTCAGTGATTCAATGGGATAGGTTTCGAAGCTCATTTTGGCCCATATATATATATATATATATATATATAGGTCGATCGAAGCTCATTCCGGCTCCCATGTATATAGGCCAATCATCATTCCGGCGGCCGCTCTGATCAAGACCCTCAACGATCAAGTTATTCACCTCATTGATCAACTGAACCAGTGGTGGCCTATGCTCAGGGGCATCTAATCTAAATCATCAAGCCGGTAGATAGAGGACGAGGAGCCCTATATATCTATGGTGAGAGAGATAGATACTAGAAGAGATCAATCAAGCCTATAGAGATATATGGCATCCCATCGCTCAACCGATGATGCCACAATCTATGGCTGAGTGAGTTATATATATAGGCACTCCCCATCATCTCTCGACGAGGGCCCCTATATCGCCCCTAGACTAGATATATAGGCCAGCAACACCCTCCCCTCTATATTTATAGATGGGCCCATCTCCATCTATCTAGAGGGGAGGGACCCACCCCAAATAGATATATAGGCTATATACAACTACAACTCTAATCTAGATATGGGGGTGAGGGGGGTCAAGTTGAGATACATTAAAAAAAATTGGTGGGGGGTGGATAGATAGATAGATAGATAGGGCATATATAATAGAAACCAACTCATGTGTAGATGGAGTGATTCATGTGAGGTCTGCCTATGTATCTATTTGGGAATGTTTCAATTGAGTGTAGCATGACCAACTCTTGCTAGATAGAGAGATAGGGGTCGAGTGCCCAGTCCATCTATATCTATAATCTATACAGTGGAGTGGGGTGGGCTGGGCTGGGCTGGGCTGGGGCTGGGGCGGGGCCAGGGGTCAAGTGCCCAGTCTGTATTCAGTGAATGAGAGTGATGGTCGACCCAGATAGGTCTTTAGGGCAGTCAGAGATTGATGGTCGAGTGTTAAATCTCTCATGTGCAGCTTCGTATCATGTCTATAATCCTATCAATTGAGTCTCAATCCTCTCAATCGTGGACCAATCCCAGTTTTTACTTTTGTAGCGACATCACTTAGTCACGTGTTCCAGTAATACCCTATTGCTTAAATATTATAATAATCATTATATATTTCATTGATGATTATTTTAACAATTTGATCAACTCCTTCCTAGTCTTTAAAATATCCTTTTAAACATCCCAATCTGATCTACAACATTTCATTATAGCCTTGAACAACTGGAATTATTAAAATAAAATAAATAGAGGGCCCTATCTAGATAATAAAAAAGTGATTGGAGAGGAAATAAATAAATGATATCAAATGGTCAAATTTTGATAGCCCTTTTTGCTGCTTTTATAAAAGCATTTTAGCTTTTAGATTAGGTAAAGCGTTGTATTAATACATTTGGTCCATTATTCTTATCTAGGAAAGAGAATGGCCTGGCCGGATATTTTGATAGAATTCTTCCACAAGAATCCAATGTTAACAATAAAAATTAACCATCCAATAGTTGAACAAAAAATTAAAACCTTGTACAGATTTGACATAGGAAGGGTAATTGTTTTGATTGGAAAGGGAGATAGGCAGTGGCGGTTGAATCTAAGGAAAGAATGTCTTGTTGTAGGGATGTTGTGGCCAATCATATATGGAAGGAGCCTGATAAATGTTTTGATGGTCGCAATTGTTGGAATATTTAATGAAAAGAAAGAAAAGGAACTTTTATAATGATGTGAAATCTTCCAATAATAAATTAACCTTTGACAAGGTGGAAACATTTTGTATTAACATTTTGCATTAAACATTTCTTGTGCATTACAAATTGACACCATTTTATATGCTTGGTAATTTCATGGGATTTTGAGGAACAGGTCATTCTCTTTCTGCCATTGTACCTGTCTAATATGGAGGATCCTCTTCTAGAGAGCTTGTATGTAGTAAAAAAATTGCTACAGTGAGCCCATAAGAGGCTTTTTGGAGAGTGGATTCAAAGTAGAAGTGGATGTTTGCTTGAGAGATTTTTGTGGAAATAAGTGGTGCTTTCTTGTAACTGTTTTCCCAATTTTTGGTTCCTTTTTGCATTGGGTTTCTCCCTCCATGTTGGCACTTGGAGTTGTGACATGAATCTAATGTGATTTGTTTTTTATTTCAAAGAAAAACATTCATAGAAACTCCTCCGAAATCTCCTTCAATCTAATTGGCTGGGTTTTCCCATTGTGTTTTGTTTATCTAAGCTGACAGACATTGTCCCTTTTGCTGCTGTTAGGCATCCAAACTGCAATGTTGTGGATGATCTAGAAGATGTTTTTCAGAAAAATATTGTTTTCAAGGGAGAAAATGGTTTTTTGCCAAGTTTATGATCTCAACCACTTCCCATTTTTCTAGATTTTGGTGCCTTTTTGTTGTGAAGATGTGAGGTAAATTTGTGTTTAAAGTTACAATAGCCTGCCTTTATTCTGATATTTTCTTTCAAATGGAAGTGTAATTGTATTGGATGAGTTTTTCTTTTCTTGGGTGGATGGTGTTAGATTTTCCCTATCAAGTGCAACGCAGCTCATACTGACATGGTGGAAGTCTTAATAGAATTCTTGCCTTTCCTAGTTACCATATTTTGGGTGTTTGTGTTTACAAGACACAAAAAAAAAGGTGGTTTGGGTATCTATTTATCTCCATATTCTTTACATTTTGAAAATTTAAGTCTTTCTCTTTTCCGACCTCCTGGCTGTTCATGGATTTTGTTGCTTTGCTTTGTGAAGCTCATATTTGTGTCATTGTTTGTTAACTTCTGGTTACTGCACGCAGCAAGTATTTTGGAGCAACAGGCTTCTGCAAAGATTTAAACCCCGTTGATTGAGATCTCAGATTCATCTCACATCTCAGTGCTAATAGGAAATAGAGGACAACAATATGACAGATGAGGCTTAAGGGTGCTTACACCAAGTTTGACAAATGAAAACAAGGAGAGTATGGAATAGGTTGTTACACCTAGATGTGATGAAGTCAGTGAGCCTCAGATTGATACCACTCTATGCAGTCCAAGTGGAAGGTGAACGAGGGTGCATAAATAGATAGCGGTTTGTCCACGGAAAAGAATTCATTATGTAAATAATGACAAAGAAGATGTTAACCTTGGACTACATGCTCAATTAGAACTAATTATAAACCCACAAGGTCCTAGAAAGTGTGTTTTTATGGGAACAAATTATTTGAAAGCTTGGATTCGAGATGGGAGGCAGGAAGCTGGTAGTGTTGGCTGGCATATCATGAATGTCATCTCATGCATTTCAGACCGATTATGCACATGTAACAATCAGTTAGAAGAGAATGCTAATTAACCAAGGAAGAAGCTTGTGGGATCATTAGACTTTTGAGATTGGGTTGATGGAGCATGTCACTCATCATTTCGCCTTTGAGAAATAGGAAGCTACCAAGGGAGGATGAAAACTACAACTAGAAATACGTTCAGCTCTCCAAGGAAGGTCCAATGTTTGATTTGAATGTCATTCCAACTTCTAGTATGACAAGGAGTAAAGCCCGACAGAATTCCTCCACACAAAGCCAAAAATAAAGAAAGTCAGATAGTCGAAACAAGATATGGATGAAAGATGAAGGGGGTCCTTCAAATTGGAATGCCAAAGGAAAGGGTACTATGAAATTTGAGGGATTGAAGGAGGTGGTGAAAGCCATATTCAATTTATATGATACCTTCCTTCCCATTTCAGCCAAAATGGAGTCGTAAACAATAATAAGACCAGCAATGTTTAAGTTTTTTATGGTAGATATTATCATGTTTATTATGAATAATTAATCCCAAATACTTAGACCCAATTGATCCTCTGGAAAAGCATCAAGTTAGAGTCTATATTCATAGTCTCTAGCAAAGCAGAGCATCAAGTGGAGTCTATCTCTCCTTCGGTTGTCCACGTCCATCAACGCATATTATGTTTGTCAATATATACTCTAATCAGAGTATCCAGTCAACATTGCAACTATATGGATTATGGCTTCAGTTGAGCCCAACTCCAACGTAACTATATATAAGGGTATTAGTGGAGACCCACCCTTTGTTTTTTCTATTCAACGTGCGTGATACGACTCGATTGATGACAACGTTCACGTATTAGACGCATCGACCGAATGCTATTACGAATGTAACATAATAGACTCAATTGACTCAACCGATTTCAGTAAATAGATGGAGGATGATCTCAACCACCCCCCTCAGGAAGAGGGACTCACCATATCTATATATAGGGGCGACAAAAAGTAGAGGGCAAGGCACCTTGTTGTTCTAATGATCACCCGAGAGCAGAGAGAAGCAAATGAAAGTTGACCACACCAGACTATCTATCAAGAGGTGGGGGAGGAGGATATATATATCTATGGGAAGGCCAAGGGGGATAGAACTATCAAGGCCGCTCCATCTATATATGGCTCTAGGGCCCCCTATCTGAATTATCGAGTTGATCGACAATTAGTAGTTAGAGTTATGGGGCGACTAGGCTAGGATTAGGCCCTCGCCAACCACACCACAAAGTTTCTCACTGTAGTAGGCACTAATAGAAATTACTATTATCTAGGAGCGGCTATGCCCCATATAGCCTAGCCGCCCCCAGATAATTAGGTTCAGGGTTCCCCCTCCATGGAGATAGGGGATAGGAGATAGGCACACCATATATATATATATATATATATATATATATATATATATATATGGATCCATATGATAATGTAGATTTGAAATCTTCCCGTCCATTAATATTGTAATAAATAAATTTCTGCATATTTCACTGACTTCAACAACCAAACATATGCATCAAAATCTAAAATGGTAGTAGATGTCCTTAAGGATTTAGGTGGCTAGGCCTATGATATATATATATATATATATATATATATATATATATATATATCGAATCATAGGCCCAGACATATATAGATATGGATGGGTGGATGCATTCATGTGTCACTCGACCCCCTCTACTCTATATACATGGGATTAGGTCGAGTGAGTGCCATATAGTTATAGGGCCATTGGCTGGGAGTTGCCCCTCAAATAGAGAAGAGATATAGGGTAGGGGTGGGGGAGCACCTATCTACAGTTCTACACCATATTCTTATATAGGGTGAGCATAGCAAAACCCCCCTCCATAGAATATAGGGGAGATAGGGAGAGAGGGGCCCTCCCCCCTACCCCTATTTCTATAGTCATGCTTGGCTCAACCATCAGGAGTTGATCGACATTTAGTAGTTAGAATTATGGGGTGACTAGGCTAAACTTAGGCCCCCGCCAACCACACCACAGTTTCCCACTACAGTAGGCACTGATAGGAATTACTATTATCTGGGGGCAGCTATACTCCATATAGCCTAGCCACCCCTAGATAATTCAATTCAGGGCCCCCCCTCCATAGAGGTAGGGGTATATATCTATATATGGATCCATACGATAATATAGATTTGAAATCTTCCAATCCATTAATATATATATATATATATATATATATATATATATATATATATATATATCATAGGCCTAGACACCTAAATCCATAAGGACACCTACTACAATTTTAGATTTTGATGCATTATGTTTGCTTGTCGAAGTCAATGAAATATGCATAAATTTATTTATTACAATGTGTGTGTGTGTGTGTTATATCAAATCATAGGCCTAGACACCTAAATCAATAAGGACACCTACTACCATTTTAGCTTTTGATGCATTATGTTTGCTTGTCGAAGTCAGTGAAGTATGCAGCATTTTATTTATTACAGTGTGTGTGTGTGTGAGAGAGAGAGTGTGTGATAAGCCTAGACACCTAAATTCATAAGGACACCAACTACCATTTTCGATTTTGATGCATTATATTTGCTTGTCGAACTCAGTGAACTATGCAGAAATTTATTTATTACGGTATTAATGGATGGAAAGATTTCAAATCTACATTATCATATGGATCTGTTGTGGAAAGAAAAGAAATAGATTTATGGGAGCTTAGTTGGGTTAAATAAATGGGATGGCATTGCCATGCAGAATCATATTTCTTACAATATCAATCATCTTATGAATCTCACATGTTTGGTAGAAAGGAATCACAAAAATAAAGGAAATTAGCAAGTCCTTTATGACTAAGACTTTTACAAAAGTAGGAATGCTATATTCTGGAGTATAATTAGTAAATACAAGCTCCTTTTATCCGATTTCCAATTCGAATCCTCCTGCTACCGAAGATACCATAAATAAATCTTTGAAAGCAAAAAGTGTTCAAAGAGGCAATCCAAAATTCAACGGATCATATTTCTAGTGTAAAAGAAATCCCAAAACGATGTTAATCATAACATAGGCCATAATACATGAGCAAGCCCTGCATATATATTGACACCTGTAGCAATTACATCAGGTTTAAGAAATACATAAATGTCATAATCAGACCTCTGGAAGAAAAGGTAAGCCATACAGAGCATGCAAGTAGGGAAAGATTCAAAGTGAGCTGGGCAAATGATGGTGGGGTAATGGTAGGGTATTTCAGGTGATATCATACAAGGGGTCCATATTGTACACCAAACCCGGATTCAGGGCATCTATTGAATTTGACATGACCTGCATCCATTGCAAAGGGGTCACAACTTGCACCGTGGAGGCATCTTTGATTGGTTGTTTTCATTGAAATGACACTTATTCCAATCATGTATTGAGTAGCTGAAACATTTCGGTGGAAGCTACAGATTGCACTGACATATGTGACATGTCACTGAACTTTGCATGTGTACACACTTGGGTTAGCGGTCTTGGGTTTCAAGTGAGGTGCAACTACTGATTTACACTCCACTTTACAAAACCCCACTTTATGATTACAAAAAATTGCATCCCTTCCAACGTAACTTGCACCTTTGGGGCAACTGCTAGTCATATCATAGGCCAAAATACAAGAGCAAGCCAAAAGATTTATAAAACAAAGCCTTTACTTACGAAAAAAAACATCACAATTTATGACAATGGCATAGTTTCACCAGACTGGCTGCAAAGGGATGAATGTCTGTTGTCACTATTGCTCATTAACCCCTCATGTGACTTCAAATTCAAGCATTCATAAGCATATGCACATTAAGATCAACATATGGATCAAAAAAGGGTGCAAGGATAATAAGTTATAAGCAAACCTTACTGGCATCAGATGGTGCATGATAAACGACATGCAGAAGACACTTTTTTGTATTGTGGGTTAGTGTGTGGTAGTGCAAACCAATAGTGACAATGGTAATCCCTTACCCAATACCAACTAGCAAACCTCCAAAAAGTACAGTTTTTCCTCGCCAATACTGACCCCAGAAGAAAACCAGAATATCTAGATTTTTAGTTATACATATAACCAAGACCAGGATCTATTGGAAAGTGTCATTGGAGACTTGTCAGATTAATTGGGTGCATCAGACAATGCTTGTTTGTGAAGAAAAAAGTGTAATTTGATGCGTATAAATAATAATAGGAAGATCAAACAATGAATACATAAGCAGTATTTCCAAAGCAAAAAGGGGGAATTTCAAACCCATGAATCAACAGGAAGTAAACTAAGGCCCTTAGAAATACCAAGTACGAATGCGGAGTATTTTATAAATACCATACATGGATTAACAAGCCAAAGAAAAGAATATCATGCAAGTAGCAGCTCCCGAACTTTATGAAACTAAAATAGAAATTCCCAACACAACTATTTCAAAGGATGCACTCACATGCAAAGGGATTTTGTATTCCATACAGTTTGTAATGTGGATTTTAATAGCAATTAAAGGATACTAAGATCCCACAAAAGTTTTGAATATGTAACCTAACCAATAATAAAATCCTATAAACCTAAGAGAAACAAGCAGAGCTACAAATCACAAACCGAGATGTCGTCTCCCCTACACAAATAAAGCTTGTGATCACCCCTCTTCCAAGGAATGTTGAGCTGGGTTACATAGGCTTATCTTTAAACATAAGACGGTTACATTTTTATGGACTCAAAACAGACGGTTGTCTTTTTATCTAGAATTCAAGGGGGAAAATCTAGTAAGAACAATAAAAAACGGGATGTCATGTGACACTTAAAAGTGGAGGCAATAAAGCATCTGAAGTTTACTGCCGACGAGGCTGGCATCCAAAATCTGCAACCTTGTGCACGGACAGAATATACGAAGGAGATCAAGAATTTGCAGCAATAGCAAATCTCTGAGACTAGTGCACTGCAGACTGAATATCTTGTAGAGGCCAAGATTAACTTGCAAACTAATTGCTTCTTATACCTAAGAACATTACAAGCATATAAGATATGTTAAAATGAGAATACAGACATGCATCTACTTCTAGATAAATCATGAACATTGCTAGTATGGCTCACAGCATAAGCCGAAATACAAGTGTCATATGAATTCAAACTTATTTATATTATTGACTACAAAGACATCAGGAAGCATATGACAGAAAGAAATTTTAAAATTGAGAGAAAATTTTAGAACTGAGAGAATATATTAACATCTATAAAGGCTGGGTGGAAGACTATTGCATAAAAGGAATGGCATCCAATAAAAGTGCAGAAGCAATAAAAATTAGCTTAGTGTTCAGAAAAACAATAAAAGTGCAGAAGCTATAAAAATTAGCTTAGTGTTCAGAAAAACAGAACTTTCAGAAGCAAAAATTTGCAAGATAAGTTAAAAGGCAAGTGACCATGTCTCAGGAAATTTCCCCGAATAAAAGGGAGTGGAAACTATATATGACGACAATAAAGGAAGCCAGACAGGTGCAAAAACAAAGAAAATCTCTCCTACAATTTTCTGCACATATAATGTGCAGCTCAGGGAAATTTTCAATGCTTATGTGCAGCTCAGGGAAATTTTCAATGCTTATCTGTCAGTTTATAAGTTTATAACTGATGAAATATTTTCTAGGACTTATTTTGAAATCATTTCCTCACAAGTAGCTGCTAGAACATTTTAGCAGTTGCTATTCTACAAAATTTCAAACTTCAGGGGAACCAGTTACCATCAGAAGGACTACTAAATTATCTCAGTGACACCAGCTGAGAACATTCAGGAACAGCCCCTCCACTGGGACCACAATGAAATAACGCAGTCAAATTCTGCTTTCTAGAAAAATGGCAAGACAAAATATACACAGGGAGATCGCAGAAACACACAGTGAGAACAAAGCACATCTTGAAAATCTGAAATAGTTATAGACAAAGATTTTGTAAATTAAGAGTGAATAGCATTTTATGGATGAATACTACCTTCAAGTGTACCGCTCCAACTGTTTTTCGCTCATTTTTCAAAACACCCTGAGAAAAAGAGCTTTTGGGATTTCTCATAAACTTTAAAGATTCCTCGCCAATAACCCTTCGACCTTTCTCTGTCTCATGGTTTACAGCAATTTTATCTGGGCCATGTATCTTATAATAAGAAAGAACTCCATCCTCAAGAACAAACCACCGAGATTTCCATCCTTTGCCATAATTCACCCACTTTTGCAGAATACCAACCACATTTGTGCTGCTCAGCTGTTGTTGCAATTCGATCCCACACTCTTGGGAACCGCCAGAAGCTCTAAACGAGCCGTTTGGAGTCTTTAACCGCACACAAACGCCATTGGAGGGAGACTTTGCAAAACCATTAACATCCCCCCGGGAAACTTCATTGTTGTGGTCACTATTAAAGGAACTCTTCAAATTGCTAGAATTGCCAAGATTAAATGAACCTCTATAATGGTCTCCTGGATTCTTGGACGCCTTCGGAAATGAAGCATGGACTTCCATGGGAACAGGCATTGGAAACCCCAGCCTCAATGCTTGTTGTGCTAATACAGCATATGGAATGCTGAAATATGATTTTTGGAAACCGCCAAGTTCAGCATTTAATCCAGGCTCATTGATCCAACCTTCAACAATACAGCCAAATCACTATACAAAAAAAACCTTTTTACACAAGAAAAAAAAAATTGCAGTGGACAAATAATTAAGCCTCCTTTCATTTTTCAAAAAAGAATTCACCAAAACTAAACAGATTTTTTTAGAATCACTAACGGATCAAGGTCTCATCGCCCTATCTTCAAAAATTATGTATTCTCAACAGCCGCCTAAATAACACAGGATCAATTTGGTTAATAGAAGTTTAAAACATATGCGATTGCAAGATTTTATAATTTATTGGAAATTTTTAAATATTCTCAATGTTTTTCAGTTTAACACCACGTCCTCTACTCTTATTATTGAAGCTCCTTTTAAGCTTCAAATCCTTTAACCAGGTCAGTGAAAAAAAATTAGAGTTTTCAGAAAAGCAAGCAACCACAAAAATCACTGCAAACAACAAAACTATCGACAGAAACGCAAATTCTTCAGAGTTAAGACATTTGCATATCAAACCACAAATATTGCTGAAAACTGCAAAACAATTGACAAAACCGTAAAATTTACCGAAAATGCTTCACAAAACAACAGATAATCTAAGTAACCGTACACATCCCAAATTAAGAATTTAGAAGCCTACGCCCACAGCGGAACAGGAACTGATTAATTGCAAAATTTAACGAAAAAAACCTTCAGAAACAGATTAATTGCAAAACTTACCAAATAAAACCTTCAGAAAACAGCAGATAATCCAAGTAACCGTACACATTCCAAATTAAGAATGCAAAAGCCTACGCCTAAAGCGGAAAAAGAACTACATAATTGTAAAACTTACCGAAATTTTTGCGGCAACCGGCAAAGGAAAAATAAAAATATGTGAGCCGCAAAATTCACATCATAAACCGCTCAAAAACCGCAAAAGATTCTTTTTAAAAATCTCTAAATTATTGCTCATTCTCAAATTAACGAAATCGTCATAACCACCACGAACTCAGCTGCGATACTTTTGGCGACATGCAGAATTTATAAATTCCTCGACATTTGGAACAACTGTGCACTATCAAACACGATTATATAGCGGAAAAACAGATCTACAAATCGCGATCTCCATTGCGGACGGCAAGCCACAATACGCACGTCGATCGATTCAGAGAAATTCGCTGATTCGCCAACTAATTCTTCACAGCAATAAATCCTCGAAAAATCGATCGTTCAATATTTAAAAATTTCCAAAACCCTCGAATATTCGATCCAATGCCATTCCATTCCCAGGGAAATTCAAGCATACGCCATTCTCAGAGGGAAAAGGCTAAAGATATTTTGCGAATCGTATTTAACCATTTAAACGTTTAAAAAATAAAACTGAACCTTTCCAACGTAGAAGCGGAAATCGAGAAAAAATAAATTACGTTAATTTTATTGGCAGTTTGCTCTTGTAATTTTTTAATCCGCCTGTTGGCTGTCGCCCAGAGAAGGGTGAAATGTGAAAGTTCGTAATTTTTTCGCAGTTAAATTTTCGCGAATGATTGTGTTTTAAAATGTTCAGCACATGAAGACCACTCAGAGTTTGGTCAACCGCGGTGTTAGCGCCGTCAAAGAATATTTAACGGCGGAATTAACGGCGTTTTGCAGGAACTGATGCAGGTATCGCAGGATATTCTTTTAGTTTAAGTTCCAGCTGGGCATGCCGCTTTTCGCGGTGACGCGCATTTCAGTCGTCTGACGGTGTCTTTCTTTTACGAAGCATGAGGCTCCATATTCAGACGATACGGTTCGAATCTTGTAAGACTAGTACATTTTATTGGTTCGTTTCAAGATTTCAAATATATATAGATAGCATTGTATTTGCAGTTGAATTTTTTTAAAGTTTTTCTTCACCTATTTTGTGTATTAATTATTTAATCGTCACAGTGAGATTTTTATTGTGGAGATATAAGCGGTGAGTGTTTGAAAAACAAAACAGCTACGAAACTCCTTTTTTTTTAATATAAGAGTGAGCAGAAGGATGTCTAAGAAACATCCGGATATAAGAACATTTAATATGATAATATTATGTTAACCTTGTCCATGGCCCCCCACCATGCTCGTTAACCCTTTCTCCCTTTTGTGTTGTCCCCCTTTCGTTGCTCTCTTTCTTTTTTATGTCATCTCTCTCTTCTTTTTTTTTTTGGGTTACTGTCAATATGTCTCACGGAATTTAAAGATGATGTAGGAACTATTGTTAAGAAGAAGGGCATTTGTCACTATCACTTTGTGGATGTGTTTTAGGGATTTAAAGATGATGTACGAACCATTCTTAAGGAGGGTAGACACTTTGACGTTGAAAGGTTAAGGTTTGATGTTGAGGAAATGGTAAGAAAGGGCTCCCAATAGATTATGAAGGATCTTCTTTCGAGGCACGAGAGAAGAAAGGCATTAGCATGCCACTAAAGACTACATTACTTTACGTTGGACTTCTTTCAGTAAGTTTTCGCTCTTACTTCAAGTTACTTGAATTTTAACGAAAGGACTTGGTTTTCTTCTTTGGTTTGTTCGTTGTTAATTGGCAATATTTTGTTATGCCTTGCCTTTTCTGATTTGTGTCCCTTTCCCTTTTTGGTAGATTTTTATTAGATTTTATGGATCTTCGTCTCTCTTTAATTTTCTCACTTTCGTATGTCAAGCACTGAACCCTCTTTTTATATCCCAACTCCAGTTCATAGCTCCATTCAAAAGCATTTATTTGGTTCATAAATCTGATTCCTACAAATATTAACCAATCAAATAAAAATATATATAACAATATTAAAGAAGAACAATCAACATCAATGAGATGTTACAATATAACCCCAAAAAATTCAAATATTTGTATTATATTTGTCATTGATTTGTTTTTAAAATAAAAATTATATATATTAATTTATATAATCTTATCTTTAGTTCCATTAATAACTTTTTATTTTAATAGACATTAATATCTAAATGTAAATAAAGCATGATAAACATAAATAAATAATATTTGTCAATAATAGTTTAGGTATGGACATTACTACTTAGAAGTTAGATATGTAACTACCCAAAGGAAAATTCTTAATTAGTGGAGTAGGCTATTTGATTAAATAGTTAGTGCCTACCAATTTTTGGTAGTATTTATTATGTATTTTAGTACGTACCAACTTTTGGTAGTATTTATTATGAGAGACAAGTAATGTATAGTGGTTACTATTTTTTTCATTTTAATTTTGCGTAAATGGTATTGTTAATTTGATGATATATGTTTGTTAATTTGTAATTTTATTTGTATTTTATATAAAATTTTATTCTTAAAACTGTAAAATATGAAATGTGTTGTGATTCATATGTTCTTATTTTTTTAAATAAATAGGGATCCTCTTTCATTTCGAATGGATACAAAAAAATTATTTTCGCAGTGCATCTAAGGTTTATTTCACACTTTAAACCCTGTCTAAAATATGAGTTAAAATTAAATTGGTAATAAAATATCCTTGAAAGACCCTAAGTCATATCGTGGTCACGTTTATATCATAAGTTCTCATTGAATATTTGCGACTACTTTTATACACTTTCAAACCTAAGGTTCATAGTTGAAATAAATAAAAATGACCACATAAAATTTAACCTAAGTTGAAGTATCCACACATTATTCATAACAATAGTGATCTTTATGACCCTTATGAACTAACGGCCCTGATCCCACATTAAATTCAAGTGTATAAAGTCATGGACTTCACTCTGTTAAAGTGACTATGGCCTTAACAATCTTGTGACTCCATGGGTTTGCCATGTGTTCCCGTGCCAAACTTTAGTGGTCATACAAGTATATAAATTAAATTATAAGCGAGTTCACAATGACCTAAGCCTAAGACTTAAATGATGAACTTGATCACTTATTAAATGAAATATATATTATACAGGTTTGCAAAGTACTTCATTCACAAATTATGTGATCTGTGACCTTCCATACTCTGAACGCTATGGTTCTGCCATGTGTTCTTTTTTTGGGCCATACGATTGAAAATAGGTTTGAATTCATGAATCTTTGTCCCCATGGCCAATAATTAACCACCATGTGTTTTGTTATGATCTCAGTTTTTATTATAATTTAGTTGTTGCATATGAGTTCTATGATGTTTCAATCAATAATGATTATGGTCATTTTATTTGTTCGTGGGTGAAGGAATGGATGCAAGCAAGGATTTAAACAAAGCATATAAAATGATAGGGCCACGCAACATGCAGTGAACTTCACATTGAAAGACAATCCCATGATCTCTATCAATGACATCAACTTGTGATCGCTAGATGGTCACCACGTGGTGGTATGTAATCATTAAATTTCATCAAAGGTGTGCACGTGCAAAGACTATAAAGTAAAATAAAATTAATAACAAGTTTATAGACTTTTCAATGGATCAGTTAGAACCTCGTGACTCCATGAGCTCAAACCAATAAAAATATTACGATGTGGTGTGGTGTGACTAACCACTATGAAGTGAAGGGTGCAAGAAGCTACAATGCCACCTTATGAAGCAACCTTATCAAGAAGAGGCCATATGTCTCAATATAATTGGTCATGTATTATTTGTAATTGTGATCACTTTGTTCATAGTGATAAAAATGAAAGTGTGGATTGATAAAGTAGAATGCATATAATTGCAGGGTTGCATGAAGTCATTGTCAAATAAAATTGAACCTCGTGCCCAATGACCCTATAGCCTATAGGCGATCACCGCATGTCCCTCTGAGTTTTGAAAGTGTTTTTAAACATTTATCTGTGGTTTATTTAAAATGTGATTGCACATATTATTTATTAAAATTTATATGATCACTATATATTTGTTTATTTTGCACAGATTCACACAGTTATCGAGGCCACAATAAACAAAAGGAGAACCTCATGATCTTGAGCCAATCATAGCCTACCATGTGTCACTATGATTAAAAGGAACTATGTGAAGATAAAGTAATCACAAGAGGTCATGTGTCTTAAACACCTTGGTCACAATAAAGTGAAGATGCCATAAAGTTTTGGATCACCACGTGATCATTTTTCATGGCCACAACAAATAACAAAAGTCCACCCCAAATAAAAGAGGTCCCAATCCATGAATGCGTGACTAACTAGTGAAAGCCACATATGAGTGTAAAAGTAAGAAATTCACATCGAAAGATGATCTTATGAGCTCTATGAATGATGTCTCCTCATGACCACTAGATAGTTTCCACACGGTAGCCTATGATCACTACATTTCATCAAAGGTACACACACATGAAGACTATACAGTAAAATGAAGTTAATAACACATTTGTGAACTTCTAAGTGGATCACTTGGAACCTTATAACTCTGTGATCCATAACCAATCAGAGCTTTCCATGTGGCATGGTAAATTGACCATGGTGAAGCAAAGGGTGCAGGAAGCTATAATGTCACCCCATGAAACAAACCTATCAAAAAGAGGCCATGCATCTCAATATAATTGGCTACATATTGTTTGTAATTTTGATCACTTTATTCACAGGGACAAAAGTAACACACATAAATTTATAGAGTAAAACACATATAGTAATAGGTTCACACGAATCCATAGTCAGATGAAATCTAACCATGTGCCATGTGACCTCATAGCCTATAAGTGATCACTACATGTCCACCTAAGTTTTCAAAGTGTTGTTAAAAAAAAATGTGCATTTTATTTAAAATGTGATTGCACATAATATTTATAAAAAATTATGTGATCACTATATATTTGTTTATTTTACACAGGTCTATGAGTTATCAAGGCCATAATAAACAAAAGGAAAGCATGTGAGCCTGATCCAATCATAGCCTTCCACATGTTACGGGAAGGGAAAATAGAATTTCATGGTGATCTCTGGTAGTCTCATAGTTGTATTTAAAAAGTGGTGACCATTAAATTAAATATCATGAGTGGATGATAATTGCATCCTTAAAATTGATGCCCTCTATTTTGCATCCTATGAAGAATGAGAAAAACTTGCACTCTAAGGCTGTTGAATTCTCAATGCAAGGAGTAGCTCATTAATAATGTCAAATTTGTAAACATCTATTGACAGAGCCATTAATTTCATTTAAGTTGTGAAAATGATGACATAATAAGGCCTTGAGGAATATTCCAAATATTAAAGGTGCAAAACTTTACAAAGGTTAAATTCAAACATCTTGTCAAATCATTTGATTGGCAAAATCTAAAATAAGATTTAATTTTGGTGATTCCTATAGTATTCTACCATGTTAGGGATAAAAATATCTTGTCATGGTAGGTACAATAGCATCCTTCAATGGTAGGTCCACACATATACACTATAACCCTTAGCAAAACCTTAAGTTCTTTGTGGCCACATTAACATTTAATATATGTTAAAAGGTTCACTTTGTTCACATGCACCCCCACAGACTTGACCACAACTTATAAACCAAAATTCATAATCAATGAGACCACAAAGTCTCCCCTTCATAAATCAATCCCTGTGACTATTTTTACTCCATTGGCCCATGAGTGAAACATGTTTCACATCATTTGGCCACAAGTTTTTAGGGTTGTGTTTAAATCCACACATTTTTTGACTATGTGAAAATTGACCAAGAGACTACCTTTAATTTTGCAGTTTTGTTTGAATTTTAAATTTTAGTTTAATAGTATTTTTTAATTTTATCATAGGGACACGTGCTTTTTATGGAGTATAAATTGAAATTAGACATGTGGATTTATAGATCAAAATACATATAGTAACGACTCCACATAATTAGCAAGGCCACAATGAATAAGAGGAGGATTCCATGATTGTGAGCCCCATGACCAATGAGCCACTAACACATGGCACATTCTGATTCGATGTAATGAAAACAAAGGTGGACTTAAACAAAGCCACAATGAACTTCATGCACTTTGTACACTATGTTACTCTATGGCCACTGGGAGATCAACGTGTGGCTTCTTTTAATCATAATTTTATTAATCTTGTTATATGTTTTTACATCACTATAGCTTCTTTATTTGTCATGTCGGTGTGAACTAAATGTGAACATGTGAATAATATAAATAGAAAGGAAAATAATAATGGGTTCACACACTTCTCAATGGGTCACTTTGAACCCTGTGTGAGGTCGATCCTATCACATCTTTCCACATGGCATGGCGTGATTGGCCATGGTAAAGTAAAGACCATGAAACTACAACATCACCCTACGAAACCATCTAATTAGAGCTCACTACATTGTCACATATTTAACAAAGTCAAAGAGATCATGAAAACACATCCAGATTAAAAATAAAAATCTACAAGACTGCATGACAAAAAGATAATCCAGTGAGCTTGGACCAATCATAAGAGGCCATGTGTTTTGATTGAGAATGACAAAATTCACAATGTGTGACAAAAACTTTCAATCCAATAGGAATCATTCCACATTGCCATAAATTATGTGTAAGATAATGAATATTTGAATTGTAATGTGAAATTTAATTATTCATGAGTCCATAGACTTTATGCAAGTCATTTGAAATACTGGTGAACTACGTGCCATGTTGTGAACTCTATGACCCTAGGATCACTCAATAGTCAACACATGTTTTCTCCTTGATTGTAGGTTTTCTCAAAATATTATACATAATAATTATATTTTAGATCACATTTATTATTATAAAGAGTAACATGATCACTTTGAATATTGTGCAATTATGAATGGATTTGTGGGAAACAATTAAGTGAAATTCAAAAAGTAATTAGTTTGCATCTAGAACAAAAGTGGACTCTATAAACAGAGTACTTCATGTCCATGATCCAATTGACAGCTGCCACGTGTAACATGTAGAGTCTTCCCTTCATAAATTTATCCCCATGACTTTTTGTACTCTATTGGCCCATGATTACAATGCTTGGCGCACACTTTGGCCACATGATTTTGGGGTTGTGTTTTACTCCACACACTTTTTGACTATGAAACTAGGCCACGAGACTACCATTTAATTTTTTAGTTTTGTTTAGGTTTTGAACATATTTTAATTGTGATATTTATTTTATCACACAGACACATGGTTTCTATGGAGTATAAATTGAAAGTGAATGCATGGATTTATACAACAGAATACATATAGTAAAAATTCCACACAATTATCAAGGCCATAATGAACAAGAGGAGGATTTATTGAACTGTAAATATGTGACCAACGAGCCACTTCCATGTGCCACGTTCTCATCTGATCCAGTGAAGACAAAGTTGGAATTCAATAAAGCCACAATGAATTCATGCATTGTGTTACTCTATGGTCACTACGAGATCGACGTATGGATTTTTTTATCATGATTTTTTGTATTCTTGTTATATTTTTAATATCATTATGACTTCTTTATTTTTCACACAGGTGTGGACTAAAGGTGGATGGATGAAGAATTTAAAGCAAAATGAAATTAATAATGGGTCCACACACTTCCCAATGGATCACTTGGAACCCTATGCTCCATGAACCCAATATCATAGCTTACCATGTGGCATGGTGTGATTTCCATGGAAAAACAAAGGCCATGAAACTATGATGTCACCTCATGAAGCCATCTAATAAGATCTCACTAGGTGTCACATTTTCCAAAAACTCAAAGAGATCATGACAACACATCTATATTTCAAATTAAACAAAGCATATTTTAATAACATCCAGAGTTGTTCAACATTGTGGACAATGTTGATTCAAAAGGGAAAGGAATGATATTCTCCTAAGCTATCACATATATCAGGATAGGAATAACCAACTTGTGGCTTCCTTATCCTTCTTTGATGTTATATCATATTTATCTATGCTTTCATTGGGTTAGTAGGTCAGCCTATGGAGTAACCATGGCTTAGGTATACTATATATAAGAGGTAGTGGGTAGTTGTTTATCATCATATTGTGAATTTTGATCTTATTGAAACTTGTGGAGGTTTCCCCCTCAAAGTGGCTTGTCTTTTATTCATATATTCTACTATATTTCAATTATATTGTGATTTATTGATGTTATTCTCCTTTATTGTTAAAGTAATTTCATTACATTTGGTTTAGTAAGCTAGATAGTATTTATAATGTTTTTAAGTGTCATTGTTAATGTCTTAAAGCTATAAGAAAACTCAATTACATTTGATTCTTAGGTTTACAAAATATATTTATATAAATAATCATTTGTTGTCTTGTTAAAATACTTGTAATTAGGTGCATTTTTACTTATATACAACATCCAGATTGTGGGGGTTGGGGGGGTCATAATGGAAAAATTGAGTCATATTGAATTTTTTTAAGGAAAATATTTCCATAACTAGAAAGTTTGAACTTAATTATTTTTAATTAACAAATATTTGTGAAAACTTGTCGATGGTAAAATACCAACACCAACTAATGCAAATGAAGCCACCAAATGGCAAAGCAAGGATAAAAAAGTGAGAGTAATTATTGACCTAGAGTTATTTGATGACTAATCGCATCATATAGACCTATCAAAAAGTTTAAATGTCATCTAGACTACATTGAACAAGCTTTTTGGATCTTAAATAGGAAGTACAATAGTGACCCTCAAATAAAAGTTGTTTGTACTCAAGATGGAGGAAGGTGACAACATGGTACAACACATAAGTAAGTTTCACTCCATTTTAAATAAAATAGTAGGAATAAAAGTAGACGTGCCTAATGATGATGAAATTTTTTTATTACTAAATAACATGCAAGTCAATTATTCCAACATGGTTTTTACACTGAGCAAAATAAATCCTAGCCTAGAAGATCTAATTTATTCATTGATAAATGAAGAAAATAAGAATATTGATCTAGAATAAAGTGTAATGTATAGTAAAAATAAATAGGATAAATCACATGTTAAAAAATATATAAATCTTATTTCAAGAAATAACCAACTTCCAAGGATTCAAATAAATGAATTATCTGCTATTATTGTAAACAACTTGATTATATTGTTGTAAACTAAAAACTGATAGCTCAAGACCTACTTGAATGGAAACTAGAAGATAATATCATGACTAATAATGAATAAAATATAATGGTGAGGATGTTTTCCATACAAATAATTTAAGTGATGAATATTACCTCTATTAGGTGACAATTTATAAGAGGATGGAGGCAATGGAGGAAGGAAGACAAATACCATCCTTTCACAAGCTGTTAGTGATAAGGCCACTTTTGCTATAGTGGCATATGTTTACTTTTTTAGTTCTTATTTTTTGTGTAAATATAAATGGCACATTTCATATTTTATCAAATTTTGTAATTCATAAAAAATAATATGTTTTGGAGATATAGAAGTGAAGGTTGAACAGAAGAGAATTTCTATTAGTAAATCCCACACTAACTAGGTTGATGAGTTCTCATTAGTGAATGGTTGATGAGAAATAGATGATTCCTATTCATAGTTCCCATATTGATTGATAGATGTTTTCCTAATAGTTAATGGTTGATGAGAGGTAGGATATTCATTGTTCCCTCTCTACCTTCATGTAGTCCTATAAAACATAAATTGTCATGTAAGCACTAAGGGGGGAATGTTAAGAAAATTAGTAATTACATTATGTTAGTGGGTTAATAATAAAAATGTGTGTGATTTGTGAATAAAATTCATATAAATATCCCTTGTGAGAGATTCTTAAGGGAGGGGTTAACAGATATAAGGGGTTTGGATTGGTGTTGATTTCTTGTTATAAGGAGATCATCCTCCTATATAATGTAATATCTCATGATAAATAAAACATCATGTATGAATCAAATAGAAGACTATTATCAATTTAATGTGAAGGTTTATTATGTGTTAAATTTGTGAAAATCTAGCCAAAATATACCAGTTCCCATTAAATTTGGGAACCTAACAGTCACTACGTTCAAAAAAATATTATTATTGATCCTATGTTTCCTACAATTATTAAGGTTAGCCATGTTTTTGGAAAATATTTGATTATAATGAAACTACTTGATAGAAATTGTAAGTTATATAATTGATGTTAATTATGTAATGTTTTGAAGGTTGTCTTGTTATTCATGTAGAATTAAGTTAGGAACCTAGTGGCTGCCAAGTTCCAAACATTGATATTGATGTATTGATAGGAACCTGGAAGCCACTAGATTTCTAATATTGATATGTACATATTATAATTATCTTGTCTTTACATTTATTGTGTATGATGAATATAATTATTAACAATAACCACATTTTTTACAAATCTTTCATTGAAGGAAAACATCCTTTCCATAATTTGTAATTTATGTCATTAATGTTAATTATATGATGCTTTAACGGATGTTACTCTATTTTTATATAAGTGTCTTTGGATCTAAGTTGCCAACATTATTCTAAGTGTTGTGACTACATTTAGATTGATTAATTAGAAATATAAGATTATTAAGATCTTGATGGCCACTAGATTTCTGAACTTCATTATTAAGGATTATAATTTACTTGGTCTGTAATATCACAACATTCAAAAAAAAAGTTTGGGTGAAATATTAGGGTCACTGAGACATGAGGAACCTAGTAGCTACTAGGTTCCCAACATGTTTCTTAAGATATTATGGTTCCTATTATTAATAAGGTTATCCATATCATATACATATAAGTTTGTTGGTTTATAGGTTTTTATCACTGCTCTATAGATGTGTTTAATGACACATTTCTTTTGGAACCTAATAATTGCTAACTTCCAAAAATTATTCTTTATTTGATTTTTATGACCCAGTCCTATGTGTGTGTGTGTGCACACGCATGTAAGTTCTAAATATATAGGTTGATTTTATTTTTATTCATGTAAATAAAATATATGTTAAATTTATATTAATATAAATCATAAAGATAAATTAAGTAAAATACGATAACTACATGAGTTTTTATTCTGTAATAGTAGATATGTAGGCAACCTATAATACTAGGCCAAAACCATATCTTACACTATTTAAAATAAAAATAAATAGATTGGGTGGAATGTCACTTTAGATGAGACATATGAGTTTGTTGGTAACATAACGACCACTAGGTTCCCACACTTTTTCCTTTGGTTTAATGGTTTCTATTATTATTTAGACTATCAATATTTGTACATATGTTTATTCAGACCTATATCTAGAAATTTAATTATTTTTTTGAACCTTGTAGCTAGAAAGTTCCAAACATTGATCATTACATATTGCTTGAAACTTAGAGGCCGATAGGTTTCTAAAATTTATCTTTACATATTGTAATTTTCTTGTCTTGCTATATCTTTTATATATGACTATAAAACATATATATGTAGTAAATATATTACGATAATTACATGGTTAATTATTATGCAATCATCAATATGTGGGAAACCTATAATAATAAATTCAAGCCCTACATAAAATCCTTTAAAATAAATATAAATAAATCAAGTACAATGCAATCATAAATAGTAGGGAACCTAATGCCAACTACGTTATTGGGATTGGTTCTCAAATATAATAGTTTGAATTATTTTAAATGTTGTCCATGTTATTTTCATATAAGTTTGTTGGGAACCTAATGACACTTTTTATGTCAATTTTTTTTTTTTGTGATTGTTGATGTTGGTTTGCATCAATTTTTTTTAACTAATGTAAAATGTATTAGTATTGATACAAAGTGCATCAGGACATGACTAACACTATAAATAGAGAGGAAAAAGGCTTATGATTTGGTGGTTTTTTCTTTACTGATGAAAAAAGTATCAAACTTTGTGTTGACAATGTGAAATTATGTATTTGAATTTTTTTCTTTATTTTTGTTGATGCCTAAAACTCTCACCCTAAGGTAAACAACCTCCTATGGGAAGATTTACAGGTGTGGGACCGAATGCAGTCTATAAAATAACCTCCAAGATTTTAGAAGCTGGATCTTCATTCAAAGTTAGGGGTGAAAAGGGGAGAGATAAATGCAAATAAAACTAAAAATAAGACTAAGGTGATGCATCAAAAGATTTAAAGCACTTAGACTATAATTATATAAAATAGATCAAACCCTTAAACACTATAGACCATAAAAGAGCATAAATCATGAATTAAGATCTATAATGAAAGAAAAGATTGATACTATAGATGTAGAAGAAAAGAGATAATAGGTAGAGACAATTTTACATGTAAATTTACATAGAATATCACATCCTCTTCATTATTAGATGGAAAAACTAATACAAAAGGCCTCAAGGGCACATACAAAACATCTAGTCACACCCGTGTGGGGTACCTATTAATATTAAAGAATGAGAAAATGATAATTTCTAGTACTCCTATTCTATTATAAATGGTGGTATACAAAAATAGCCAATACAAGGAAAATGGTAACCAACTCCTTCCAAAAGGAAAGATCCTAGAATATATAGGTGAAACAACCTCTTATGAGAATGACACTTAGAAATCCTATCACTCCTGCACATGATGATGCCACTACAACTAAATGAGGAACTTAGGCTCATGAGTGCAGTTAGCCTTTGGATCCTAGATATTGCACTACCACTCTATTTTGTTAAGGCCATGATGCTTAGGAGTGGTATAGTGATGCCACATGAATATCTTCAAAGCTATCTTTGCTATGCTATTGAGGATGAGGATCTACTTGCCTTGGCCAATGGCACATCTCATTTGTCTGATAAGAGAACCTTTGCCTTTTAAGAGTGTAGTGGTGCCACATGAAAAGGCTCATCTCTTTCTTTTTATAACCAATTGGTGGGTCCACTTTAATCTTCTATGGAAAATATCACTACTTAAAATTTTGATAGACCAAAACTACTCTTGGATAAGTGTGGGGATGACACGTGTTGAGCTAAAACTTATCCTAAGGAAATGGGCACTTTTTTGGTAAGGCTGAGCATGGGGGTGCCATGCGTAAAGTAGACACTCCTCCTAGGGGAAGCCAAGAATTTATTTACAAAATTGAGCACAAGGGCACCACATGTTGGAACTGTGTTCACCATGTAAATATCTTGGTGGGCCCCATTTATTTATCAATTTGCCAATAGTGATGTTTAGAGGTCTAACCCAAAGGAAATGGATTTGAAGAGCATAGGGATACCATTTATTAGGCTAGTGCTCCACTAGAATGAAATGAGAGCCTCTTCAATCTAGATGAGCATTAGGCTACCACATGGAAGAAGTGGATGGAGGCCAATACTTAGGTAAAATAATGAAAAGGGGCCCCAAGAAAGGAAGAGGCTAAAAGGAGAACTGCTAGAAGGTGCCAAGGAACTACTAGCTATACTAAGTGAGTCCAAAGACAAATATGATTTACTCCAAAATAAAAAAACATGGATTTTGATCCACAGTTCTTGGTGACTCATAAGGGCATCCACCTATGGATGAGAGAGCCAAAAACGCTGGTGCACAGACTAGTCAAGGTAGAATTTCAAAATAGGAGGAAGGCTCAAGAACTTACATTTTTTGAATAGTCACCTGCAAAGGTGCCCACTCTTTCTCCTTGGGTTGGGTCTTCTTCCTAAGAGACTAAAAGGCTCTATCTAGATCAATCATCTCCTTAAAGGAGATGCTTCCAAAACTTTGAATAACTACCAACATTTGGAATTCAAACTAAGCAAGTGGTTATAATATCTTCTCCATTTTAGAGATACTAGGTGACTGACCAAAAGCCACAAAAATGGTCTGGTCATTCTACTTTTATTCTAACAATGATTTGATTTGGTCCTCAAAGAAGACATTATTATCTACTAAGAAAGGGGATGGGATTCCCAGTTGAACTAGTTATTCAATATGACCCTACCTATCATGGACCACCTGCTCTAAGGGATTAAGGAATGCCTTACATTTTTTGGCTACCTTTTTATAGCCTATAAACTCATGGACTTTTGCCATCACTTGGCTATGGTTGGTCACCCCTGCTACTTATAACATCTCATCTGAAGTGCTATAAAGATTTTGGATGAGGAACTATGAATTTGAGACCTTGGAAGCCATAAAGGTAATGACTTGAGTAATGGTCATGCTCACCTGTGAGATTATATTTTGTGAATTTGTGATGAAGGTGAGGGCTGGCTTCAAATTTATGACTACACCTTTGATCCTCTCCTAGTAAGATTTGCACAACTATTGGACCATAGGGAGGATTTTCATGGCCTACGAATGGGTAGTAAGGTCATTCTTTAATTTCTCAATTTCTTGGTCTTTAACTAAGGATTCCTACTACATTATTACTATAATTTTTGAAAATATTGATTAGAATCTGAGAGCTTTTGGTAGGTCTACACTAGTTCGGTCTCTCTTTCCTATAGTTTGGTCTCAGTGGCCATTCATAAATTAGCTTTTACATGTAAGTTCTCACTAGAGATGTGGCTCTAAAGATAAGACCTTACTTTGTTGAGATATGCATCTTTAGCCTTAGCCTCAATAGTAAGGTGGTCGATCATAACCTTTACCATGGTGATTTCTAGCTTGGTCTTTTCTAGCTATTGGATCACCTTAATGTACTATGTGGTTATAGACTTCTACATTTCCTCCATTAGCTTGACCCTATCGGTGGGTTTAACTTGGCCAAGATTGATACTGATAGCTTGTATGGTGTAGTCCCTTGGTTGCATCTACTCTTGGGGCTTGACTAATTGAGGGTCTAAATAAGCAATCATGAGGGATTGCTATACAGGGTCAGAGTAACTACATGTGAGTCTATGTAGGGGCCCTAGCCTACTTTTCCCTTTTCTTCTCCATTCAAGCCTCACGAGCCCTCCTTCCCACATCCATCTATTGATGATATTGCTCTAGTGGTTGAATTCTCTCTCTTATTAATGGGATCCCCTATGGTGGCATGAAGGGAATGATCACTTACAACTATGAAGCAATAGACCCTATCCTTATGTAGGAGAGTGAATGAAGGGTGAGGGTGAGAGGAAAAAAAGGTAGGATTTCATGGGGTGGAGTGAATGGCAATTGTGTCATGATAGAGGATGAGGTGGATGATGAAAGTGGAGGTGCTAGGAAAGGCATGTGGGAAGAGATTAGGACCATAAAAGAAAGTGGTAAGAGTTCAGTGGTGGGCTAAGTAGACAAAGAGGAGAGTGGGGTCAAGGAAGTAATTGGATAGGTAGTGGAGAGTGACACAACCTAAGGTGAGATGGTGGATGAATATGTGGAGGAAATGAGGGAGGCAAAGGTGGAAAGAAGGGGATCTACCAATCAAATATTCTTCTACATGGGCTCTAGTGGAGGGATAGATTTGGGTGCCTTGAGCCACTTGTACTGGAGTGAACTAGTCATGAGGTGCTTAGAGGGGGTTTGTTGCTACTATGGGGCTATAAGATATAGGCTCAGAGGAGGTAGCCAAGTTGAAGGCTTATGAATCTCTAAGACCTCAACATCCTTTTGCTATGGTGCCACCCCCACTCCTTGTTGAGGGGCATCTCTTTCTTATTCTTCTTCTTCCTCTTCTCTTCCTATTACTATCTCAAGGGAGGATTCTACTTCCACTTCTTCCTCTTCTCTTCCTATTACTATCTCAAGGGAGGATTCTACTTCCACTAAGCCCTCCTCTAGATGATGCTCATCCTAAATATTTTATAAGGTCTCATCTATGTCTTAAACATCATACTTGGATTATGGCTTAATGATTTCATACTTGTTTCTTGTAAAGGCAACTATTTTTTATTTGCTCCAATCTAACTAGGTGAGCTGCTTCTTCATCCCCTTTGATAATTTTTTAGATGGGTCATATGCTTGGAATACATCATATAAGGAATCCCATAGTTTGAGGGCATCTAATGAGATCTGAGATAGATCCACATAATTTTGGAGGATGTCTTTCATGGGTGACCACCTCTTTCCTAGATATGGTTGGTTTTGATGCTTGAGAGCATTGGTAGTCTTCGAGGATGCTATGAATCCATTTGGATCATAGTTCCATCTAAAATTTATTAAATTGAGGCTAAGCTCTACCATCTTGGCCATGAGTAGGCATCCTTATTGCCTCTTTACCACTATGATGCCATATTTTGTGAAAGGGACATCATATAAACCCTTCTTCTTCTTCTTCTTCTTCCCTAATTTGTAGATAGAGTCCACTATGTCAAGATAAAAAGCTAAATATAGGGTTAGGGTCCTATCTATTAGCATATGTAGGAACTGGAAGGGTTCTCCCCAAAAACCATGCACTCAAATGATGTAAAATGGGTTCCCCATAACTAGTCGACTGGGACCTTATAAATGTAAGGGCCTCTGTGTTGAGGTTGATGAGAATTGGAGAAATAAAGAGCTCTAAAAACTCATATTAATCCCCAGTGATAGATAAAACATGTGTCTATATAGTGATTGGGGTCACAACATTGGGGAAAACATCTATGTTGGAGGAGTTGAGATTGAAGTACGAAGAGAAGAACTAACAATGTCGGTAAAGAATGAGATGAAAGAAGAAGGATGAGTATCAAAAAGTACCCAACTTCAAAAAATTCTCCAACTCATCCCTCATAGAGGTGGTGATGGATTCCATAAAATCCATCTTGAACACCTATCCCTTTTCCACCTAGTCATGAGGAAGAGTGCCCCTAATTGAAAGTCATCAATGTTGTCATCAGAGTCCATCCCTTAGATAAAGGCCAACATGGACATAGTATCCTTCAAGTACTACAAGGGGAAGATCACCAAGGGGATGGGTAGAGGAGCCATCTTTGTGATGTCACTCTTGAGGAAGAAGCTGAGGAAGTGTGCCTTATCATGGATGCAAGAGTCCATACCACTCTAAAGGCTCTCTATGTTATAGATATCAGTCTTGGGGTTATTTGAGAGTTGGAACATGTCCCTGATGCTATCTGCACTAATTTTCACCCTCAAATGGGTGTTACTAGTAATTATGCCAATGATAACATCATAACTCTTTATGTAGAGGATAATGCTTTAGGGGCACATATGAACATAAGGCACCATGTACTATGCCAATGTGTAGTCCCACATTCTACAACTAAATGAGTCATATTCCTACTGGTGGACCCTTTCTATCATTTGGGAGTGAGCACCCTCTCTCAATATTTTGGGATTTTTGGCCAATTTTTGATCAAATATATCATTTATGAAGTCAATGACCAATGATTGGTCCCTATAGTTTCCTTTGGGTGCCTTCTTGATGTTTGATAGCTTCTCTTTTCCTAAGTGAGAGAAAAAACGTAGGATTTTCTCACAACATATTTGGAGGGACCCTGCTACCCAAATTTTGGGTTCTTTGTCTTGTGGTATATTTTTACTTCCTAATGAAGATGTAAAAGCCTTTATTATGGAGATTTTTTCTCTAAAACCACTCTCTGTCCTATGGGATGTTTTGGATTAATGGTTCTCTACTCACCTCTTCTTTCAACTCTAAGCTCTCCTCTCTTTAATCTTTTCAATTGCTTAATGCTCTTGATGATATTAATGCATCAAGTGTTTGGATTAGATGAGATAAGGGTAGTTATACATCGATGCTACTAGGTGGGCTCATTATGGAAAATTTGAAATTAGGTGCCCATAAATAATAAGGGTGGCACATACGCTTGAAGAGCCATTCGTAAGAGATTTTATGATGATCATTATAAGGAGTCATGTAATATGAAGCATCTGATATTAATGATAGTTGAGGTGAGTAGCTAACTATCTTTCAAAAAATGTTTTTAGAAGATTTTGGAGGACTAGGGTGAGGACATGTAGTGACTAGATAAGCCACTTGTGCCAACAACACTTATTCAAAGGAAAAATCAATAGAAAGGGAAACAAAGCTAAGGAAAACAACAAAAAAGGAAAAGAAACACATAAACATAAAGGGAAACTAGCTACTTATGTATAAGGGGGAGGTAGGCAAGTTAGTTAAAATATTTCAAATCGATCCCATTAACTAGGATCTCTAATGCATTGCCCTCTTCATCTTCTAACCCAAAAGCATTCCCCTGCCTGCTATTGATGATGTGAAATGGTCCTCTTTAGAGAGAATAAAAATTCACATGCTAGCCTGGCTTTATGGCCCTCTAATCATATTTGAGAACTAAATCCTTGGGTTCGAATCATGACAACCACTTTTTGTCAAGTGATTTTTTCATCATTTTCCTGCTCCCTCACTTCTTGGAGGCTAAGTAGCTCTGTGAGCCTAACCTCCACTGCTCTATTTTCTATAATCTCAACAGCTTTCAAAAGCTATAATGTGGGGATTTTTGATGACACTGACATGATTACCTCTTTCCCTTATACAAGTTCATATGGGGAGGTTTTTAGGATCTATTTGGGAGTGATGTGGTCCACTCATAGGGTCATTATCATGTGCATGTGCCACTCCCTTTGCCATTCAGAGCCCATCCTTTTTATGAGTCTTATCAAATTTTTATTTGTTAACTCTACCAATCGGTTCCCTTATGGGTAGCAATTGGACAAATATTTTAATAATATACCATTTTGAAGTGTAAAATTAGAAATATTAGACCTGAAGAAGGCTTTTGCATTGTCAAATGATGACTATCTTAGGTGTGCTGAACCTAGCCACGAGTTCTTCAAAGAAGTTGAGGATCACATTCTTAATTGCCTCTTTTAGTGGGACTACTTCAATCTACTAGTGAATTAGTTAGTGGCTATCAATATCCACTTATGTTTAATGCTAGAGATGGGATTGATCATCCCAATGAAGTTTAAGCCCCATTATGCAAAGGGTTCATTGATCATAATTGGGTTCAATAACATGGTTGAATTCTTCTTTTTCCTCACAAAGAATTGACATTTTTGACATTTTTGACTACCTTATGGCAGTCTATGAACATGGTTGGCCAGTAATACCCTATGCTCATGATCTTTATCATAATGGTTTTTGCTAATAAGTGACTACCTATGAGAGTGAAGTGCATGTCTTGGAGAATCTTCTTGGCCTGGTGTTTTTTGACACATCATAGTAGGTATCCATCAAAGTTCCTTTTGAATAAGAATCCCTAGACCAGTGTGTAGCTAGACCCTTGAAGTTTTTTGAAATGCCTTTTATGTGCTAAAAATATATTTGGATACCAACCAATTTGTATAAAGTAGATCCAGTTGGTCACCCAAGATTCGTTGATCTCAAATTGGTTGAGTAGGACTACTTCCATCATGTCTTATTACTCTAGCAAGACATATATGCATTGGGATAGGTACTTATAGATTCCTCTTCCTCTGATCACATTCACTATCCTAACCTTGATGTCATACTCTGGGATCTTGGTGATCTAATTGGCTCATTTTTGTATTATCTCTCCTTCCATGATGTATCCATGGACACTAGAGTGTTTCATGTACACCATAATCTTGTTGCTTGTAATAAAATGCCTATATTTTTATAGTCCCTTGACTACGGTGAAAGCCTATCTCTATGAAATTGTATTTGACTTCATACCCATGAAATTTTATTGAGTAAAACATGATTGGGTGCTCATTTCTTCCTTCTTCTTCCTTTTGAGTTAACATATATACTAGGCTATGCTCACTCCCATAGATGTACATAATTGAATATTTAGAAAATTCATGGTTACCTAGTATAAATGTAATAGATATCACATATTTGATTTCATCAAATGTTGTTCTTCCTTTGGGTGCCCACTTGAGAGCCTAGTCCTTCTTCAACATCAAGGTGATTGGTCTCACCAATCCTTTGTAGTTAGATATAAACCTACTGATGAACTTAATCTTTATAAGGAAATATTATACTCCTTTACTTTTTACCAATAAGGCTAGGTCTCTGATGGCCTTTATTCTCTCTAGATAAATGGCAACCCCTTATTTGGATACTACATATCCAAGTAGCTTACCTTATGGGACTCTAAAGACACATTTCTTAGGGTTAAGAGACACCCCAAATTCTTGACACTTTTAGAAAACCTTCTCTAGATGGTCAAAATGGTCCTCCTTATTAGAAAACATAGTGAGGTCATCTAGATAAATGAGGATGATCTTATTGATTAGGCCCCTAAAGGTAATGTCTATTGCTCATTAGAATGTAGCCCTGACATTAGAGAGGATGAGAGGCATCTTTACATATACAAAGGTTCCCCACTTTATGGTGAAGGTGGTTTTGTGATGGTCCTCTTCATTTACCATGACCATACTCAAAAAATCCATCTAGTGGAGAAAACATCTCTGCACCCACTACTATATGGAGGATATGCTCCATAGAAGGAAGGGATAATGGTCCTTTAAGGATGCCTTATTCAGGTTTTAGAAATCAATGCATAGTCAGATCTCTCCACTTTTCTTTTGCATAGGAAATAGATTGGACACCCAAGTCAAATGCTTAATTGGGTATATAATCTTAGAGTCAATGAGTTTTCGAAGCTCTTGGGCCATTAGGGATTCAATATTCAAGTTTATTGACCTTTGTTTTTGCCAGACTAGTTTGGATCTTTCTACCAAGTTAATAGTGTGCTAAATGACCTCACATTCATATCCCTTCAAGTTATCATAAGTCCATGTAATGACTCCTTTATATTTGTCACAAAAAGAAACCAACTGTTCTTTATCTTTTTGGGGAACTTCTTTTCCAGCCTTCAACTTCCTTCCACTTCTAACATCAAGCTCGAAGTAATCACCCTTATTTGTAAAAAACTTTCACTTATCATTTATTGCATCATTAGAGTTGAAAAAATTCTCTAGGGTAATAAGGCCCTTTAGTAGTTTTTTGGTCTTTAACTACATGATTTGGTCCTTGTAAGCTTCTTTAATTTTTTATTATAGTTCCTCCATGAATTTACATGATTACTAGAGAAACATGGAAATTTGAGCATCATTTTGAAACACCTACTAGTTTTGGTCATTATTCAAGATAGAAAGCCTAATGATTACCCATACTAATTGCTCATTGGTCAACAAGTTTGTCATTAGGTCAAATTAGGAACCAATCATTGCCATTCTATCAGCCTCTACATTTATAGCCCTTGGGATGATTTGAATCTTTAAGGCTTTGAAAGCTTCAATAAAATCCCATATATGATGGAAATAAGATCTCATATACAGATTCTTTGTGGGCACTACCCCCTTACCTACTTTACTACTATTGTAGAATCACCAAATACCTTTAGTCATTTGATGCCCATCCATTCGACGAGGCTGAGGCTATAGACTAATGCCTTGTATTTGATCTCATTGTTTATATAGGCAAACTAAAATTAAAAGGTTTAAAGGGTCTCTTTTCTATAAGGACATGTTATTTGGATGATAAATATAGATTCAGTCTTGCATCTTGCACCATCGAAAGGTAGAGTCTAGAAAATAGATTCATCTTTAAGGCCTTTGCTCTGATCTCCTTTCCTTTTTATAACTTTAGGGATGGCCTAGTTTTCATTGTGGATCACATAGGTTCTAAGGCCAATGGCATCAAAGTTTATGAATGGGTCATTATCAATGAATTAATTCACAAGGGATTCTTCCTCTGGACTTTTAGTATCCATAACCTTTTCTCCTTTGAGCATCTCTAGATAGTGCATTTTCATTCTTGAGAAGGAGGTGTACATTACTTCAAATTTCATCATGACTTCATCCACTATGTTCTGGGTAAAGTGGTTCAGATAACGCTTTCAATTTTGAACCATGTTTGGTCCTTAGGATTAGATGGGACTATTTAAATGATAAATACCTACCTATTTTAGTGGTGAATTTTCTAGACAAACATAACTTGAAGGCCAGCGGGATGTCTATCACTATAATGTCTTATGGTATAGTAATACTAGGACAAGAATATAACATGAGGGGAAGAACCCTAATGATCCATAAGGTTTAAAACTTATTCCCATCTAGCTACATCACTCCTTTATTCAATGGCTCAAACTTCAATTATAGTGCATCTTCTATTTGTTTAGGCATCATAGTTGTGCTATCACCCAAATCAATCATGGAGTTGTGCAATAATTTCTTCCGAATAATCAATGTCAAATAGAATGAAGTAGGTTTTTTTTTATTACCCCCTCTTTGGTATTGATAAATGTAGAGGCCATTTGGGGTTATGCACTTGTGCTAGCTTCCTTCCCCTTTGTACTTGTGGGTTATACAGTCGGCTTTCCTTGCATGGGATTTTATTACTTCTCCAAGGCTTCTTTTAGTAGAGACTTTTGCTCAAGGATTGGTAGGACATCTTAAAGGGAGATGTTGGTTGGAACCTTCTTCAGTTGCTCCACCATGTTATATGACCCTTGAGGTGAGACCTCAGGATCTTTTACTTTGTTTTGCACTGCCTCTTGCTCCACTTTAGCCTTGCAGTTGCTTTGAGGCTTTCAACCAATATTTTATTTGAGTGAGTGTATTAATATTATTAAACATATGGGGCTCTATACACGAGAACTTTGATCATGTAGACTACATCTTTACCTTCAACCTAGGAGAATAGTGTATTTTCTAAGGCTATTTCTTCTTCTTATTCTAGGGACATCCCCTATATTTGTGCCATTAAGACTACATTCACAATGCTTGGAGACTGGTATGTGTAGGTTGAATTAGGGGAGTTCCTTTATCATCACTATTAAGAAACCTTTTATTATAGGTTACCCCTTGGATAATTTTTAGGTATATGAGCATCATTTTAAGGAAAGCACAATGAATTGGAGTCATCTACCAAGTTTTTTTGGCCAACAACTAGCTCTCTATTTGTATTAGGTGATACCATATGCAAGGGGTTGGGTACCACAACTATTTGGTTCATGGGTTGCATCTGATGGTTTGGCACCTGATGATTTTGAGCTTCATGGTTTGACCTTTGTCTTTCCTGGTACTAGTTTTGTTGGTATGACACTTTCTTTTCTTGGTAGTTATTACAAGGGGGATTTGGAGGCATGGCTTACTACCTTTTGAGATTGATTATCTCATTAGAGAATTTCCATAAGATACTCTTCATATCATTCATCTCTATGGCCAGGGAGGATTGAGTAGACATGCTTGCTTGAGTGGATGGATATACATACATTGAAGGTGGGGATCTTGAGGTACTCAAGGCTTCTTCTTATGGAAGCATTGATATCTCTGGGAACATCAACATTAACAGACATGGAGGTATATTCATTTCATCTATTAAATTGTTCTTGACCCTTACTACCATATCATAAGCGTTCGGTAGCATCTAGCCTCCAAGTGATTGAATCATAACCATAATGTTTGAATTAAAGGCCTTGAGGTATACCATAATATCCATGCTTTTAATTAGTCAAACCACTATTGGGATCCTTTGTTAGGTCTTTTTAAACCTATTTTTGATGTTGATAATGGCTTCTTGTGGGCCTCTCTTGATGGTTATTAATTGTTGTAGGAGGGATGACCAGTCTACTTTTTCATTGAATCACTCAAAGAATTTGTCACCTAGGCCATCCCAAGTGCCGATAGAGTTGGATGGAAAATATTGGTACCAATCAAGATCCCACCTTTTAAAATATGCTTCTAGTAGTCTTAAGGCTACATTATACACATTGATGTAGTGCATAGTGCATACATTTGCAACATCATGGAGATGTTCCATTGTGGTTTTGAAATATTCTCTAGATAACTTGGGGAATGCCTTCAAGGAATTCACAAGAATGGGGTCCCATGTAGTTGGGGGTGTTAGAGGGATAAGTGGGATGCCACTATCTCATGATACAAAGTTCCTCGATGGGCCTTGAATAACCATTTATTATTGTTGAACAGTGCTAGACCCTATGGTCCTTTAGTGAGTTGGATCTCCTAGAGGTGGTGTTAGTAGGCTTAGATTATTTACTATTTGTGATCTTATTATAGGAATTTGGCTCATAAAATTGGGATCTTATTTGATTAGACTAGTAGATCTAGTCCCATAAAATGTGCTGGAAAATATGAACTATTAATGCCTAAAGATCTTGCCCTAGGTTAAACAACCTCCTATGGGAAGCTTTACAAGTGTGGGAATGAATGCGGTCTATAAAGCAACCTCTAGGATTTTAGAATTTGGCTCTTCGTTCAAAGTTGGGGGTGAAAAGGGGAGAGAGAAATGCAAATAAAATTGAAAATAAAACTAAGGTGATGCACCGAAAGATTTAAAGCACTTAGATTATAATTTTATAAAATAGATCAAACCCTTAAACACTATAGACCATAAAGGAGCATAAAGCATGGATTAATATCTATAATAAAAGCAAAGATCAATACTATAGAACAAGAAGAAAAGAGATAATAAATAGAGATAATTTCCCATGCAAATTGACACAAAATATCACATCCTCTTCATTGTTAGTTGGAGAAATGAATTCAAAATGCCTTGAGGGCATATACAAAACATCTAGTCACACCCATGTGGGGCACCTATTAGGGTCAAAAAATGAGAAAATTCTAACTACTATTACTTCTATTCTATTACAAATGATGGTATACAAAAATAGATAATACAAGCAAAATGATAACCAAACCCTTCCAAATGGAAAGATCCTAGAATATATAGATGAAATGGCCTCTTATAAGAATGACACTTAGAAATCTTGACACTTACGCCCATGATGATTTCACTACAAATGAATGAGGAACTTAGGCTTATGAGTGTGATTAGCCTCTAGATCCTGGATATTATACAAACACTTTGTCTTGTTAAGGCCATGATGCTTAGGAGTGGTGTAGTGATGCTACATGTATATCTCTAGAGCTACCTTTGCTATGCTATTGGGGACATGGATCCACTTGCCTTGGCTAATGGTACAACTCTTTTATCTAATAGGAAAACTTTTGCCTTTCAAGAACATTGTGGTGCCACATGGAAAGGTTCATCTTCTTCTTATTACAACCAACTGGTGGATCCCCTCTAATCTTCTCTAGCCAATATTGCTGCTTTGAATTCTCATAGACAAAAACTACTCTTGGATAAGTGAGAGAATGAAACATGTCTAGCTGGCACTTCTCATAAGGAAATGGGCACTTCTTTGGTAAGGCTGAGCCTAGGGGCACCATGTGTAAAGAAGACACTCCTCCTGGGGGTAAGCCAAACATTTATTTGCAAAATTGAGTGTGAGGGTGCCACATGTTTGAATCATATTCACCATGTAAATGGATTAGTAGGCCTTATTTATTGACCGACTAGCCAACAGTGTTTCTTGGATGTCTGACCTAAAAGAAAATGGCTTTGAAGATCATGGGTTACCACATGTCAGGTTGGTGCCCCACCAAAGTGAAAAGAGAGCCTCTTCGAGTTGGATGAGCATGGAAGAAGTAGATGGAGGCTGATACTTACGATTTTTTTTGAAAATGGGCCCTAAAAAAGGAAGAGGCCGAAAGGAGAATTACTAGAAGGTGCCAAGGAACTACTAACTACATTGAGAGAGTCCAAAGCCAAAGATAAACTGATCCAAAATAACAAAATGTGGATTTTGATCCACAATTTTTTATGTCAAAATAATATTTTTAATAATTAAATTTTGTGCTATTAAATAAAATATATTTTTTGAATTATAAATTTGATGACATTTCAATTTATATCTTGAAAATAAATTTTACTAGATAGTTTGATAACCCTCACATTTGAATTAAATCTAAAGTTTAACTTGCTACCATTTTTGAAAAAAAAAATCCTAATATTAACCATTAAAATTCAAGTCCATTAAAAATAAATAATAGAAGATCTATCCATCTAAAAAATATATTTTTCATTCAACAAAATTTAAATTTATGTGAAACTAGTCAATTGTAATTGGCGCTAGTTATTTTCACAACACACTTATGAGAAGGGAAAGATAATTGAATAATATGAAAATGGAAAAGATTAAACTATGACTACATGACCACACTTTTGATGTTTATATAGAAAAATATGAATATGGGGGAAAAGTAACTATAGTTAAAAGGAAACCCTAGGGTTAGAACTTGGATATATGTAAGAGAAAAAACTCTATTTCTTGACAAGTAAGTGAAAACATAACATCCTACCACACAAATTTTGGTTGGTTCCACTTATCTTAATGGAAATAATTCATGAATTTGTAGTATAACATACTCCTTTTCATATTATTCTTCTTCATAATCAACATTGTCGTCATATCCCAATTTTGTTTTCAAAATAAATAAAACACACACACACACACACACACACACACACACACACACACACACACACACACACACACACACACACACACACACACACACACACACATTGAATAAGAAATCTATATGTCCCACAAAATTTAAAACTAATGTATACACATTGTGTAGACACATAAATTAACATTTAATCTAAAGCAATACATTTGTGACCACAATTTTTACGCAATTAATTCATGCCTTATTCTAGGGCCTTTTGACCACTTTACTTTATTTTAAATGATAATGAACCATCCCTATAAGCAAACTAATGATCCAAAAATGTCCCTATTTTTTATGAAAAATAGTTTAGACTCATCCAAAAACTATTCTTACACCTATATCAGTTGTTTGTTATCTTAGGAAAACAATACCCTAACTAGACAACAACACTCCTGGAAAGTGTCCAATTCCACTGCTCTTGTCCTCCTACCAAATAATGATTATTTTCACAAATTTTAATTGATGTAATAGGTTGTATTATAAATTTATCAAGTCCCATCTAAAGGAATTCCATATTGATCATTATAAATACATATTTTAAGTCATTTTGCACACAAGTGTCTTCCACATTGAAAGGCACTAGAATTCTAATTGCAAGTTGAGAAAAAATTCCATATTTTTCCTAATTATGATTACATACAACCCTAACATCCCTAAGATAAAGTCTAAATAAACTTCTAAGGGTCACAAGTTATAATTGAAGCACTTAATCACACCTTGATTGCACCAACATCTAGCATTTTTCACCATTCTTCACACACACCACCATATCATGGTAGAAATACATGGATTTTGATCATTTTTAGACTATTGGTATATAGCTAGTGCTCAACACAAGGGGTGTTGAGATCAAACACAAATTCAACCGCTAACTCATTTTTACCCCATGGTTGTATTTATCCTCATGATCTATTGAGATAGGGTTTCAAGTGAATGAGAAGAGACATAATGGTTTTTGTAAAGGATCACATGCTCATGCACAGTCCATAAAACACATAGGTGAAGTTTAACCTTCCACAAAAAATCAAAGCTTCATCACCTATAGGACACCAGTTATCCCTAAGGATAATAACACACTGCTCTCCTATCTACTTAAAATTTTCCTATCTAAAGATCATGTAAAACCCTATTTTATATCCACAATCAATCAACATAATCTCCTAGTCAGGGTTAGTCCCTGATACATTTATGAATTCCATTTTTACAACTAAATTATATTTCATTGGCACCTTTCTTATTTATCATATTTATAAATTTAGTAAGTTCTAAATTAGTTTGTGTCATTTATTGCATATTTGTTGTACTATGATTTTACACAAGATTTTATATTCTTTAAGCAATTAATTCACTTATTTCCCAAAATTTGATAAAAACATATTCGTGAACCCACTTATTATTGAACATTGCCAAAACCCTAGATTTTCATTAGGGTTTCCTTATATTTTAACACTAATATTAATGTTTCATATTTATATTTTTTTCTTGTTTCCATATTCATCAGGATCATAATGACTATATCTATCTATCATTTCTTGCTTCAAAGCTTCTTGGTATTATTTATATGTTTCATGCCTATCACTTGCTTAATATTTCACATGTATGTAAGCCCATGGGTACATAACATCAAGGAAAATATCACATCCTATATAATTTAAGATATTAATAATGAGTAGTTCAATTGTGATTATTATTACAAGGATCAATTTTAATTTCCACCTATTACTACTAGACGTTAGAGGGCTCAGATGGTTCATTTTATTCCTCTTACAACTAGACCTAACAACTATCTTAGCTCATATCCCACCTCTACTATTAACCTTAGGATTAGAGTAGATGAGGTTATTTATTAGCCAAGAAAGGAGGAATGAATTTAGGCAATTCCCTCTTGTCCCAAACCTAATCTAATAGGACCCATTCATTAGTCTAGATGATATAATATTGTTGAGTACTTAAGGAACACACCAACTAAGATTTATGTGCTAGAATTGATTCACAACACCACTATTTTAAGGAAATTATATACCAAGAATCGAATCAAACACCTATGCCTCATGACATAAGGCCTTCTTACTTTGAATATGTTGTAAACACTTTGAAAGATATTGAGGATGTTATCTCTTATGTAAATGAGGATTTATCATCATAGTTAACTATTGATCAAAATTTACCTTTATTCATATAAGTTCAAGTAAAAAATACAACTAAAATGGTTTTAATTGATAATGGTTCATGGTTAAAATTTTGAAATTTTACATTCTTAAAAAAATGTATAAAACATGGATACTCTACAAAAGACATTTAATAATATCAAAGTATTTTATGGTATACCTCACCAAGATTTAGGTTCTATAAATTTGGATATTATAATAGGGCCCAAGACCCTAACCACTCAATTATAAGTAATGCCTAATCATTTTCAATACAATTTATTCTTAGGTAGGCCATGGATACACATCATGGAAGTTTTACCTTCCACTTTATACACATGTGAAAAATTTCTGTCAGAGTGGGCCATAATCGAGGATCAAACTAGATAGGGTTGAATTAATGTATTTAAATATGTATGGAATAATAAATTTAGAAGAACAACCCATAATGGAATAAACTTATCTTTAAAACAAAAATTTGCATTAACATTCACTAAAAAAAAGGTACATAGGAAGGTACATTATATAGTGAGGAATTAGGTGACCCAAAAGGTAATTAACTTAACTCACAATCAGAAAATGACTTAAATTACATTTCCCCTCATGAATTATTATTAACCTAAGCAATCTAATTAGACCATGTAGGTAAAACCACATAGTGGTAAAAATACTACACTAACACTCTCCTTAAGTTTAACTTATGTGGGTAGAAGAATTGAGTCTTGACATAGAGTGTTGATGATGTACCAAGTACATAGAGATGATGCCCCAAATGAGGATGAAGTTAGAGTTATTTTAATCTTAAGGAGATCTTGCAAATGAAGATACTTTCTCTTAGTGAAGGGTTTGGTGAATATATCAATAATTTACTCTATTGTCTAGATGTAAAAAATATTAACGACTTGCTCATTGATGAGTTCCTGAATGAAATGCAAGTAAATATTGATATGCTTGGTCTATTAATGGAGGACTAGATTCTTGTAGATCTAGAATATGATTTGGTTGTCATAGAAGATGACTATTGGTCATTAAAACTAGATGCCAAACACAATGAAAATACACTAAATCCAAATAGACTTATTAGGAGCATTCACATATCCTATGCATTTTTCCTCAGTAGAAGATAAAATAATAGAATTATAATTCTTACTTGACTAACCAATCAAACCTAAAATAGACTTAAAATTTTAAATATCACCAACCCATTCTAAATCTGTATACCTAATCAATTTTATGTCAATGCCTACTCTATAATGAATTTTAACATTATGAGTACCCTAAATGTAGTGGAGAATTTACTTAACTACTTTTTATACTATCTCATATGGTTCCTGTTGACTCTCAAAGTTGCCCCCAACAAGTGTTAAACTCATAAGGACCACATAAGAGGTGCACACTTGTGTAGTCTCAAGTTCCCTAAAGATAAACCTATAGATAGATGCTTCTCATCTACACCATATTTCAATAGTTGACACAAGTTCACACATTAAATAAGTGTTGATTTATACCTATGAGGAGTTCTTAATGTGCACCCCATTTAAAGATCCTTCATCACACCAACATGATGTATGAATCAAAGCACATGGGTCTCCCAGACTTTGAGTAGTAAAATAGGAGTGTGATGAAATTACTTCCAAATCATAAGGAGCATGCTCAAGATATTTAATATTATTGTGTGTTCTTATTCAAATGATTCCCATTGACTTAATGGTGAAGTCCTAAGCCAAATTATAGGGTTTCATGTTTGCACCCTTGTAAAATGTAGACTATGATTTAGGCTATGCATCATCTCCTCACATATTGATATATGTTCATATTAGGGGGTGAATACCATAAATATAATCATAAAAGACTAGGAATAGGAAGAATTGGGTCGTTGTGCATGTTTATAGAATATTTCCCTCAGTACCCTTCATAAGCTCATAGCTTTAATACACAACCAACTCTCTATGCAACCTTCAATATGGACCCTTGCACAAGATATATTTAACTGACCGTGCATGCATAATGACATGTAATAAACCAAAGATGTTATTGCTTATTACCATGTTAGTGGTCTAGTATATATGGATTGATAGGTGGTATTCATAGTTGAGCTTGATTGGATGTCAAAGGAGTTGATTTTAAACAAAATTAAATGCAAAGGTAGTTGTCAGAGTGTAAAAGTTTGTAAACACATCCCATATAAATACAAAAGAATATATCCATCCTTAATAAACATGCATGCTACCTAAATATCCAAGAGTGACCTTAAAACAACTTCTATGATCAAATAATCATATCTAAATCAAATAAACATGGACTGTAATAATTATTACAAAAAATTTGGTGTTCTTAATCAGCCTTGGGCTCTGGACACTATTTTTGAATTCAAGTTTTTATCTATCACCTCTAATGGTGAATTCATTATGTAGGGCCTTGACTATAGCTATAAAAACTTTGATTTTTATTATCAAATAGTTGACATTTCTAGGCATCTTAATGCTACCAAAATTTTCCATCCAAGAGCCCTATCCTAGTATAACAAAGCTCTGCCTATTCAAGTTTTTAAATATTGACTTAGACCTTGAAATTAATAAGAATTGATTTATTTTTATTCATTCTCTATGTTATTTATGCATTCATGGTTGTTTATCCTTATTTGTGGATGTTTTTCCCTCTCATTATCATCCTTCCTTTGCATCTTTACATAGAACCAAAAGTCTTTATAGGTCACATGCTGTGTATACACGGGTCTACGTAGACATTATCTATGGACCATTTATAGCAACTCATAACATTATGTCATGTTCCCTTACCTCCATGCAAAAAACTTATGTAGTGCACATGACTTTAACATTTATTAACCAATATGTTAGTTTTATTATGTCATTAAGTGGGTGAGGTGCTTGCTATATTCTTGGTGTATCTCCTTTTACATTATAACAAACCTCTTAACTTTTCTCTCCCTTTTCCCATTTGCCAAGTTTAAGTTTAGTACTAGCTGTAGATTTCATTTTACTCTTTGTAGGTATGTGCATTAGTCCTAAACAAGGTTCATTTAAAATAAAAGGAAGTTGACCTACTCTGAAGGTTCATCGTAAGGAGTTCAAGTGTCCCACACCTTGGGGGATGATCTCATTATTACAATGAGATGATAAATCACTCTCTGGCATATGTAAGTCCAAGGCACTACACACATTTTATACACTGGTACATGTTTTGAGTGATAAAAATTTATGTCATACTTAGTGGGACCAAATACAAAGATTTATCTAAGAACCTGGTGTCGTTCATAGTTAATAATGTTAAAGACACTCTATAGAGCACTTGGTGACTCCAAGCATTCCTAGTTTGTAAATATCATCCTTTCATCTATATACCAAGATATATGAGATCATATTTAAGAAGAATTAATTTTCATTTCATTTAGATACTATTGTTTCTAGAAGAGTCAGGTCATCGCCATCCCCTATTAGGAGGGATAGAAACACAAGACAACCTTCTCTTAGAGCTCAATCTACACCCACAATTAACAGGTTCTCTATGTATAGAGGAAGAATATTCCCCATCCCATTTACAGATGCTCTTAAAAACCAACCCTTTATTCCATTTAATGGAGGAAGCCCATGATCCTTCCCCAATATGATGATATTCTTGTAGCTACTCTTAAGAGCATCCCCTACTTTACTAGAGAAAATTATACTACCTTAGTAGAGCATATATAAGACATAAAAAATATTATCTCCATCCATAATATGATAGAAGACAATGTCATAGTATAACTCCTTTCCTCTTATTTGAAAGGGAGATCACTCTAATTATATAGTAGTTTTCTACCTGTTACTATTCAAAATTGGGATGAGTTAGGTGTGACACTATGCATACATTTTGAGGAAAAGAGTGACCACCTATCATTAATAGAGCAACTCACAACCATCAAAATGGATCCATATGAGTAGATATTAAACTTCAAATTTAGATTCTATAGGACTTGGGATCAATTTCCACTCATGGTAAATCCAAATCCTAACACTGTGTTCTTATATTTTTTGAGAGATTTGAACAATGATGTAGCCATAATGATCCAATCTATGGGAGGCATAACATTACTAGATACATATGAGGTTATTGTGCATGAAAAAAAATTCTTAATCCAAGTAGGGAAAATTGTTCCTAGATCCCCTATGCCCTTATATCCTAATCCCCCATGTACAAGTTCACCTACCTTGCCTCTCATTCCAACTCTATCCCACATTCCTATTACTATCAACATGCCAATTCAATCAAATTCTATGCCTTTTAATGAGATGCATGAAGTCAAGTCATTATTTAAGAGATTTTTAAATGAGTTAGTAGTGGCCAAAAGGAAACAAACATAACATTCCAAGCCTTATTAACCCTTCAACCAATAATATCAATCAAACAGGCCTCCCTACTAACATGTTGAATTGGCTCAAAACTAAATCACATATAATAAAACACCCTATTCACCATCTTCTAACACTATAAGCAACTATAGAGATCTTGGGCATGTGAAAAATAATGTGATACAATACTATGAATGGTGTTTCCTATGTAATTATTTGCATGATCAAGACACATGTGTGAATGGAATGACAAATGAGGTACCAACAATGCAAAATATGCCACTACCTTAGAAGCCTATATATTATTCATATCAACCAAGGGATGAATCAAAAATATGAATGCAATAGTAGGGTAGATCCTCCCTCCTAAATTGGTAGGAGGGTGATTTCAATTATGTGAATCAAAATGAAATGCCAAGTGCGTGAAGCAACCTAGTTAATTTTCACATGAGATTCAAAAATAGAGAACTAGAGAAAGAGTTGTCTCCTTCAACACCCTCAACATCTATGCCCCAGGTTATGTGCAAAAAGGTTAAAGTACCTATGAGGAGTCTTTAGGCACACATGAAAATGGTCTTGCAAAAAAAATTTAGCCTGAAGTTGGTCAGTAGGTGTGAGAGGAGGTAGTCACTCAAAGGGTACATATCAAAGGGACTCAAATCCCATTTAACATAGTCAAGAAAATGAAGAAGACCAGCTTGAATATTACCATGTGGGATGGTCTTGCTATTCCTTCCCAAAGTAATTTATTTTAGGATGTCCTAAGGAACTTCCAATCTCATGAGCCACTGCATACTATGCCTACTATGCCCACAAGTCTATGTTAACTAGAGGAAAAGGTGCAAGAAAATAGAAAACTACCCCCATTCTACATCTCTTTGATTATAGATGAACATATCATATATAATTATATTATAAATTCAAGTATGTGTATCTCAATGATGCTAAATAAAATTGCAAACATGCTAGGCATAACATATTCACCCATCTCAAAAAGGGTCATCCAATTGGATAAAACAATGGTTAAAAGTGTGGGAATCATCAAGGATATGAGCCTCAATCTACATGCACGTCTGAGCCTTTTCATTATGTAATACATAACAATCATTAAATTACACCCTTACTTTGATATATGCCTCTCTCAAGATTTCATTACAAAGGTCGGTGGATATCTATCCTTGCATTGGTCACATATGCTACTTAGGACTAAGGTGACCATCAAGGCTAAGCCTATTTTAAAGAATCACATATATCCATACACTCTTATCCATGTTGATACAAACTACACTTTGTTTAGCCAAGAGGAGAATTAAATTATTCACAAGACTACCAAATCTCTTGAGGGAATTACAGATAGCCTATTTGATGAATGAGCATGTGAACATTGCTAGTTTGACCCATATGATAACATAGAGGAAACAAGGCTAGGCAAATATTGAATTCTTGATGAGGACACCTTATTTCCTAACCTTGTTAAAGCATAAGTAGACCTTGAAATAACATGTTATTAATAATTTGATGGCTCTCAAAGTAAAAATGGCACAAGATCTAATGTTATAATGGTCTCCCCTCAGAAGGATAAATATATCCACATATTTAGATTGCAATTTAGCTACACAAACAATGTTTCCAAATATGGGGTGCTTATATAGGGTCTCTAGTTAGCATGTAAGAAAGGAATCAAGGTGTTTCAAACTTTTAGAGATAATGAATTAGTGGTCAACCAGGTTAAAGTACAGAATATGTCAAAAAATAGTCTGATAAGAACTTACAAACATAGGGCATGGGACATATTGAGGAGTTTGATGATTTAAATATCTATTCAATACCAAGGGTGTAGAATGATGATGCTAATAGGCTCACAGCCATGAGTGTGTAATATGACCTCCTATATAGTATAAAGAAAGAGTCTGAGTAGCCCAAAAAATTTTTAGTTAGAACAATAGTCTTAGACAATGCAAGTAATTGGTAAGTGTTCGAAAGTGATGAATAAATTATCAACTTCCTACAAGACGTAACTAAGTTCTATGCAAATAATTAATCATATCTCCAAACTCAATATGAGGAGCATATCATTCAACTAAATGGAAACATGCTACCTAAAGGGTTAGTCATGCTTGAAATAATCTTCAATTCTAATGACCAATTAAAGGGCAAGAGGAAAAACATGATGGTGAAGGAATAAATCTTCAAGTTGATGGCCATATTTGATGACAAACTATTGAATGATGGTAAGGTATGCTCCTCATCTAAAATTGAATAATTCATTGAACTAAGTAAAATATATGAAGATATATTTGCATGGAGATACCACAAACTTAGAGGCTTTGATCTAGGCTTAACTAACATATGATTGAGCTTGACCCCAATATTTGGCCAGTCGAGCAAAAGTGAAGGCTAGTTAACCTTAAGATTAAGTTCTTAATGTGGAAGGAGCTCATAAATCTCATTAAGGTCAACCTAATATTTCCAATCAAACATCCCCCATGGGTGGCCAATCTAGTCCTAGTGCATAAGAAGGATGAAGAGATCTGATTGTACATAGACTTTAGGGACCTAAACAAATCCTCCCTCAAAGACCACTACCCCTCCCATTAATGGAGAAAATTCTACAAAGAGTCATAAGCACAAAATGGTTTTCAATGCTTGATGACTATTCAAGCTATAACCAAGTACTTATGCAGGAGTGTGATTAATTAAAAATGGCATTCACCACTAAGTGGGGTACCTTCATATACCAAAGGATGCCCTTTGGTTTGACAAATTTAGGAGCTACCTTATAGAGGGCCATGGAAATAAAATTCAAGGGACTCCTAAATAACATCATCTTGGTTTACCTTGATGATATAACTACTTTTTCAAAATGCATAGTGGATCATTTGGGTCACCTAGGGAAAGTCTTTAAAAAATGTCAAGAGTTCAAGATCTCTTTGAACCCAAACAAGTGCATATTCATTATGCATGAAGGTAAATTTTAAGGACACATCATCTCCAAAGAGGGACTCACTATTGATATTGATAGAGTTGAGGCCATTCTATTAATCCCTCTCTTAGGTCACAAGAAGTGTCTCCAAAGATTCTCGGGGAAAATAAACTTCATCAAAAAGTTTATGCTAAGTTTTATGACTTTGGTCAAGACCCTCATAATAATGCTCAAGAAGAGCATTGCATTTAGCTAGACCCAAGAAGGATGGAGCAGTTTCAAGGCCATAAAGTACACCATGGCATAGGATCCCACTCTAATAAACCTAAAATATAGTAAGGACTTTATCCTTTATTCATTACATATAAATGAAGGCATCTCAACCATTCTCATGAAGCAAAACAACAATAAACTATATAACCCTATTGCTTTAGTTAGCTAGGCACTCAAGGATTATGAGTTGTGATATAGTTTTCTAGATAAGCACACTCTCACATTAATAAGGGCACTTAATAAGTTCAAATACATGATTTAAAAAAATAGAATCCATCTCATGGTCATGCACATAGGTGTAAAGGAGTTCTTACTCAACAAGGACATCGATGAGAAGAGAGCTAGTTGGGTCACAAGGGTGATGGAATATGACATAAACATCCAAATCACCAAGTTGGTGTGGGGAAAGGGACTCTGTGAGTAGCTAATATATGATGTGAATATAAATGATAGAGTGGTATTTTCACTTAGAGAGGACCAACCAATGGGCTAGGATGTTGCAATGGATTGGACTTAGAACATGGGGATATTCCTCCTGACTAGTGCGTATCTGCATGGCTTGAATAAAACCAATCACAGACTTTTTAGATTATAATCCTTTCCTTATGTGTTTATCAACAGTGTGATTTTTAGAAGATACATCAATGGAGTTATCTTGTGATTCATATAATGGGATCAGGTGAATAATATCCTTTGAGAGTTCCATGATGGTTGTTAAGAAGCCATTACTCGCCTAAAACCACTACCATTAAAATCATATGAGCTGGCTATTATTAGCCAACTATATTTAAGGATGCACATACATGGGTGTAAGGATAAAATAAGTGTGACTTATTTATAGACAATTATAAATTGGTAGCCCTATCCCTAGGCCCAATACAAGTTGATTAACCCTTTGCACAGTGGAGTTTGGACTTCATTAGCATGATAAATCCACCATCAAGCACAAAAGACAAGTGGATCCTCACGGTGACTGACTACTTCATGAAGTGTATGAAGGCAATAACAATAAAAGAGGCTAATCATATTTCCACCCTATATTTTTATGAGAGAATTATTATAAGATTTTGTGTTCTAAATACTATTATCTTAGATAATTCACTGGTTTTCTTCGAAGCCAAGATTAGTGAATGGGTAGTCAGACATAGCATTCATTTGAGCACTTCCTCAAACTATAACCCCTAAGGTAATGGTTTACATTAATAAACTAACAATAAATTGATTCACATGATTAAGTGAACTATGGAGGATAGACAATGATCATGGCATAGTAAACTCAAGACAACCCTCTCGACAGATTGAATAATGTCAAAAAAAGTGTTGACAAATTCACTATTCATGTTAGTCTATAAAAATGAAGGTATATTTCCCACATCTCTTGAGTTTCCTTTGATAAAAGTATCCCATCAATTGGAATTAATTGAGATAGATCCCATGATAGTAAGGTTAGTCAAGCAAAAATATCTTTAAGAACTTAGGGTATAAGCCATGCACACTATGGATCTTCAATAGTCACAGACAAAGAGAACATTCGATAGAAGGTTGCTAATAGAAGCTAAAGGATACTTGGTATTTAAATGGGACACAAATAAAGAAAAGGCTGAGAAGCATATTTTTTTTATGCTATATGGAGTGGCCCATATACCATAGCCAGTTATAAGTAAATTAATGCATACTAGCTCACAAGGTAAAGTGGAGAGGTGTTACCAATCCCAGTTAATGAGGTTCATCTTAAGCACTACCTCTGATGATCATGAACACATTTGTAAATAGTAGTTTAGATGTTTTAATTTCCCTAAGTGATATAATCACATGTTTTTATTTAGAATAGTTTCATTTCTTCCAAGTGTTTATGTGCAGTGTTTTACTCAGCTTAGGTTTCCATTCCTCTACGCACCATTTGATGTAGTTGATTGCTTTATTTTTCCTTATGGAAGGTATCTAATTTAATTATAATATAAAGTGGGATTAATACACCTAAATTTAATTAGGATAAACAAGATCAAGGGTTAATATATGACTTTATACCCAATATATTGATTCTAGGCTACTATATTTCTACTTAGTAGGAAAGTAACCCATATAGTTCACCAAAAGTATTGAATCTCCAATCACCCCTGGTAATTTTTGAACTCATAAGGACCAAACAAGAGGTTGTGCACTTGCATAGTACTAATTTACATACAATGAAGCCTACATGAAGAAACTTCCTATCCACACCCACACTCAATAGTTAACATGGGTTCACACATGAAATAAGTCTTGATTTGTGCCTATGAGGAGTTCCCAATATGCACCCCATGTAAATATCCTTCATCGCACCAACACAACATGTGAATCAGATCATGCATGTCTTCAAAACCTTTAGTAGTAAAAGAGGAGTGTGTTGAAAGCAATTCCAAATCATTAAGAGCATGCTCAAGATCTTTGATATTATTTTTTTAACTCTTATTCAAATGCTTCCCCTTGACTGAATGGTGAAGTCTCATGCCAAATCACAACATTTCACATTTACACCCTAGTCAAATGTACATTACAATCTATGTTTTGCATCATCTCCTTATAGATTGATATACGTTCTAGTTAGGAGGTGTAGAATGTGAAGATCATCATAAGAAACTAGGCATAGGAGTTAGGGCATTTTACATTTCTATAGAATATTACCCTCATCACCCTTCACAAGCTTGTAGATTGACTATGTAGAGAAATCTCTGTGTAGCCTTCAATGTGCACCCTTGTGCAAGATATATTTAACTAACCATGGATGCATGATGACATGGTAGAACCCAAAGATACACCTATGCAGTTCTATATTAGTGAGTTAATCTAGGTGGATTGATAGGTGGCAGTCATAAATAAGGATGGAAGTTGAGCTTGATTGGATGTCAAAGGAGCCAAATTTAAATAAAATTAAATGTACAGGTGACTATCATAACATCAAAGCTTTCAAACACATCTCCTCCAACTATAGAAGAATATATTTATCCTTGATAAACATGTAGACTACCTAAAGATCTAAAAGTGACCTTCTAGCTGCTTCCATGATCAAATTATCAAATATAAATTGAATAAGCATGGCTTGTAGCAGTTATTGTAAAATTTTTGGTGTTCTTAATTGGCCTTGGGATCAGGACACTATTTTTAAATTCAAGTTCCTATCTACCACCTCCAATGGAGAATTAATTACATAGGGCCTTGACTAGTGATGTAAACCCTAATTTTTATTGTAAAATGGTCAAGATTTATAGGCATCATAATGCTACAAAAATTTTCCCTCCAAGATCCCTCTTCTAGTATAACAAAGCTCTACCTATTCAAGTTTGTAATATTTCCTTAGACCTTGATATTAATAATAACTAATTTACTTTTATTTATGCTCTATGTTTTATGTGCATTCATGGTTATTAATACTTGTGTGTGGATGTTTATTCCTCTCATTTACATCCTCTTTTTGTACCTTTGCAAAAAACTAAAAGTCTCTATAGGTCACATGTTGTGTATACATGGATCTATGTAGGCATTATTTGTGGACCATTTGTTTCCCCTCTTAATGCTACATTGTGTTCCCTTACCTCCGTATGAAAAACTTTGCACCCAATTTGAATATTTGGTATCTAGTTTATAAGTTTATTATGTCATTAAGCAGGTGAGGTGCTCACACTATTCTTGGTGCATCACCTTTTACATTATAAAAACCCTCTTACCTTTTTTATACCTTTTCCCCTTTGTCAAGTTTAGGTTTATTGCTAACTGTAAGTTTCATTTTGTTCTTTGTAGGACTATGCACTAAAAATAAACTAGGTGAATTTAGAATGGAAGGAATTACACCTAATATAGAGGTTCATCCCAAGGAGTGCAAGTGTACCACACTTTGGGAGACAATCCCATAGTTACAATGAGATGCTGAATCACTCTCCAGCACATAAGTCCAAGTCATTAGGCATGGAAGTGTTTCACGCCAGCATGTGTGAGAACCTTTAATACATGGGCGTACATTTTGAGTAATAAAAATTCTTGTATAAATATAGAGAGCATTCCCACTACTTATGAAATATCAGGTCTAGTGTGCTTAAGGTATATAAGATTACCAATAAGTTGTCAATATGAGGTATCATCAACCAAAAGAGATGGACAATCAACCTCAAATTTCACATCAAATAGAAAAGGAGTCTAGTTATCTTAAAGTCAACCATGTTAAACTGTGTAAGTAAATCAAGAACACACTTTTAATGTGTAATAGTGATCCTAAAGTTAGACTAAGAAATTTCATCCCAAAGAAGTAATACAACAAGCCCAAGTTTATCATTAAAAACCTATTAGAGAAATTATTTTTCACTGATGTGATGGTGGATGAAGAAATCCTTACTATCAATAGGTCATCCATATAGAGAACTAGAATCAATAGTGAATCATCCTACTACAAAATGTAGACATTCGGACTAGAATGATATCTAGTGAACCCAATCAAAAGAACAAGGGAGTCCATCTTGGCATACCAAGATTGAGGAACTTATTTGAGGCCATAAATATATTTATATTTTTTTCAAACTTAGGAAGAATCTTACACAAATCCTCATGGTTTTTCCATGTATATTTCTTCTTTGAGGTCATCGTGAAGAAAAACACTCATCACATCCATCTAATGAACATCCCAATGATATGTTGTGGTAATGGTGAGAGTGAGTTAGATTGAGTTCATTTTGGAAGCTAGGGTAAATGTCTTGGTATAGTCCATCCCATGTACCTAATAAAAACACTTTGATACCAAATGTGTTTTGAACTTGTCTACAAACCCATCTACTATAAATGTTGTTTGGTAAATCCACCTACATCATATAAGATATTTACCTTAGGAAGAAAGACTAAATACCAAGTATTGTTCCTTAGCAAGGAACCATACTCCTCTTCCATGGTATTATCCCACTTAGGAATGTATGATACCTTGTGAAATGACTTTGGATTAAAAATAAATGCAATAAATCATGTGGGGCATCTTAGAATTGTGAATAAGTTTGCCTAATATTTGATGAATCTCTAACCCAATAGAAAACACTTTGTAGTGCCTATATAGCCCAAAGAGGACTAGATGTAGGAGAATTAGGAGGATATTACTCATCTTATAAAGACATTATGGGAGGAGGAAGTGGATTCTCATCACTACTCTCATCATCAAAACTATAAGAAGAATCCATATCATCCAAAAGTTCCTCAAGTAGATCTAAATCATTAGAACTATCATAAAATCCTAGTGCATCCAAGGAAGATGGAGGAGTGCCATGTGTGGAGTCTGGAGGACCCTATTGAAACTAGACACTCTTCTTAATGAAAAAATCATGAGTGGTAGGATGGATAATCTTGTATTCATTAACACCCTTATGATATTTGATGAAGATGCAAGGATAACTCTATGGTTCAATTGCCTTACATTTTTTATTTAGAATGCAATCCTTAGAAGAAGATCCAAACACTTGGATGTGTTTCACTATGGTTTTATGAGCACTGCAATATTCGAAAGGAGTGACTCCCTTTAATGCTTTATGAGGAAATAAATTCTAGATATAACATGCATATTTGATGGCCTTAGCCCAATATTGAGGTGTAAGAGACTTAGAGTGTAGCATATAGTTGACCGTTTCCTTTAAGGACCTATTCTTGTGCTCTATAACACCATTATATTAAGAACTATATGAAACTATACACTTTAGTTCAATCCCCTTTGAAGTGAAAAATTATTTAAAATGGTTATTGGCATACTGACCACCATTATTGGTATTCAAAATATTGATGGCTTTACCTAACTATTTTTCTATAAGTACCTCAAAATCCTAAAAATGATCAAAGACCTTTTACTTCTACTTAAGAAAGTACCTAAAAAATTAATTGATGAAAGTAAGCATGTATTTTATCTTGTTGAATGAATGTTTTAGAAATGGACCAATAATGTCACTATGGACAAGATCTAATATATATTTAGCTGTTAGTGATTTGACTTTGTCATACATCTCTTTAGGATTCTTACCAAATATATAACCCTAGAAAACTCTTTTAGAAAACTTGACTCATGGAAACTCTTAACCCATGTCTTGATGACTGAGTTGATCCAGGTAGTGATAGTTGAGATGGAAGAATCACTCATGCCATAATTTACTCACGTAATTTGAATGAGTGAGTAGTGTAGTAGAAGGTTGATCATGAGAAAAATGTGAGAAAGTATATAATCATGATTGGTGATCTACTTTCCCAAATGGAATAATAAAGTCATTATTTACTTCCCTAATAACCATTGAATTAGGTGTGAACTCAACTCTTTTTCTTGAACCGATGTGAGTGATCTAATAAATAGATAGGATATTTATCGATAAAGAGGGAACACATTAACATCATGAAATTTCACATCATTCACTTCAATAGATCCTCTTCCACTAACTTATGTAAAAGTATTATCACCCAACAAGATGGAAGGAATAAAACAAGGCTCCAAAGATGAGAACATGTCATGTGATGAAGCTATATGGTGTGATGCAATAAAATTAGTTACCCATGTGAAAGATGGGAAGTAACTACAACAAGTTATTTACCCTTATATTTTTCATTTTCATTACCTTTGGCCTTATAAGACTCCCGTGTTGATGAACTCTGATTGGAAAAATTAGGGACACTGATATTATGCTTCTTGAGCATCTTAGTCAGTTGGTCAATCTGCTTCTTCATGCATTTGGATTTAACTTGTCCATATTTCTTGTAGTAGGCACATGTGAGTCACTCTTTATTGGATTTATAATCTAAAGAGGACTCTTTTGATGCTTTGGACTTAGATCAAGTTTTTGACTCTTTCTTTGCTCTGGGTCCTTCTTGTTCTATTTCTTCTCCTTGTTGCTAGAAGCCTTATTTTTGTCATGACTCATAATTAAGGCATGTAATTTAGATGACTTCAATGTACCCATTAGCATAGGATTGTATTGATCCCAAGTCAAGTTAGTAGTGAAGTCATCCAAGGGTGGCATGGTCCATGTATCTCTAAGGGCATCTTTGGTGACATGGAAAGTAGAAACAAAAATAAAATAGTCAGATCCCAACTTGGCAAAGATGGAAATAATCAATTGATCATCTTTTTTGTCAATGTTGCATAGTTTTAATATAACCTTAGTGATTTAACCTTTATGAATAAGTCATTTATCATATCAAAATCACTTGATCTCAAATTTATGAGCTCATTATCCAACTCATAACTACTCATTATTTTCCTACTTCTAATTTTTTTTTTCAATATGGTCTAGAATTTATTAGGAGTAGTAGCAGATTCAATATGAAAGATCAGGTTGGGATACTAGACAAGATTAGTAGATTATAGGCTTAGTCACTTATATTAAACCACTTCACCTTCTCTACCTCAAGTATCATGTTTTATGTACCCATCATGATTTAGTGTAAACCTTTATTACTCAAGAAGGTTTATACTTTGACTTTCGACTTGTGATAGTTGAATGGTGTAAGATTTAGAACTAAAGTTTGATCTATAATGCAAAAAAGATGTATGTGCTAAATTAGATGTACTTAAATATTAGGAATATGCAACCCCTAAATTTATATAGGTTCAAATTTACAAGGCACTAAAATATTACCAATGTATATAGCTTGAAAAAAATTACACTTTAAAAAAAAATTGTGCCTTAAAGGCACTATTACATAGTGAAGGAGAAGGTGGGTTGAAATTGGGGCCTACTCAAGTAGGTGATAGATCCTATGGCATGCCTGTGAACTAGGTAAAATCTAGGGCATGTCTAAGCACTAGGTGAAATATAGAACATGTCCAAGTAAGGGCCAAATCCTAATTGGTGCTTGTGCAAGGGCCAAAATTGATAAATTTTTAGGTAGGGGTTAGATTTTGAAGGGTGTAAGATCAGGGGTTTGAATTTAAAAAGTAAATGAACACTCAATAGAACCTAATAGGTACTAGAGTAGTGGGCAAAACCTGACAATATTATGAGTAGAGGGCATAACCTGATACATGTGTGAGTAGGGGTAAATGTTCATCGACCCCAAAATGTCTATCGAAGGGTTAAAATACATTGAATACTGAGGAAGGCACTTAGAAGGGTGAACATGTCCAGTTAGACTTATTCTTCCACTAGGAAAAGTTTGTCAACTATCAAAAATGCCTATGAGGGTTGGAAATTCTATCAAAATGAATAAATATTAATTCTCTAAAAACCAATAAAGACCCACTTGGTTTCTTGACAAACCCAAGAAAACTTATAAATTGTTTTTCCTCAAAGCCACCAGATGTAGAGATTTTTGTATAATTCAAAAAAGGCCTTGAATCTCTTTAAAAAAGGCTAAAAACTGATTGTCATGAAACTAGGTCATGTTTACAACCATTTCTAAGGTTTTCCCACCTTCTAAATCCAATGACACTACCCATTTTTCACTTTGAGACTTTATATATACATATTTACATGGATTTATGAGAAACCCTAGAAAATTAAAATCAATGAAAAATTACTGAACAAACTAGAATGTTAGATTTCATAATAGAATTGGTGGCATTCACCTACCAACTTAGATATGATACCAAGTCAAAGTGGGACATAATTAGGAGTCATAATAGATAGGGTCAAATGTACATAATTGAATCTGTATGGAGTAGTGAAATTAGAAGAACAACTCAAAATAGAAGAAACTTGTCTTCACAACAAAAAGTTTCATTAACATTTAATAGCCAAAAATTATATAAGAAGGTACATTATATAGTGATTAATTAAGTCACCCAAAAATGTAATTAACTCAAATCAAAATTAGAAAATGACTCAAAGTACATTTCCCCTAATGACCTATTATTAACCTAAGCAAGCTAATTGGACTGTGTAGGTAAAAAAACCTAGTGGGAAAAGACCTATACTAACAATTTATATATGATGGATAATTATATACATGCCCAACCAATAATCAAATATTTAGATATTATAAGATTATAGATCCCCCTAATGAGAATCCAACACATTTGGGGGTAGCTCAATCTACTAGAGTACCACCACCATTGATCATTCCTATATAAAAATTTCCCATATATGAGGTTTGTGAGTATAGTAAAAATAATTACAAGACATAATATATAGATAAATCATAACCACAAATTTCACCTCAAATAGTAGACCATGAAGAACATGTGCAACAATTACCTTTATTGGTCAATTCAGAAGATCCAAAATTCATATCCATAAAGGATGTTAATGATGATTCTAATGCTAATTTTGATGATACTAATGAAATACCAATGAACATTGATGATTATTTATGTGGGTTGAATTTCACTTAGTTGGTCTAGGGGAATATAGAAATGATTCCAAGGTAATCATATAAGTGCATAAATATATAGGAAAAATAATCACTTAAGATATGCATAAATTAAATACTATTTGGTGCCACATAGATACTATACAATAGTTCTATCATATATCCCATGGACTAACATTTTTATCAAATCTAACATTTACAGAGCACAAGAGGCACAATAAATTGATTAATGCACTACATGTACCAATAGGTCACCATTCAAATATTCAGTAAATAATGTGGAATTTATGGATATCAAGCAAGTTATCAAGATATAAGCTAATAGTGTAGAGGATAGACCATATGTGATGTTACAGATGTTTCTTGATAAGGAATTTATTTCCTTGCCAATAATACAACATAGATCTACAAGAGGGAAAGCCATTTTATCATTTTCAAAGAATAAAATGGCATGCCATAGATACTTGTTCAAATTATAGCACAAAATTTATAAATATAATGCTAAAGGCATTATTTAGATTATACAACCCATACCAAAACCTCCTAGGGCTCAAAAATAGTGTCACTCAAGCAAAACCTATAAGTATTTCATAATTCATCTTCTAACTATTTATGTTTTCATTGAGAATGAATATATACAACATGTGTTAATAGATGAGGACATAGAGTGAAATATATGTACACCTACATTCCTTTCACACATAAGGCATGATCTAGATGAATTTCAAAATGTTATATATCACCAAGATTCAATATGAAACATTATAATACTAGTTTCATATGATCCCAAAGTGGTAGATAAACTACTCTTTATTATAGACACAATAAATTAGATGAGTGTCAAATTGGGATAATAGTGGTTATAAAAAATGGGAGCTATAGTTGATAAGTTACATAAATGTCTTACATTCAATATTGAGGATAGTACAATTCACAATAGTCATCATGTTATCGATGCCAATCATAGATTATAAAATTAAAAATAGGGTTTTGATTTGGTTTATTTGAAAACCACACATAAGGCCTCTTACACAGTAGAACACCATGTTATATGGATACACATGATTTATAACAATGCTAAATACAAGGTTAAAATTATAGATTATGAATGGTATGATGACCACAATGATGATGATTTATGGGAATTTGATAAGATTTAGTATCCAATACTCAATGATCCTCCAATAGATCTACCTTTTGATTATCCACATCCATAGGATGTGTTATTTGATTTGTATATTATCATAATTATTCATACATGGAAAAAATAATAAATAATATATAAATACCATTAAATCTTCCATAAAATTAAAAAATAGGACCTATGTATGCTTATGTTTAGTTTATTTACATAAATTAATTTGTATACAAGTTATTCAATACTTATTTATATCTAATTTCATATCATATATGATTCACAAATGTACATGAGCGAATGTAGAGCATACAAGTTTCCATTCACATAGTTGGTTATAAGTTATTTCATTTTTTTAGACTCAAAAAATATAAAACAAATAAAAGTGTCCTATTTCAATAGAGGCACCTTTTGTTGTTTTCATATTCCACCAATTCAATCTGAGTGAACATAAGCTATTAGTTATCCAATCTACCCAAGACACATGCCTCTTAAAGCTTGTATATTGTAATCACCTAAAAATGGTAATTGCATGCTAAGAGTGTTTCTTGAGTTAACCTATCCATAAGCTAGCCATAGACCTATCTTTGAGCATTAGACTTACATTTCCAATCATTTAGCATACCCCAATCACCTACAATCAGTCAAGACATAGTCCCAAAACTATCATCCATGACTCCAATCCAAATTGCTTAATAGTTTATAAAGAGGACATTAACACCACATTTGGGACACTACAACCACATGGTGCTAGTGTCCCCAATTGGATTCTATTGTCCTTATCCCCATCTCTTCCTAGTGGATAGTTTTTCAAATGTGTGCCCCTCCTAAGGTTGGTGTAAGCTCATTTTATTATCTATACACACAACATAACTCTATAAATACAAGTCTACTTGAACTCTAATCACTAGATGGAAAATAGATGCAAAAGGTATTCAAACCAAAGACAAAGTTGTGTAAAATTAAAGTATTTGATCCCTAATCTACCTTAATTTCTACTTACTACCATCTATAATAAACCTAAGTCCAATTTTCAAGCATTTAAAAGCTCAAGCACATTCAAGGCATCCAAGGCCACTCTCATTATAACATTCACTTGTACATACATCAAACACTAGGTGGGAGAACTACATTAGACTTGATCCCTCCTTGAAGTATTGATATTTAGGCAACTCTCTACATAGTAGGGTGTTGAGGATGTCTAATCCATCCTAATAACACACACAAAATTATTTATTATGCCATATTTATAATGAGATTAGGGTTTTCACATCAAATCAAGATTTTTAGGTATAATACATAGCTATAAGTTTTGATCATGCAAGAATAGAACATATAGACATAGGTGTATGTTCTTACTAAAACTATGAACCATAATACAAAGGGGACATTAGCACCACATTAAGGACACTACACATAGATGGCATTACTATCCAAACTAGGTGCTACTATTCAGGGAATAGATAAATACTAGAGTCCTATTGATGACATAGACCGCTACCCAGATCTTAATTTTTACAACCTAGATCATTTGTGACATCTAAATTTTAGCTACGCCTATATTTATCCCTATTTTTTGTTATATAGAAAAATTCAAACAAGATCAAAATCATAACAAATCAATATATTAATTATTATAATTTATGTAGCTAATTTAGACATCTTAGCCCTTTAACCAAATAGAGGAATTACTTGTGTAAAACCTTAAAAGGTTAAATCATTTGGTGAACCCATCTTACTTTGAATATTGCATGAAACCCTAGCTTACAGTAATTCCTATTTTTGTGTAATATATTTAGGTCTACATTCTTTTGATTTTCTAATTTTATTTAGACAACCTAGCTAATTAAAATTAATTTTACATTAGGGTTTCAATTTATTTTACATATAATTTACATTGTTGTAAATAAACCCTAGCTTTAAAAAACCCTAACCCTAGACACACTTAGGGTTTGTATTCTTTTTCTATATACTCAAATTTAAATTCCAAAAATATCACAATTTACTTCAATATTTAAATTTTACAAACTTTGATAGATTACTATTCTTAAAGGGTTCAAAATATACAACACTTATTTTCCTACCTTTCCACCTACAATGGAAGAATTTAATAACAAATTTGATGAAACTAATAAGTGTCACTTACAAGCTTAGTGTCCAAACATAAGGATATACAAGATGATTTCATAAAACTTATTCAAGAGGAACTCCAAAAGAATAATAATGGTCAATCTTCAACCCCTCTAGTTAATGATGTTGTGATACCTTCATTGGGGCCCACTCAACCAAATTAGATAGCACAACCCAAGCTTATTATTCAACCATCAGTGAAAATTGCACCACTTGTGGCTATTTCTTCTCCTCCAAATGTAAAACACCTTATGTAATAGGTTATTTCTCTATAATCTAAGGTGTTACATCTTGAGTAGGAAATAGCTAAGCCATCACATGCCTTGTATTTCAACATTTTCTTGCATACACCTTTGGCACATCACATTGTGACAATTCCTTTTCCATCCAATTTCATAGAACCAAATCTCACATTATATGATGGCAAGGGTGACCTAGAGCATCACCTTAGATCCTTTCACATAGTATGCTTGGACTAGGTGTCTAACAATTGGATTCTTATGAAGCTATTTCTATGCAATCTCAAGGATTATTCCCTACAATGGTTCTATGATTTGCCTAACCAATATATCACAACATTCAATCCTTTACTAGATATGTTCCTAACAACTTCTCTATCAACATAAGTGATAAGATATCATATGCACAAGTCACATAGCTAAAGCAAAAGTCAAATGATCCCACAGTCGATTATGTCTTATGATACAATTCAATATTATAAAAATTGACTAGCCCCATGGTATACATAGAGATTTAAGATATATTCAAAACAAAGTCTGTTACCATCACTTCATGTATTAATATTATTTAAGAAGTTTCACAGATTTATAGATATATGCCACACAATTAAGGAAAGAGAGGTTAAGCTCTTATCAATGCGAAAACTCAAATACAGAAATGGATTATATTCAACTATAAAGAGTATAAATAAACCTCTATATAAGGTTAGGGACACAAATTAAAAAAATGATTAAAAGGCCATAGTCAATGTAGCTTCAGAGCCTTCTCCTAGATTGGTTTTATTAGCTCCTCTATGTAGAGTATTCACTAATCTACCAGAGTCACCAACACAAGTTATACAATAACTATTAGAATGAAATTTCATATCTCTCCCTCCCATTAAAGAGGCTGATATGACATGGCCTCTTATAAAGAGTTTTGATTAAAAAACATTCTATGAGTATCATAGGGCACTAGGCCACATGAAAAATAAATGCATTAGCCTCAAAAATAAGATAAAATATTTTATTAAGGTAATGATTATTGATGTGAGCATACCCACAAAGGCATCAAAACATGAAATAGGCAAAGGCACTTACGATATTTTTACATACTTTCCTAAATCATATAGATTATGAGGCAGGGGTACATTAGGTGTTCAATATACATACCAAGCTCATCCACCACCAGCTTCCTATCACATAGTTACAGAGGAGACACATACCTTGCATAACATTATTGGCATGTATCACAGTATAGTGCCACCTAGATCACTTATCACATTTTTAGATTAGGAGATTATGGGTGATGATACAGATTTACATGTGCTCTTCATACAAGCATATGTAAACCACCATCCTATTCATAGTGTTATGGTTGATAATGGGTTGAGCATAATCATGTGCACCATGGCACTCTCATAACACTTGAGATACATAGAGTGGGATATATTCCCTAAAAATATAGTCATTAATGGTTTTAGTGTCCATGTTCAAATATCTATCAGGGAGATAGTTCTTCTATTATAGGTTCGAACAACACACATCACCACTTGGTTTCTAGTAGCACCTAGTGTGGGTATATTTTATTATGTAGGCTATGGTTAAAGTATATCCAATCCATACCATCTATAGTACACCAATACCTAAAGTATATACATGCTAACTAGGTGGTTAAGATTGAGGGTATCCCATATGAGTATCCTCTTCCCATCCCAAAGGTAGTTCTAGCATAACTTCTAATCACACTTATAACACTGACACTAGTTATAGTTCTAGTTCCATTGATAGATATTGAATAATTATCAATTACAATAGAGAGTATAGATCTTATGTATACATCATAGTGTTTGATAGATTCATCAGAATAGGCTAGGTTTAATTTTACATTGTCTACACACATGCACACTCTCCCTTGAAGACCATTACTAGAGAGTAGTGCATCATAGATATGTCATAGAATCTAGAGGACCTTCCTCTACATAGTTTACATTGAGATCAATTATATTTGGGTCTAGGGGTTCTCAACATAGGGCATGTATATCACCTATAAATTATAAATCTACTATATGGGTCCTTAAGACCCCTAAAGTTCACATGGCATCATAGTCAGTGCCACAACATCATAACATCACTACTCAAGCAACTTTAGGTTCAAATTTTACAACACACTAGATCATGGGCTCATAGTTTCCCTTTCACACTACATGCATGATCACAGTTCCACTCTTTGACATAGGCCATATTGATGGTGAGTCTCCCATGAGACTCATTGGTTAGCATGGTTTCTACCTTTTTACATACTTCTCTCTCACACCCCTTGTACATAGTTATTTTCATATGCTTGTACATAGTTTATACCTAAAAAACATAAAAACAATATAATATGTAAAAATACAAAAACATTCAAATATTTCAAAATACCAAATTTTATAAATTATATGTATTGCTATGTTTACACATCTACTAATTTTAATATATTTCATATTGCTAACTATCCTAGTATAGTTAGTTTTATCATACACATACGATTCACTTATTCTTGTCGAGTGCTTGTAGATTCCAGATAGGATTTCAGTACACTATACTGATCTAGATCAACTATCACCTACCCATTGGGGGAATTTACACTGATATAGGTTTATGCATTGATGTATCTACCCATTTGAGGGCATCTCCTACACAATTTTTATAGCCAAGTTTTATCTTTACATACTATACATTCTAGTTTATGCCTAGATTTATCTTGATATTGATCATTACTCCTCATTTCTCAATTTTTTTCCAACTACCACTAGTTAGAATAAATATATATGCACCCTAACATATACATAGATTTATATTACATAGTTATACATGTTTTCATTCTAGTTCCTAGATTAGACTTGATTGTATTCCTATGCTTCTTCCATCTTCAAGGGCATTTGAATATGCCATTGTTCTTTGGTTTCTATGCCACTTCTCTATTTGTATGCCTTGGACATGTTCCCATGTCCCTTGTGTGTGATCTTTCATGCTTCTATATGTGGAAATTTGAATAACTCCTTCTATGTGGCTCTACGCCAAATTACTTACTATTTATGTATGTAGACATTTAAATATGTCCTTGTATGTCTTCATTCTCAAATTTAGTGACATGTGCCCATGTCCCTTGTATTTTGGCCCCTTGGCCTACTTTTTACATGTCTAATGTGTTTGTTTTCTACCTTGTATGATTATACACCATGAAACTTGTGTTTTCTTGTTACAAACATACCAATTTTTGATGCCATGAGGGATCTCATGCATCTCCCCTTCCTACTTGGGAGTCTTGATGGATATCATGCCCTATTACTCTAGGTAGTTACTCATATTTACTACTATTATACATTGCTTACATCTATCTTGACACCCTTGTGTAATGATAGATTACAACATACATCTTACATTTCCTACTGATGCTTAGATACATTTACATTTTGATGTTATGTTTTACATTATATTGAAATGTAATGCACATTCTCTAGCTAACACATTTTGTAGAGCTACTTAATTATAGGGTAGTTATTCCATAGATTTCAAAACTACCCTCAAAAGAGGGGGGATTTATAGGGGTTGTCATAGAGATCAGACTCCTACATTACTTTTCATAGATACATTTAAGTACATAGGCTCAGTTTCATATATCAAACTTAGGGTAGACAAAAAATAGAACATAGATTTAGAATTCATTCCAAATCACTCATAAATTAGACTAAGAAGTCATTAGCACCTAGATTGGGACACTAGCACCACAAGGTGATATTATCCACTATAGGGTGCTACCATCCATTAGCACCAGATTCAAGATAGTCCAAATCATTGAGATCATTACACCAAGTATAATACATAGTTACATACATATAGTCATAGGTTTGGTAGTTATGTTTAGATTTAGACCAAATTCATTCATTTTAGTTTAAATTCATACTGATTTCTTAGATTTGGGGGCATCACATGTGGCATGATCACTCATACATTTAGTTTGGTTACACATATTCAACTATTACATACTTGATTTAGATTTAGTATACTCAGATAACATGTTGGCGGCATGTGCGTGGCACATAGTTTCCATATACTCAGCTTCAGATAGGTTGATCAAATGGAATGAAAAATTCCATATAATTCTCTATGTTATATACACTTTTTATCACATTCTAGGTTCTCACCAGATTCATACCTTACTCCATTTTTAGTAGTTGGCATTCCTGAGTAGCCCATAGATGCCTAATATACTCGAGTGGTCGTGAAGTTGAATACAAAGTTAGATTACTTAGTTAGATACTTTTATCACTTTGTCTAGTATAGTTATAGATGCATCTACTTCACATAGGGGGAAGTTTTTGAGTCATGTCCTACTTGAGTTATTGAGCCACCTACATGAGAGGGTTAAACACACTTATAGTCTTATCCAAGCTATTCATAAAGATTAAGATCCACAAGTAGGGGTGGGCAATGATGGAGTCAAAATTAGATTAAGTTCTTGAGCCACCCATATGAGGATTGAGCAAGCCATCAAATCAATCTAAGATATTCAATTATATGATCACTATATACACTCACAAGCATAGGTTGTCACTAGATTCATGCATTGATTCACATACCCAACTAGGTGTATTCATTCCTTTCCTCTCTCTTTACTCAACTTTACTTAGTTATATTCTTTCTGCATAGTCTTTTGCTTTTGATCATCTCTTAAGGATTGATTTTTGTGTGTTTCATTGTAGGACATTGCTTTGGATCATGTTAAATAACACAAACCCAAATTTTCATACTCAAACTTAGCTACATGGGCTTCACTTCCAAGGTAAGTCTAGGTATGCTTCTTTTTCCTTTATACTAGTCATTTTGCTTTACTACATTACAAAGTAGGGGGGAAATGTAATCAACTAAAATTGGTAATTGGATGCTAAGTGTGTCTCTTGAGTTGACCTATCCCTAGGCTAGCCATATACCTATCTTTGAGCATTAAACTTACATTTCTAGTCATTTAGCAGACCATAATCACTTATAACCAATCAAGATATAGTCCTAGAACTATCATCTCTAATTCCAATCCAAATTACTTAGTAGTATTTAGAGAGGACATTAGTGCTACATTTTGGAAACTACAACCATATGGTGCTCGTGTCCCTAACTAGACACTACTGTCCTTAGCCCCATCTCTTCCCAACAAATATTTTTTCAAATGTGTACCCCTTGTAATTTCAGACTAAGCTCATTTTCTTATCCACACAAGAAAAATAACTCTAAATATAATTCTAATTGACCTCTATTCATTGGATGGAAAATAAATGCAAAATTTATTCAAACCAAAGATAAAATTGTGAAAAATTAAGGTATTTGATCCCTATTCTACCCTAATTTCTACATACTACCATCTACAATAGCCTTAAGGCTAGTTTTCAAGCATTTCAAATCTCAAGTAGATTCAAGGCATCCAAGGTCACTCTTATTATAACATTCACTTGCACATACATAATGCAGTAAGTGGGATAACTACATCAGACTTAATCCCTCCTTAGAGTATTGGTATGTAGACAACTCTTTATACAACAGGGTGTTGAGGATGTCCAATCCATCCTACTAACACAAAAAATTATTTTTTATGCCATAATTTCAAGGAGATTATGCTTTTCACATAAAATCAATCTTTTTAGGTATAAAAAATAGTAAAATTTTTTGGTCACACAAGAATATAACATACAAAAACAGGCGTAAGTGTTCCCTAAAAGTAGGAATTGTCCTATTAAGGGGACATTAACACCACATTGAGGACACTACACATAGATGGCTTACTATCCAAACTAGGCACTACTATCTAGTGAAAAGTTGAATACTAGAATCTTGTTGATGACACATACTATTACATAGATCTCAAGTTTCAAAATTGAGATCATTTGTGACATCTAGTTTTCAGCTAAGTCTCTATTTATCCTTATTTGTTACTATTTATAGAAATTCAAACAAGGTCAAAATAATTAGCTTAATTTTTATAATTTATTTAATTGATTGAGACATCTCAACCCTTTAACCAAATATAAGAATTACTTATGTAAAACCCTAAAAGGTTAAATCATCTATACATCAACCAACTCATTGGGGGTATCTTATACACATGTTTTATCCTTCTTTGGCTATACCTTAGTGTTCATTCTTAGTTATTTACATTGCATAACATATGTCAATACTTTTAACTTACCTACACATTGATATCTCATTGGTTACCTAAGTTGAATATATTAGTGTTACAAATGGCTTATGATAATCAATTACATGTATTCATGCATAATTTTCATGTTTGATTTCCTACTTCATGTCTTATGTTTATTATCTATTTTTGATTATGTACCTTTGAACATGTCCTTATGTGTGGCTCAAGGTTCATTATATGTTTCTATGCATGTGTGTGATATTTTAAATATGTCCTTTTTATTTGGCCCTTTGGCCTTATATTGTATGATTTTTGATCTTTACGTGTACTTTTTATGTGTGTGCATCATGGCCATAACACTTGTTTTTTCAATTTTTGATGCCATGATAGAAATCATGCATCTTAATATCCCTATGATGCCATGATGGATATCATGCATATCTCCCCTAGTAGGTATATTTAGCTTTTAGTATTCAATTTTCATCACTTATATGCATGCCAAATTTATAACATCTATCTTGAGAAACTCAATATGTATTCCTATTTTTAAAACATTAATACTTTTATCAATTTATATATATGATGATGCCATGCTCCTCAATGTTATCATTACTACTCAAATTTACATCTTTTTCATAACATCTCTTGCATAAATTTTTATTTTTAATCAAGTTATTATGTAGGCACAACAAATCCCCTTAAAAGAGGGGGTCTACACAGTGTCTTGTCTTAGAGATTAAGACCTTTATAAATCATATATAAATTTTCAATTATTACATGTTTTACCAAGTTGCATACTAAAAAATAACCTAGAGAGATATTTTAGTTAGGAGTGTTACATTTAGACAAGGGTGCACCCTGTTATTGTCCAAAATAGTGTGCTATTGTCCCAATTGGCAGAAAGCAGTCACTTTCAAAAATTCTCAAAATATTAGGTGGTAAAATATAGTAAGCAATAGGTACCTAGTCATATTTTCCATAAATATAATTAGAATTATCTTATATTTTCTTAGTTTTGGGGCATCATTTTCAAAACATGTTATAGGTTAGCACAAAATGTTTTGTTCAAAATTTTAGTTGTTTCTTACTCAGTTCTAGAATCCATATACACCCAATTATCAAATTAGGGGAATGTGTGTGAAAAATGACCACCTCTTTGTTTAATTTTACACAAATTTCATAGATGGAATGAAAATTCATGTCATAATCTATGTTTTATAAACCATACCTATATTGTACTACAATTTTGCACTAGTTTTGCACTAGAAATGAAACTTATTCCATCTATAGTAGTTGGTTCACATTTTTCACCAATTTTTACACATAAAAATATATTTGAATTCATACATGTATTTTAAAAACTACTTCAACACTTTAGTTATGTATTGATGGAGTGAATCACACACTGAGTTCTTAAGCAAACTTACTTATCAATGAGGATTGCAGTATGCATAGTTGAATCCAAGATTTTTAATGAAAATTAAATATGCAAAGGTCCCACCCTCTACAATCACCTATTTTACACCATAAAACACAATGGTTCATGTACCTAAATATTTATATTCATTCCTTATTATTATATCTATAATTTTCTTTTATTTTAATTCTTGATATTCATCTTAAGTAAGGACTAATTTTATACATGTTTCATTGCAAGTTTTCGCATGAAGCATAGTTTAATGTTATGGCCCACATTCAATAATGCACTTCATAGGTAAGTGTTATATCCCAAATTTTCATCTTAGAGAATTCAAGTAGATCTTCTCAAATTTGGAATAACATATAACTATCTATGCATATAGACAAACTACTACAAGAGATAGATCTCTAGATTGGAAAGGGCTAGCTCCCTTGATCTATCTTTTAGGCTTACACACTAAACTAGGCTAATCACTATTGGGGGTGAAAAGGGAAGAATTAAAAATAAAATAAACCTATACTAATTAAGGTGATACACCAAATATAACTCCACCAACATACTTGCATTTTCACTAAGAAATAAGACTACTAAAACTGACCTCAACTCAATGTTCTTATAACATAAGTGTTTCTACATCGAGGTATATTTCTATGCATATCTAGAGGTGGGTGAAAATGAAGTCTAATCCTAGACACTGATAATCTCTCTCACACTTCAAATACACATTAACAAATAGTTACACTTCATGAGACTTGTTATAACAAAAGCTACTACTCATACAATACATACAAGAGTAGAATGGAAGTAAGGAGAAGATATTCATCACTTGTCATCCAAATACACTACTTGAAATACCTGGGTAAGAGTTATAGAGACTAAATGAACTTCAATCTTTTTTCCAAAGGAAAAACAAATGTCAAAATTAGTAGGGCTTTGCCATACCAAATATGGATTGTTTACAATACCAAAATGGCTTAAATATATAGAGCATATGAGAAGAGAGAGAAGGAATGAAGTTGGAAAATCACAATGCCAAGTGTCAAGATGTGAAAACTAGTTACAATGCAATAAAAGAGAGTTAGGGAATAGGTCACAAGGTCTTCTTAGACAAGTGTCTATTTGAAACATGACACCTTCTTAGAGTTGGTGTAGAGATCTTCATTGTCTTACTTAAAACAACCTTTCTTAATGAGGAGTTTACTCAACTATTCATAAATGTCATAGGAGTCATTGACACATACACACTAACTTGGTAAGGTGGAGATATGATTTGTGATATTCATATACATCCTTCAACTGATAACCTCCACTTTGTCACTTGTCATTCACTTTCTGTAGTCACTCATTAACCTTCTAGGCCTAAATTCACACACTTATCACTATGGTGACCTATAATGTTTAAGGATACTTGTTGTATAGGTGTAAGACACCTCATCAAGGCTTATTTATCCTCTAGTATATCAAATACACCTCAAAATTACTCAATACCACACTTCTCACTTCGAATTTTGACAATCACCCTCTTTCTCACTATCTTACTCAAGATTGCATACAGTGACCGACTTAGTAAAGTTATTTTAATGCATCACTAAGATGGTAATTATGTATTAATAATTATAAAAAGTCTCCACACACCTTAGACAATGGATTTAACTCATTAGTTCCCTTATGTACCTATAAAACATCTCAAATCTACAAAAAACACATAATTAGACCTGCCCATACAAGTGATAGTACATAAAAACTAGATGACAAGGAGATTGAGAAAGTTAAAAATGGATCCAATAAACTTTTCAAGTCAATTGAACCCTCTCAAATGCATTTCCATTCATATATTCTTCATCGAGTTCTCATAAAGGTTTTAGGTCATTCAGGTTCTTAGTGATGATTCATAAAAGTTAGATGTTTAACCCTCAAACCAATGCCATTAGTTTTGATTTCATGACCCTCCTCAACTACCCCTAGGTTATTGAGATACCATTTACATTGTATGTATATATATGAGAGAAATAGGTTGGCTCTCAAGCTCTTACCATGCATTCTGGATACCCTTAAGATAGGTTTAGGAAAAAATGGCTAATTTGAGCTACTCTCTACAAACCAATGATTCTCATGGACTATATACTCTCCCATGAAGGATATAAAACTATTTTGAAGTATCACATGATCATATGAATGTCATTAGAAGCCATGAGGGTTTAGGTTCAGTTCTAGGCCTAATAGGCATGGACTATGTATCCTAAGTATTTGACCCTTTTGAGTGATCATAATGACTATAGATTCCCCTTTAAATTTGTTCATATCAAATTTAACCCTCTACATCTTCTCTCAATGCATTCAAGGCTATCCTATTCATCCTTTTAGCATCTATGCACTAGGTTTGCAAGTTAGATTGATTATGTAGTGCCCCCTATATGAGATAGAACAAAAGACACTTCCCCTATTAGTAAAACAAAACTAAGACCATGGAGGTATTTATCAAGTCATTATTATACTTTTTATCAAGTATAAAATCTAAATCATACCTCTAAATCTCTCAACATCACATGTTCTCAAAATTGGATTTTAGGTATATGATTGTGTAGGGTTTTAACTTGATTAAGTTTGAAGTTTTGAAACCTAGCTATCACTCCTTACTCTATTTTAATACCTCTAAGAATGACATGAAAAATGTGATTTTATAAATATGATATTGACTTATAGATGGTCATTCAACTTACACCTTTGTATACCAACCAAACTACATCTTTTATTAGGTTAGGCTAGTCTACAGACTATCTTCAAACTGCACGTGCTCATCTAGGAATACAAAGGATTATTGTAGGTGTTGATTAATGTTTTAGGACTGTTTTTTATCCTTTTTATTCCTCTCATACTTGGATGATCTCATTTCTACCTTCACATGCTATCATTCTCTATTCACCGTATAGGTCTGCAAGTTACTCAAAGCTCATTTGGACTCAAAGGCATTGTATTTCACTGAGTGTTTCAAGTGGGAACTTGAATAAATTGGAATCCATTCAACCATCATTCTCTTTTTTGATCAAACAATCTCTTTTTTATGATTAAGTGTGACCTCTAGGTTTAGACTATAAGAGTGAAGTAATTAGACTTATCTAGACCTCATAGGCCTTCATCAAGCAATGACATTATGTGGAGATAAATATATTTTTAGAGAAGTTAAGGTAAACTCTTCCATTAAGCAACATCTCCAACTCTACACTTTTGTAAGTGTCAATGAAGGGTTTGAGCTCAGTAGTGATTCTATTTTATTAGAGGTATAATCATTGAGAGGGGGGATGAATTAGTGATCCCATATATTTCAATTTCATTTATGGTCCTTCAAACTATTAACCAATCAACATATATCAACTTGGTCAAGAAGCATTAATAGGAGAGCTCATACATTCAATGCTACACAAGATCAAACACATAACACATAGTTCTTATGGGAAACCCTCATGGGGAATGAAACCCACTCTCAATCCTGTAACACAAATGGACTACTTTCCTATGAGAAATTACAAACAAGATACTGATCAACTCCTTTAGACGAAAAAATCTTGATCATATCCTCTTGACAAAAGGAATTTAGTAAAACACCTGTTTCACAAGGAACACCTAATCCTAAGGAAGACCAAGTCCTTTAGACCCTCCTTTGAACACCTCCACCTTAAAAATGATGTATTAAACACTTGATGATGGATCTCTATTTATCTAGACCTCTACACAAACACTCTCTATCTCAAATAGGCCTCTCACATAGGCAAGCCACAATCTCTTTCCCTCTGCACTCAATCTGTCCTCATATGCACACTCAAACCTCTTTGCATATCCTAAACTTGCAAGATCACTATTATGACATAAGGAACTTGACCTATAGGTCATACACATATTAAACAAACTATTATTCTCATCAAATCAACAAACATTCATACTGCCTATCCTTCTTTCTTAGTTTCAATGCATATTACTCACACAATCCTTCTCTGAACTCTTGCATACATATCTAGAAACCAATACATTTGCTTTCACTACATATAGAGAAATCATGAATTAACAAGATCATAATATTTCCTTGTCATACATAAAACATCCCTTCACCCTTAAATCATCTCATATGGGTCACACAAGCATAATCCACTTTCAAAATAGGCTTAAGTCAATTTTAGGTCCTATGGAGACCCATTTAGCTCTTTGACACTTGTTTGAGAAAATAAAGAACATAGGAACACTTTATAATATCATGGAGCCATTCTACATGATCTATAATTCCCCATTAATTTCCAATAACCATCACAATACCCTTTAGTTTAAGCACAAATAGCTCAAACACTTTTCTATACACATAATCATTATGAACGAACAAATAGTCACCTTCTAATCCTTTTTTCATACAATATATGATTGAAAAAACCTTCATAATGTACACATAGCATCCTCATGGATTCTAAATCACTCCCTAATATCTAGTTCATCAAGATATATTGAAACAATATCAAAATAAGCTCAAATACTCTTCTCGAGTCACTTGTAGAACAAATATGAAACCACAATCAACTTTGAAGCTTAATATCTTTATCACACACACTTGTAGATCTTCAAATCCATATTTTTAGATGTGCCTTGGAGTCCTCTACATATTTTATTTTACTGTATGATAAAATTCATCTTCTATCAAAAGATATGTCCCAAAAACTAGACACTAGTTTTTCCCTTGTTAAATTTAAATATTTAAATGACAACGATCATAGTTAAACTTTGACCACTTTGCTCATATCTCATGTCCTAATTGATTATATCAATTATACACCATTGATATTGTATGACCTTTAAAAAATATGTGCTAATGCTCAAATGTCAAAACTTAGTCACTTTGAACTCATCTCATATAATCTTGTAATGTTGACTCCACACACTCCATCAACCTCTACAGATCAACCAAGTATTTAAATATCAATGCTCACCATTCAATCAATTTTTACAAACACACATTCAACATTAGATCCTTATCCTTTACATTTTATTAGTATTTAAACATCATGCACCTGTCCTCATCTTGCTACTTCCTAACTTCTTATAACAATGTGCACCATCGATCTTGCTCAAGCTTATGCAAAATGACTAAGTATGGGAACCTTGCTTATCTACTTGGAAAGCCTATTTTATACAGATATATATTTTACCTCAAATAATCTCATGATCTCACATTTGTACCATATAAACAATTTTCACAGGGGAATATAACCATGTCACAAACTACTCTTAAAACCTTTATGTGTGAAAGATATAACACCATTAAAATACATTCTCAAAATCTTCTGTCATAAAGCCAATTATGCTTAGAATTTGTCTAGGAGACCAACTTTACTCTTACATAACTTTTTCCATGCTTTAGTGCATGATCTCAAATTTAGCACAAATCAACTATGCTTAAAATTGAACAAACCCATATGATCAGTTTCTCTTGATACCTTCACATGTACAAGATATAATACCATCAAAATGAGCATTCAACTCTTCTTTCCACATTGCAAAATTGGCTATGAGAAAACATAGTCAAAATGCCTAGGAGCCCAACTTTGCACATGCATATCTTTTGACGCACTTCATCGCATGATCTAAAATTTAGTGCATAGAAACTAAGAACCAAAAAAAAACCCATATGGTCATTTTTTCCAAACACCTCCACATATGTGAATGCTAACATCATCAACATTCTTACTTAGTTCTACTTGAACCCTTTACAAATTTGGCTAAGTATGGGAACTTAGTGAATTCTATTTGAGAATCCAACTTTGAACCCTCATATCTTTGATTGTGATTGAATGCATGACATGAGATTTAGTGCATAAAAAATAGGTATAAATGTGATCACAACCATATGACCAAATCCCCATGACTCATCTACACATGGCAATGGTGATGTCAACAAACTACCTACTCAAATTTTCTACCACTAAACCCAAACTATCTAGATAAAAACTATTGACTACCAGATGAATTCAACTTATGCATATAATCTCTCCAAGCATAGATAACATCTTAGGGACCTATTTCACATGATATAATCACCATACTCATGCTTGAACATCTCTAATCATGCCAAAACTAAAAATCAACCAAGCCAACTTCAAGCACACTAGGACAATCACATTAAACACTTTGTCATTATCACTTAGGCTATCAAAACTCTTCATACACTCACCGGGACATATCCATGACATCAATGATAATACTCCAGTAATGTCTCCTTTTGTCGTCGATGTCAACAAACGTACATATCAATACACAACTCACCTTGTCTTTCTCAAAGCACTTCCACAATAGGAAATTTCTCCCCTTTGACACAATGATAAAGTGGGTACCAAATGATCTTGAGGACTTAAAAATACTATCAAAAAGTAAATTACCATATTATAAAGATGATACAAACTCCCCCTTAGCTTGAGCCTACCTCTTCTTACCTTGACAACTTCCTCTTGCTCTATGCCAACACTCCTCTTCAACCAAGCACTACAACTAATGAAGAAAGAACACACAAACACTAAAATTTCATGAAATTCAATAGGAAAACATTTGAAAGTGTATCCCCTTATGATTTATGATCTATTTCACCTTTTTAGCATCTTTAGATCTCCACATACTATGAAGAACCACCATGCAAGCTTACAACCTTCTCTCTCAAACCACCTCAAGAACCACCAACAAAACTTCATTATACATACCAAATAGGAAACATGATTTAAAAAAACCTAGGAACTCTCCTTGAAACATACATACCTTTCTCTTTTGGAAACACTGAGAAAAAATATCAAATCTTCATACTACGCCTGTCTAGACTCCTTATAGCCTTACCTAGAATTTTCAGAGCCCACATCTTTTAGTAGATATATATTCAAGACCTGAAGCTTTGTATCTAGATCAATATCATATTATTTCTTAAGCACACAAATTTTCAAAAACTAGATCAACTTATGAAATATACTTCCTTCATAAACCAACTACCCAATTAGGCCTCTAACTTGACAAAAATTTGAATAACTTGAGAACCACAAACCTTAAAATCTCTATGAAGCTTGATTTGAAAAACCATTTGTTCCATTAAACACATTAAGAAGTCTTAGACCTTAATTCATAAGGCAAACCACTTTTCTTGTAAAGTCCAAAACCCTAGAATTATAAAACAAACAAGGTCAACACATCATCTTTCAATCAACATCCACCTATAAAACTTCTTGTACGTCTAGAGACACCAAAAATTATTCACTTCTATTAAAATATTTAATATTCCACACCATTGGGAACCTTTAATTTGTATAACTGATTTTAGGACCTGTAAGCTCTTAAGCACAAACTAGGAAATCCGAGAGCTAACAAAAATATACAAATTGACTTTAACATACATTTAGATCAAAAAATTACCTAGGGCATGTTAGAATAAGTTTAATAAACCTTTCTATTCAAAAATATCATCTTGATAAATTAAAAAACCTTCTTTTCCATATGAGAACATTCAATCTAACCCTGTAAACTACTCCATATACAGTTATCAACATCATGACATCTCTTCAACATATTTTCCACCTGGACATACTTGATCAAACTAAAAAGATTCATATGTAGTCTTCTACAACCATGCCAAGAACACCATAGCAACACTTGATTTTACACTGAAAGGATTCTCTTAAGAAGCATAGACAAAGACATCCTATTCACCACAATGTTTTTAAAACAAAGTGAAGCCAGGAGTTGCCCACATCTCCTTAGTAACCAATAGAATCCTCTTGTAGCTATAAGATTTATTTCTCTTTTTCTTCTTCTTCTTAGTATTTTTATTTAAATCATCAACCTTGCATCTTGGAATCTCATCACTAGGTACATACAATTGATGTTCTTTGCATGAAACTTGCTCAATGTTTTAACTTATTTGGGAATAATGGAGTGTTATTGCTATTTTAGTTAAGGGTCTAGATTAATAAATTAGTATAGAGTATAGAAATAAATATAGTCCTAATTTGTGCAACTATTTGTCTTTTCACCTTTCTAAAAATAGCAATAAATAAGAATAAATATAACTTAGCTAGAAAATAGACTAAGATGACTAATACAGAGGTTGAAAATGGTTGTGTAAGACTGGGAAGGTGTCGTAAACTTGAATCTAGATTTCATTGGATAAAAGGATAAGAATTCCATTAAATGGATGATTTGGTGTCTAACACTATTGTTTGTTCTTGCCATTATTGTCCAAATTAATCATAGAGACCTAAATTTTTTTGGGTAGTTACATTGTGCCTGTAAGAGCATGCTTGTGAAAAATTGAGTGCTGGTTATCAAAAAAACTTGTTGTGGAGCTGATTTTGTCTTTAAACCCTAACCCTCTATCATGATTAATAAAATAATATTTGAGTCACTTGAGAAAGGGGGGTTAGTGTGAAATATGTATTGAACATGCAATCTACACCCCTTGTGTGGGAACACTACCTACATACCAATACTCCTAAGAGGGATCAAGCCATATGTAGTTCTCCCACCTAGTGTGCTTTGTGCAATAGAGTGATGCAAATGCAAATTCCAAATTGATAGCATTTGAGGTGGATAGGGATTGGTATGAGGATTTGAGTAGGTTTACAACTATGTTGGGTGATTGTGTGCAAAGAATAGAGAAGTTTGCATTAGTGCTTTGTTTGTATTCTTGCCTGCTTTGTAAGTTTATTCACCTCCCTTGTAAATGAGCTTTTAGTGGGATTTTATAGATAACAATTGGTCATGGGTTAGATGTATTGGCACTAGGCCAACCTAATTAAGGATAAGGACCATATGAAAATGATCGTTGGGGCTTAAAGTGCAAATGGATAGGACTATCAAAAATGGGACACTTCTCTATGGGGTGCTATAGTTCAAATGGGTTGATCCTATCCTACAAGATTGGGACATGAGGGAATATATTGATATGAGGAATACTATTTGACTAAGGTGGAATGATCGCTTAAAAGGTTTTGGTTGATTGGTAATGAGAAAAAAGGTGTCTATAAGGGTCGTAAGAACATGGAAAAAGGACCTATGGATGGGGTGTCTCAAGCCACATTTAAAATAATAATTTGGAAATTTTATATGACTACATTTACCCCCCTTTATTCTAGTTATATAACAAAATGAAATACTAGGATAAAGGAAAAATAGAAAGCATACCTAAATTTACCTACAAGCGTGAAACCCATGAAGATGTGTGATGCTTAGTGTGCATAGAGATAGAAAAACATGAAGCATAAATCTACAAATAAAAACAAGGAGTAGATCAGTTTTTACTAGACACATTATGTCTAAAATAAGAACATATAAAGGCTAGGTAAAAGAGAGAGGGAGAGAAAGGAATGAATACACCTCACTAGGTATGTGGACCAATACAAAACCTATTGTGATGTTGAGTGATGCTAGGTATGTGCTATACCAAGATTAATATCATGAACAGAGTTGAGTGCTCAATTATTTGAGGGTGGATCAAGAATACAAAGGTTGGCCCTTTGGATCCATCATTGCCCACTGTGTAGGGAATCTATGTGATCATGCATATGTTATTCAATGTTTGGAATGTGTGTCCAATCCCTCTGGGTAGGTGTCTCAAGAATATAAAGGCTAGCTAGTCCTTTGGATCCATCATTGCCCACTAAGTGTGAACAATGAACTGATACTGGTATGAATGTGTGTTGTATGAGATGGCTCATGAATCCCATAAATTCTCTATAATCTAAAAATGTGGCATTGATATATTAATGTGTCTTGAGAACTAGGCTAGTCTTGGCCACTCCAAAAAGTGGATATTAGGCTTGTATAAAAGCCACTCTAAAACTAAGAACTAGGCTTATATAAAATCCACTTTGAAATAATGTCAACCACCTATAGATAGAATAAGACATGTAACTATTGAGAATACCTGGGTAATATAATGAACTAGAAAGAAAAGAAGGCAAATGTGCCACACACATTGCCCCCAATCACTGGTGTCTATAACATGGATTCTAATTTGGAAGTTGTACCAACTACCCAATTTGAAACTAGAAGTAAGAGCCATCATGCCACATATGATGCCCCCTATATCTAGATAATTTGAGTAAAAATATACTAAAACTACCCAATCTAAATTAGAATGTAGCTGACAAAATTGTAATTGACCTTACCTTTCTATCTATTTCTAATTTTTTTTAGGTTTTTGGCTATTTGGATAGGAGTGTCAAAAAGTGGACACTTTACAGTAGGGCATTATAGTCTAAATGGGGTACTCTTATATTTTACTATTTTTGATGATTATTTTATGTTCATCCCTAATTTTCTAATCTTTTTTGTGTGTTTTAAATGTTGATTGCTATTTTGAGTGTTCTCAAAACTAATTTTTATCAGTAGAGGGATTTGATCTCTATGACAAAACCCTTATTTTTTGCCCCCTCTTCTGAGGGTAGAAATGAAGACCCTATAATGACTACCCTTAGAATAAATATCCTTGAAAGTGTGTTATGCTATGAAATATATGATATAGCAGTGATAATCCAAAAGATATCTCAAGATATAACATAGTTTATGTTATAGATTATTAGATCAATAGGGGTATGCCAGAGAGATGTAACAATGTAAAAACATGTGTAGTATACTAAATTGAAACTAGAAATCTAGGTAGTTTTCAAAGAGGGATAGAGCATGATGTCCATCATGGCATCCAAGAAGGCAACATAATGCATGATGTGGATCATGGCATTGCAAATAACTAAGAACTAAAAAAGCAAACAAGTATGCAAGATAAGAAGTAAGAAGCATAAAAAAGAGACCAAGTGGCCAAAAAAACAAGGAGCATGGACACATGTCTCTCAAAATGGTAAAGAAATCATACAAGGCATGTTCAAATGCCCACATACACATATAATTGTAAATAAGCAAGATTATCATGAGGGCCACAATCATTTAAAAGAGTACAAGTAAAGGACATTGGCAAATGTCCTAAGGCAAACACAAGTAAAAAAATAGGAACTGAGAAATGCAATCACATCTAGCTACTCAAAGCAATAAAGGAAGTATTGTAAATGTTGGAAATACTATTGCATCTAAATGATCAAAGAAAGAAGTAAAAATATGAAAAACATGTAGTACAAGATTAGGTAGATGCTAAGAAATACATAAGTGATACATACTAGTCAGTGTTGATAGATTAATCTATGTAAGCTAGTAAGTAATGTACGTCAACATGATAACTAGAGTGTGGGGTGTAGGAATGACATAACCTAGATGGTTTATTCATGTAGAAGATGCCTTTGATGGGTAGATATGTCAATGTATGTCTCAAATGTAAAAGTGGGATGCCCCCTCAATGGGTAGAGTAAAGCAATCAAGTATGTGGGTGTCACTGCACACACTAAAATAAGATTAAGTGAATCATGGTAATGTAGATAAATTGAAAAACAATAGCATAAAAAAAAAATTTAAGTGTAACATAGTAGTAGAAATGTAAAGCATGGATATTTTGTATAATTGAAAAGTTTTTGGTATTTTGAGTTATTTGAATGTTTTTGTATTTTGTCATGTTATATTGTTTTTGGTATTTTGAAATATTTTATTGTTTTTGTATTTTGAAATATTGTATTATTTTTGTATTTTGACATGTTATATTGTTTTTGGTATTTTGAAATAATCTATGTACAAGTAGTCATAAGGAAACTATGTACAAGAAATCAAAAAGAAATTATGTACAAGTATGCTAAGAAATTATATACAAGTAAGTAGAAATAAACTATGTACAAGTAAACTGATAAATTATGTACAAGTAAGCAAAAAGAAACTATATACAATAATGTGAGTAAAGCAATATGTACATAATGGCATAAAAGACTAAGTTGGAGGGGGTAAAGGGTTCAAAGATGGAGCTCACTAGGGACAAATATGGAGGAAGGGATCACATCCATCATCAAATGTCTTAAGATCATCATCATAAGTACCATCATATGTCACATGATCTATATACATGGTGGCTATCTCCTCAGGTGTTAGTAAGATCTATGCTCTTTATATAGTCAAAGATCTATCACCCATAGTGGTTTCATCCTACCGAAGGTGAACTAAGAGTCACTCTAGTGGTGAAGATGATGGTTCTGCTATAAGGCATTTAGCTCTGGTAGAAGGTAACCTTGGTGGAAGTGGTGGAGCCAATGTTGGTGGTGATAAAATTTAAATAGTACCCTGAACCTGTAGTTTATCCAATCTCTACTATAAAGCTATACATGAGTCTATGTTGTGGCCGGTGATTCTATGAAAGAGAAAAAATGGGTAACCATCCTACTATGATGACCTACTAATAGATTTGTGTCATAATATAGGTAGTGTGATTAATCCATAATCAAGTAACATTTATAGCATAATTTGTGGTTGATGTTGTGTGTTGCCTGATTAAATCTGAATGACTAACTCTATATCCATAGTGGTAACGATGTGAACTATATGTGCCAAGTGATTTATTTGTGGCTATGAATGTGGATTATATCTTGAGAGTGTAGTGGGATATGCTAAGAGTGATGCATGATGTGTGATGAGGGCTCTAAAGTCATCTCAATACTCTCTTGGGCCAATTAGTGTAAAGCTCAATCCACACAAATAGTCATCTATGAGTGTGGGTATCGTATCATCATCTAAAGTATCTTAGGAATCTGTATCAACATCATGCATGTATGGTAACTCAAAATTTACCACAAGGGGTAACTATGATACAGGAGTCTCATTAACTATAGCAAGAAAAGATGGTGGTGCTGTGAGAGTATCTATAACTGGTGAAGTGACTCTGACTGCCTAAAGAGCTATATCTATAGATCAAATGGGATGACTAGAAATACTATAAATGATTGTATAATTGTAATAAGTGTAAGAACTATGATTGATGGAGTAACTATAATGGATGAATCTGCTATAACTAATTGCACATCTAAATCTAAGGAAACACCTATAAGTGGAAGAGTACAAGATATGCTAGTCTCTCCTACCTCATATGTATGTATTTGGTCAATAGAAATGTAATGAGGTGGTGATTGAACTGTGATATGATGTGTCTCATCTAGAAAAATAGTCAAAGATGACTATGTAATTATACAATATCTGAATGGTTGGTTATCTATTAGGCATGTGTATAGGTATCCTTCATGGAGGAACTTAACACATCGATGAAGAGTGGAGGAATTGACCCATAGTGTGTATCCAAGGTCATCCAAGTAAAAGGTTATAATGAAAAGGACCTTGCATGACCTAAAACTATGTAGAGAGGGTTTTGGGCCCAACCATGATATTCAAAGCAATGGTGCCTAATGACTATCATGGTATATCATTAAACCCTCTAATGTTCTAATATGACTTCTACATGGAAACCATATCTACACCCATGGTTTATAAAAATGTAATATTACATATATTAAGTTTGGAACCAATATCAACTAAAACTCTCTTAACTACAATAGTTTTGACTTGAGCTTATATGAATAGTGGTAAATTTTGATCAATAACTATTTGAGAAGGTATGCCCTCATGATCAAAAGAAATAACATCTTCTATAATTTTTAATGTGTTGACCACTGATGCAAAATAAGAAGGTTATGAATCAATGGGTATATAAGTTTTAGTGAGTGCCTGATAAATAATGTCCTTAAACACATTTGATTTTTGAAGTAGTTCTAACATGGAAATCTTAGCTGGTGTGTTTCTCAACTGATTGACAATATCATATGCCCTATGAAAATCTACTTGTGTAGGTGGGTTAGACCTAGGATAGGAGGGAATATGAGGGTGGTGGGGTTTCTGACTAGGGGAGGAGGCATGGTGGCACATCAAGTAACAAATCTAATCACATTATCTACTAGCCATATAGGACTAGTTGTATCTATGGGAGGAGAGTAAATATAATTGATAGGTTAAGGGGTAAGAGGGACAAAGGGTGTCAGTTGGGTTCACTGGTGATGGGTAATGACCTAGGGAAGATCATGGGATAAAGGCTCTAAGGGAGGTGAGGCAAGAGGTATACAAAAATACATGTAAAGCTGATCAATAAAAGGAACAACATGCATGTGATCTCACTTACGAAGAAAGTAAATCAGGCATACAAGGCATATGATAAAAATTTGCATTAAGGAATAAAAAAATTCTGCATTCATGTACATCATTGGACCTAATAGAGACATCTTAGGTCTTTTAAAGGATCACTTATGAATAACTATGATAAAATAAGAATGAAACTAATTTAGATGTAAGGTGATACCTCAAGAAGCAAAGGGACCTAGTATATTCAATTAGGGTTTGAAATAAAATGATTTTTAAAATTATTACGGTGAATTTTAAAAATTAAATGTGAATTTTTGATTTATATATGCAATAAAAATAAAAAAATTATTGCTAAAATCAACAAAAAAATTTCCCTAGGGTTTCTAGGGTTTTTGTGTGCAAACAAAGTAAGTCGGGTTCACCAAATATTTTAACTTATTTGGGAATAATGAAGTGTTATTAAGGTTATATATTAATAAATTATTACAAAATATATCAATAAATACAATCCTAATTTATGAAACTATTTATCTTTTTCACCTTTCTATAAATAATAATAAATAAGAAGAAATATAACTTAGCTAGAAAATAGACTGAGATGGCTGATATAGAGGTTGAAAATAACTGTGTAGGATAGGGACGGTTTTGTTAACCTAAATATATATTTCATTAGGTAAAAGGATTTAATTTGTATAAAGTGAATGATTTTGTTTTTTATGCTCTTGTTCATTCCTACCACTATTGTCCAAAATGATCATAGAGACCTAAAATGTTTTGGATAGTTGTGCTATGCCTGTATGAGCATGTCTGTGAAAAATCAAGAATTGGTTATCGATAAAACTCATCATTGAGCTAATTTTTTGTTTAAACCCTAACCCTCCATCATGCTTGATAAAATGACATTTGAGTCACTTGAGAAAGGGGGGTTAATGTGAAAGATGTACTGAACATGCAATCCACATCCCTTGTGTGGGAATGTTTCCTACATACCAATACTTTGAAGAGGGATTAAGTCATATGTAGTTTTCCCATATAGTGTGCTTTATGAAATAGTTTGATGCAAATTAAAATGCCAAATTTATAGTGTTTGATATGACTAGGGATTTGTATGAGGATTTGAGTAGGTTTGTAGCTGTGTTGGGTGAGTATGTGCAAAGAATAGGGAAGTTGGATTTAGTGATTTGTTTGTATTCTTGCTTACTTTGTAAGTTTGGTCACCTCCCTTTTAAATGATATTTAAATGGGATTTTATAGGGAGTAATTGGTCATGGGTCAGATGTATTCATGCTAGGCTAATCTAATTAAGGATACGGACCAGATGAAAATGATTGTTGGAGCTCAAAGTGCAAATGGATAGGACCACCAAAAATGGGATGATTCTCTATGGGGTGCTATAGTATATATGGGGCACTCCTATCCTACAAGATCAGGACCTAAGGGAATGGGATTGGCATGGGGAATACTATTTGGTTGAGGTGTAATGATCACTCAGAAGGTTTCAATTGACTGGTAATGATCAAAAAGGTGTCTAGAAGGGTTGCAAGAGCATACAAAAAGGACCTATAGATGCGGTGTCACAAGCCACACTCAAACTACCAATTTGGATATTTTATATGACTAAAATCAACAATAATAAGATGTTCACTTAGATCCACACTTACCTCAGAACTAGCTTCAATTAGTATCTTGGTATTCTCCTTGAGCTTGGTCTCTTCATTCTCAACATGAGCATTCTTCACCATAGCAAAAAAATTACTTAGACCTATAGACTCATCATAATTCATACTTATCACGTTTGGTCTCTGTGAGTTCACTTGTTTTTATCTTGTACTCTAGGAACATGATAAAACCTATTCTATCTTGTAGGCCTTTGCTTACAAAATCTATAAATGTGACCTCTCTGTTCACAGCTGTAGAAAATCATACTCTTTGATGGAAACTCATCTTGTCTTACCTTGTATGGATAATGTTTTGAAAAGTGTCCTATATCATGACAATTGAAGCACTTAACCTTTCTCACACATTTTACTAATGACCCCCATCATAGTTCCATGAAAATTCATTCTTAACGGGTCTTCTACATTCTCTAGCTCTATGCCCAAACTATTTAAAAGTATAGCAGTAACCATGGAAATTTGCATACCTCATGGCATTTGACTATCTAATATATTTTGTATTCATTCTTCTATAACCTTCATTCCTTGTCTGATAATTTTTCTTCAAAGGTTGATTGTCCTTGTTTACATTAGTCTTCATCTTGTCTTGAGTTGCAGTCTCTAGTTCTTTGTATCTTAGACCAATCTTATCACTTGCATGATTTTTATCATTCAAAATTTATATAGATCACTTGAGCTCTTTTCAAATCTCACAAATGACATTACCTTACTAGACATCTTCTTTATATCAGAGACTCATTTTTAATTGCATACCTTACACATTCATCTTCTTTAGCTTTTAGGCTTGTAGATAGGATTTCCAATTGACAACTGAGATGCTTGACCATATCTTCATGCTCTTTGGACTCTTAATCCATTATTACCTCAAACACACTGAATTGATCCTCAAATTCCTTAGATTTAGATTTCATCTTTTTATTGATCTTCTTCTCAATCTTCAGTTCTTCATGAGCATTAGTCAATTCAGTCTCATAGTCCACCTCATCTTCATCATCTTTTGAATTGCTCCAAGTAGACTCCTTTTGTTATGAAAAACTTCCTTCCTCAAACATAAAAAATGATCTATCTTTAATAGGACCATCATCTTCATGATTAGACTTTGAGTCATTGTCTTCACTCTCATCTGATGAGCTACAATCTTCTTTGGTGTAGAGACTATTTTTGTCCTTAAAGTATTTATTTTTATTATCAAACCTTTTAAATCTTTTTTTTCTTTTATTAGACCTAAATGATATCTTTCCATCATCATGACCTTGATCATACTCTTCATCATCATCCTTCTTATACTTATGAGGGCACTTATTAGTAAAATGTCCTATCTCACCATAATTGAAGCATTTGAAGGGTAGCTTACCTTTATACTTGCCTAAACTTATTCTCAATTTCCTTGAAATAAAATAAATTAGTTCATCCTCATTTATATTAGGAATGCCATCCTCTTTGAGTTTTTTACCTTAAAAATTCTTCTTTGTCTTCATTTTAGTCTTGAAAGCCACTTATTTCTTTGGTGGTATATCATCATTCTTCCTCATCTCATAGGTAGTAAGGGTGCCATGGAATTGATCCATCTTCAACTGAGTAAGGTCATGAATCTCTTATATAGTAGATACTTTTGGATAAAACTTGGGGGATAAAGACCTTAATACCTTTTAAATAATAGTAGCCTCTTCGAGGTTTTCTCCAAGACCTGTGATGATGTTCACAATCTCATCAACTCTTTGAAAAAATGATGCCACAATATATTCTTCGTTCATCTTGAGACTTGCAAATTGCCTTCTATGAGTCAATATCTTAGCAAGCTTGACCTTTTAATCTCCTTCATAAATGATCTAAAGTTTGTCCCATATTTATTTAGTAGATGAGTAGTGGATTACCTTGGTAAACTTAGTTTTTGTAAGACCATAGGCGATGGCATTCATTACCTTGGAATTGTTCTTGAACAACTTCTTATCTGCAACATTGGATGGAGGAATAATAGGAATAACATAACCATCCAAAAAAGATTGCCATACATCAAACCCTAGGGACATAATGTATGCCCTCATCTTGGCACTCCAAAATGAATAATTGGATCCATTAAACATCGATGTTTTCTTATTAGAGAAACCACCTTGATGACTACCCATATTATACCTTAGATCACCTTCAAGATGTTAAGCCTTTACTAAAGGACCTACTCTAATACCAATTATTAGAGGTATAATCATTGAGAGGGAGGGGGTGAATTAGTGAGCCCATATATTTTAATTTCAATTGTAGTTCTTTATACTATTAACCAATCAACATATATCAACTTGATCAAGAAACATTAACAATAGAGCTCATACATTCAATGCATACACAAAATAAAACACATAATATATAGTTCCTATGGGAAATCGTCATGGGGAATAAAACCCACTCTCAACATTTCAACACAAATGGACTACTATCCTATAATAAATTTTAAATAAGAGACTGATCAATTACTTTAGACAAGTAAACTTGATCATATCCTCATGACCAAAGGAATTTAGTGAAACACTTGTTTCACAAGAAGAAATTGCCCCAAAGGAAGACTAAGTATTTTAGACCCTCCTTTGAACACCTCCACCTTATAAAGTATGTATTTAACACCTGATGATGTATCTCTATTTATCTAACCTCTGCACAAACACTCTTTATCTCAAACAGGCCTCTCACATAGGCATGTCATAATCTCTTTCCTTCTTCACTCAATCTATCCTCATATGCACACTCAAACCTCTTTGCATATCCTCAAATTGAAAGATCACTATTATGACATAAGGAACATGAAATATAGGTCATACATATTTTATAAAAACTATTTTTCTCATTAACTCAACCAACAGGCACACTACCTATCCTTCTTTACTTCAATGCATACTACTCACATAAGCCTTCTATAAACTCTCGCATACATATCTAAAAACAAACACATTTGGTTTCAATATATATAGAGAGAAATCATGAATTAACAAGATCAAAATACTTCCTTATTGGAAACAAAACATGCTTTCACCCTTAAGGCATCTCATATGGGTCACATTTAAGCATAATCCACTTTCAAAATAGGCCTAAGTCACTTTTAGGTCCTATGGAGACCCATTCAGTTCTTTAACACTTCTTTGAGTAAAAAAAGAACATAGGAACACTTTAAAATAGAATGTAACCATTCTACATGATCTATAGGTCCCCATTAAGTGCCAACAACTATCACAATACCCTTTAGTTTAAGCGCAAATACTCAAACACTTCTCTATACACACAGTCATTATGAGCAAACATACAATCACCTTTTAATCCTTTATTCGTACAACATACAATTAAAAAAACCTTCATAATGGACAAAAATCATCTTCATGGAGTCTACAACACTCCCCAATAGCTAATTCATCAAGATATATCAAAACAATATCAAAACAAGCTCAAATACTCTTCTCGAGTCATTTGTAGAACAAGCACGAAACCACATTCAACTTTGAAGCTCATTATCTTTATCTACACACACTTCCATATCTGAAAATCCATATTTCCAAATGTGTATTGGAGTCTTCTACATATTTTATTTTTACTGCATGAGAAAATTCATCTTTTATCAAAATATATGGCCCAAAGACCAGACACTAGTTTTTCCCTTCTTAAATTTGAATATTTAAATGACAACGATCATAGTTAAACTTTGACCACTTTTCTCGTATCTCATATCCTCAATGCTCAGATCAATTATGCACCATTGATATTATTCAATATTTATCACATAGGTGTTAATGCTCAAGCATTAAACCTCAGTCACTTTGACCTTATCTCATGCAATCTTGTAATGTTAACTTCACATGCTTCATCAATCTCTATAGATCAACCATGTCTTTAACTATCAATGCTCACCATTCAATCAATCTGTACGAAAACCCATTCATTATTAGATCCTTAACCTTTTCCTTTTCTCAGTTGTTAAAAATTATGCACCTGTCCTCATCTCACTTCTTGATTTTTTGGAGAAATGTGCATCATCATTCTTGCTCGAACTTTAACTTGTGCAGAAATGACTAAGTATGGGAGCCTTGCTTATCTACCTATAAAGCCTACTTTGCATAGATATATCTTTTGCCTCTATTAATCTCATGACCTTGCATTTTCACCATATGAACACCTTTCATAAGGGAATCCAACATGTCACAAACTAATCCTAAAACCTTCATGCATGTGAGATATAATACCATTAAAATGCCTTCTCAAAATCTTTTGTCATAGAGCCAACTATGATTATAATTTGTTTGGGAGACCAACTTTTCTCCTGCATAATTTTTTCTATGCTTTAGCACATGATCTCAAATTTAGTGAAAATCAATAATGCTTAAAAATGAACAAACCCATATGATCAATTTTTATTGACACCTTCACACATGTAAGATATAACACCATCAAAATTCTCACTTATCTCTTCTTGCCACATTGAAAAGTTAGCTATGGGAAAACATAGTCAAACTACTTGGGAGCCCAACTTTGCACATGCATATCTTTTGACATGCTTCGATGTATGATATGAAATTTAGTGCGTAAAAATTAGGCATAAAAATGGACAAAGCCATATGGTCATTTTGTCTAGACACCTCCACATATGAAAATGTTGAGATCATCAACATGCTTACTTAGGTTTGCTTGAATTCTTTACAAATTTGGCTAAGTATGGGAACTTAGTGAATTCTATCTAAGAATCCAAATTTACACCCTCTTATCTTTGATCATGAGTTGATGCATGACCTGATATTTAATGCATAGTAAATAGGTATAAATGTGATCGCAACCATATAACCAAATTCACCTGACTCATCTACACATGGTAGTAGTAATGTCAACAAATTTCCTACTCAGATTTTCTACCACTAGACCCAAACTATATAGATGAAAACTATGAACTACCAGATGAATTCCACTTATGGACATAATCTATCCAAGTATAGATAACACATTAAAGAAATATTTCACATTCTATAATCACCATACTCATCCCTAAACATCTCTAATCATGCCAAAATTGATTATCAACTAAGCCAACTTCAAGCACACTAGGACAAGCACATTGAACACTTTGTCACTGTCACTTAGGATATCAAAGCACTTCATCCACTCACCAGGACACATCCATAACATCTTTGATAGTAATCCAACATGTTTAAGGCTTTTAGACCTTCAATCCAATCTACAACTTCTCAAAGCTCTATCATGAAGTACAAATCTCTCATCAATGCACTATCTACATACTCCTACATAGTCTTGTAGGTGACTATTTCAGGATTACTTGACTGTATCAAGTGTAATGGACTTATCTTCCATAAATGATCCTCTTGATATTAAACCTTAAATAGATAATATGATAAATTATGCCTTGTGAGGTTGGCAACAAGTGCATTACCTTGGTTTTAATCCACTTACAAGAGGACAAACACTGTAACTACCAAAACATGTTCTACAGACCATTAGTGCTACCTCCTAACACAAGAGAGATATTTATGCATATTCCTTCATATAAACATGTGTAAAACTAGTTGTATTCAAAATGAAGAGGATGAACATGCTCTACAATTCCACATACAACACTTGGTTCACATGAAACAATGCAAATAGATGAGAAAACTAAGCTATTAGGAATATGTAGGAAGCTTGGAGGTGCTAACAATCTTAGTTATTGTTTATAAAGTTAGACCACCAATAATTCAACTATGGTCATGAAATGAAAGTACAAAGGGATTTATAACATCCATTAAGTGCATTCACTTCAACTCTCCTTACCCTATCCATATCAATGGAAAATTGTTTGACCTTCTTGACCTCTCTAAGGGAGTGGTAGGAGAGAGAAACCAATATTGATCATTTTTTATCCTTTTAAAGATTTATGATCCTAGAAAAGAACTATAGACATGACATAACATCTTAATGAATCATTCCACATTCTTGCAAGTCACCTCAGTCTATATAATTGCCTAAAACTACCTTTTTTGTAGTGAACTTCTTATTTGTACATTGAACCTACAATTTTTTTTAGTTTTAAAAGGAATTTTTTGACATTACCTAGCAAGAGGTACATTAGATATATTTTTTACATAGTTGTCCTTTTGATGAAAATATTACATTTCATTCAAATGTCCAAAAGGTGGCATAAGATGACATAATACCAATTAGACGAATAAGACCAAGGTGAAAACATATTAAGTGACTCTCAAACTATGAATTAACCTCATTAATGACCATGGTGAATATTTTATGACTTATAAGGACCCTATGGAAAGTTTGAATATATAAGGGGTTGACCTAATTTTACCTATTATGAAATTTGGTAAACATTTTAGTGATTTCTAAGGGGTAACATGCCTACTATGCTAAGGACCAATTTACTTATCCTATCCTTGGGAAATGGAGTCACTCATACACTATAATTGACACTAAAATGCCTCTGAACAGACCTAAAAACTCACACCAAACACAACAAGGAAATAAACACACAAGACAAGAAACCAAGACACACACTTGTGCTCTCTAAGCAATTAGGAAAAACACAAACAACTTAAGTAAACTAGATTATATACAAACTAACCTAAAGCAAAATTTATCCTCCTAGATCAAAGGGTAAGTTTGCACCATATCTTGATCCATGAAATGAAGGAATGTATGAAACATGTTCCCTTTTGAGCTTTGACCTTGATGTATTTAATTCCTTCATGATTGCTGCTCTCTTTAGCATGATTTCAATGCAACAATAACATCTACAAATGTATCACCTATGAAGTTGAAATCTTATTACACTTCAAAACCCCTTTCATGGTATTATTTAGTTGAAACTTGAATCAAATATGCTTCATCCAAGAATGTTTATTTTACCTCCATGGTACTTTAAATGAGATCAAACTTATTACCAATTGCAAGATCATCAAGCTCTTTAAGGAGATTTACATAGTCAATACAATCTTCATCATTATCTTCCATAGAGACATCTTGTTCTATCTCCTTGTACCCTTGAATCTTAGTGTTGTAAAGATATTCAATCTATTGGAGAAGTTCAATATGCTTCTACCAATCATATTTTCCTTCTTTCTATTTAAGAACCCCAACCTCTTTAAATTCATCTTCTTAACCATATTCATGATTCTCAACCAACTCAACCATTGTGATGTCTTTCTCAAGCACTTCATTTCTTATGTATTGACCAAGCTCCTTATGAATAGATGAAACATGATCTATATCTTCTCTTTCTTCATTCAATAAGGCCAACTTTTGCTTGTCTTCACCAAGGGGAGTCCCTATAGTGAACTCGTCCTCATAAACACTTGAGTCATCTTCTTGATCAACTACAACTTGAACTTGATCTTCTTTGCTTATCTCCCATATGATGGGTTATCATTCAAGAAGGGATGAGCTGGGAGGGTGATAAACAAGTTCATGGTTTGGATAGGGAGTATGGGGTGTGATGGGTGGCTCATGATTGGGCATGTGAATGGAAGGATTACTCTTAAATTTTGGGAATTTAGAAATGGGAGATTATTGAAGGTAAAGCATGTTCAATTTTGATATAAATGTTTTATTATCTTCATCAACCACCTCACCTTTCTGATAGCCTTCTCAAGGCTCTGTTGATGAAGAAGATTGCACCCTTGGCAGGAGGCCATGCTCCTGCCTTCCACACATCAAAATGGAAACTCCCCTCTCACCTGTGGGACTGACAAAACTGGAGGGGAGAGTCTCTAGGTAAGGGCTAGCTCCCTTTGATGCATATGAGTTGTTCCAATGAGTTCTAATACATACATATATATATATATATATATATAGGTATATAATGGGGGGGATGAAAAAGGAGAAGGATTATAGGAAAACAAAACTACTCTAAAAGAGGTGATGCACCAAATGATTTGACCTACTCACACTCACACTCTAAACCATACAAACACATACGTACACTTCAACTGGTAAATGGACCAAATTATAGGAATTTTAATAGGGAGGCTTTAATGGAACACACAAAATATAGGGACTCACCATAGGTGCTATGGAAGGGGCACACTGTATAGTAGCTTCTTCCTATCTCTACACTTCTAGGCACAACTCTTCTTGTCACCTACAGGAATGGCACCTTATAAACACTAGGTGTGTTGGTGTTAAACCTATGAAAGCATTAAGAAGCAATGACTAAACACAACTAACACTCAGACACACATAGAGATATCTAACTAGAATAGAGGTAAAAATGCATTTATTGATTTCAAGTGAAAATTTGCCAGGGCTTCACCTTACAAATGTGAAAGATCCTTTTCCAAATGAGAAGTTTGTAATATATAGAGGAAGGAAGGAGGCTTTTTGGTGCCCTTTTTACAAATGACCCATGTGCATTCTGATCATTGGGAACAACAAGCCGCTTAAACATCATATGAGAAATTATGGGCCATGCCATTTGTCTACTTACAAGATCGCTCTTTCAAGGTGATTACATGGCTTGTCTACTCATTAATGCAAAATGAAAAAAAATGAGTCACACTGTTAGTCATTCACACCTCCCTTGATCAATTCGTAGACACTATATCACCTGCTGGAGTAACTTCTTGAATCAGTGCCTCCCTTCGCCACTTGGACTGTCTACCTATTCTTACACTTGGCACTTTTCTCTCTTTATTCTCTAGGCTCTTTATTGGCACTCAAATGGCTACTTCTCTATCATAAAAATGATGTTTATAGACTCATCACCATTTGAAAAACAATGGCTAATCTATCTTCTTAAAGTTGACAGCTTCCAGGACGTCACCGTCCTTGGCAAATTCCTTCGGGCCTCTTCCTTTGACTCGCCCTTTGTTTCAGACCCTCCTAGAGGGGAAGTATCCCTTTGAGTCTGGAGAAATGCCCTTCATTTGGTAGCTAGGAGCCCCCTGTAAGGGCACCTACCCTTAGATGGCCTTTTGTCTTTTTGGCCTTTTCTGTGGGCCCAGGTCTTTTTTGAGCTCGCGGCCTTCCTCTAAATTCCTTTGGACTTTTTGTTCAAAGGAATTCCTTCAGAAAAAAATCTGAAAGAATTCAATGCCTTAAGACTTTTTGCAGATTTTTTAAATCCTTCAACTACCTTCAAAATGCTCCCTACCCTCTGCAAGGGATTTTAAATCCAGAACTACCCTCCACAAGGGCACTTGCCCTTTAGGAGGCTTGAACCTTCCACATTGAACTGCTCCTTTGAACCAACCATTGAACCAATCCAATGAACCGGTTCAATGGTTCAAATGATTGTTGAACCAAGGCTTTGAACCATTTGATTGAACCATGCTGATGAACTTTAACATTGAACCAAAAACGTTGAACCATCGCATTAAACCGAGCTGATGAACTGACTGAGTGAACCGAGTGATTGAACCATCCGATTGAACCAAGGTGTTGAACCAAAGTGATGAACTTGCTGATTGAACCAAGGAATTAAACCAAAGTGATGAACTTGCTGATTGAACCAAGGTGTTGAACCAAAGTGAAGAACCTAGGTGATTAAACCAAAGTGATGAACTTGCTGATTGAACCAAGGCATTGAACCAAAGTGATGAACCTAGGCATTGAACCGGTTCAATGATTCAACGGTTCAAAGATGTTAACCTTCCTTGTGAATTTTTTGACAAGGGTCTGAAGAAGCTTTGCAAACCTTGTACTCTTTAAACTGGTTCTTCATGTGCCGAGGGACTTGCCTGCAGAGTTTGTAGAAAAATCTATGCCCACAGAAATGGTAGAAAACACCTGCAGAGTCCGTATAAATTTCCAAACTTGTGCAAAATAAAAAAATGAAATTGTCCAAAATAGCAGGGGAAGAAGGGGACCAATTTTTTGGTTTATTGGACAAAAAAGGTCAACAAATTGGTGACTCTTAGGGAAAGCATGCCTGCTATGCTTAGAAACCATTTGCCTCAAAATCCATTAGGCACAGAGTCAGAAAATAACTTAAAGATCAGCAATAGCCTCAATAAATTCAAGAACCAACATGAAGATTTACCCCAAAAGGAAATGGAAACACACACAAATCTAAGAAAACTACTAACATGTGTAAAAATCACTTAGGGAAAATAAGAGAAAAGTAAGGGAAATATATACATGATGGAAAAGGGACTCAGTGGTAGTGCTTAAGATGTATCCCATTAACTAGGATATACAGTTCTTCACCATCTAACTTGGAGAGTTGGAATGTATTATGCTACTTGCACAGTGTGATTACGTATGGGCCACTCCATAGGGTGTCAAACTTCACGTGCTTTCTAGGCTTAGCTCGATCCTCATCCCATTTTAAAACATTATTTCCTTTAGAGAAACCTTTTGATGAAGATTTCTTGTCAAAGTGTCTCCTTGTTTGCTATTGGTGGCTAGTCATAGAAGCCATAGCCTGGTCTCTTGTCTCTTGCAGCTCCATCAGCTCACATAGCCTAACCTCCATACTATTTCCTTCTTCTAATTATAGCTGGTGAGTGAGGTCTAAGGCTAGAAATTCAAGTGAAATTAGGAGCCTAGCTTCCCTTCCATAGATGAGCATGTATGGCGAGTTGCCAATTTCCCTCTTCAGGGTGACCCTATCTACCCACAGGGCTATTTTCAACTTGGCATGCCAAGTCCTCTAATTCTCCTCCATGGTTCGATTGATGATCTTGATCAGGTTCTTATTTGTAGACTCAACTAGCCCATTCCCATGTGGGTAGTAATTGGATGAAGTGCTGAGATAGATACCATATCTTAGCACCCATTCACTTGTTTTAGTTCTTAGAAAAGCTAATGCATTATATGAGATTATGGTTACTGGAACCCCAAACCTTGCCACTAGATCCTCATAAAAATCTAGGACTACACTTTCATTAGCCTCCTTCAGAGCAAAAACCTCTACCCATCTTATGAATTAATCTGTGGCGGTTAAGACCCACTTGTGCCCAGCATTGGAGGGAGGATTAATCATCCCTATGAAGTCAAGGCCCCATTGCATGAATGGATACTCTACTTGAACAGGCTATAGAGGCATGGCTGCCAACCATTGCTTCCCATCAAAAAGTGCACACTTCTAGCACTTTTGTACCCAGGCATAGGTGTCCCTAAAAAGAGTAGGCCAAAAATAGCCAATTCTCATTATTGTTGCTGCTGTAGCCCTATGAGCAAAATGACTGCTGGCTGACCCATCATGGAACTCAGACAACACCCTATCATCCTGATCTAAGTCCAAGCATCTTAAAAAGACTCCTGAGAGATCCCTTTTGCACAACACCCCATCAATCAGAGCATAAGGGAGACATTGGAGTCTAAAATACCTTCTCTTAGTCATGTTAAGTGAGGGCAGGCACTCACTAGTGAGAAGGAAATGCCTCATGTTTGATGTCCAATATTTCATGACAGCTGGTTCATCTACTATAGCTACATCATGAATTAGTAGACAATCCTCTTTTTGCTACTTAAAGTCTATAGCAAGGTGCTCACATAGGCCTTTCCCCCTTACTAGTTTGGTGATCTTGATATCAACATCATATTCCATCACCTTAGTGATCCACCCTGCTCTCTTTTCATTTAGGTCTCAGTTGATCAAGAAATCCTTGATGCCAGGATGGGGGACCATGAGGTGTATTCTACTATTGGATAATATATGCCTAAATTTCTTTAGACTCTGTATGACTAATAGGACTTGCTTTTCAACATATGTGTATTTGACTTCAAAACCTTCTAGGCATTGGCTAAAAAATTCAATTGGTTTCTCAAGGTTATCATCACCTGCTTGGGTAAGCATGGCAGAGATTACCTCTTCATTACCAAAGGTGTAAAGGTTGAAATCTTTGGTGAAGTAAGGGCTAATTAAAGTGGGAGCTCAGGTTATGGCCTGCTTGATTTCTTCAAAACTATATTTTCTCTATGCTATCCATGTGAAATCCTCACCCTTCCTCAGCATAGAGGTCAATGGCTTGACCATCTCTGCAAAATTGGAGATAAATCTCTGTATGAAATTTATCTTGCCGAAGAAGCTTTGCAGGCCTTTCTTGTGCTTAGGTAAGGATAGCTCCAAGATGGGGCAAACTTGCTCTAGATCAATAGCCAAACCTTTCAAAGACATAATGTGACCAAGGAGTTTCCCCTCATGGATAGCAAACACACATTTCTTAGGATTGAGAGAGATACCAAACTCTCTACACCTCTCAAAGATTTGCCTGAGGTGTTTCATGTGTTGGCTTGCTTCCTTGGAGAAAACTGTCACATCATCAAGATATACCAGCATAATATTATTTATCAAGCCTTGAAAGGCCATGTCCATAGCTTGTTGGAAGGTGACACCAGCATTAGACAGTCCAAAAGGCATTTTCTAATAAGCAAACATTCGCCACTTAGTTGTGAAGGCTATCTTGTGCTAGTCATAATATTGCACCAAAATCTAGTTGTATCCTAAATACCCATCTAGGAGGGAGAAATGCTCGCTGCCTATCACCATTTGAAGGATCTGATCCATGCTTGGGAGAGGATAATGGACTTTCAAAGAGATTCTATTGAGGTCTCTGAAATAAACTCACAGTCTGATCTCCCCATTCTTTTTCTAAATAGGAACAAGATTGTCCAGCTAAGAAGAGTGTTTGATTGGAAATATTATCTTGGACTCAATCAACTTAGTGAGTTCCTTCTACATGAGAGGTTCAATCATTGGATTGACAGGCCTCTACTTCTGCTTGATTGGCTTGGCACCTTCTTCTAGCTCAATAGTATGCTGGGCCAAGCTTGGGTCAAAACCCTTCAAATCACTATACTCCCAAGTGAAGATATCGATAAATTCTTGGCACAACAAGATGAAGGCCTGCCTTTCATGGTCCGTGTACACTTTCCCAAGTGCAAGCAGCTTGTCCTTGAATATTTCCACCTTCTCATGGTGTTCCTCCTTTATTGTAATCCATGCCTTGTCGCTTCTCAATTGGTCATCTCCATTGAAGATACTCTCTAGAGTGACCAAACCTTTGGGGATCTTATTGTTCTTTAGCTGAATAATTTGGCTGCCATATTATTGCTGTAGCTTTGCCTAGTTTTTTGCAATGAATTCTACTTCTTCTTGTAAGAAAAGCACTATTTGCTAGTCGCTATCGAAAACCTGCCAGTTGGTGATATTGTCAGACATAGAGGGCCAAATCACTACCTTCAAGTGACATGAGTTGTGGTCTCAGCCTATTTCTCAAGGGATATCAAACTGGGCACCAACTGCTACCAGCCTATCTGCTTACTTGTTCCATTCTCTAGGAATGGAGGAAATATTGAAAGCAAAGAAAATTTCCACTAAGTCCCATACCCTATGTTTGTAAGACTTCAATAAAGAATTCTTTGTCAAATTTTGGCCTCTTCCCTGATTGACAATCAACTCGCTGTCACCAAAAAATTGTAGCTCTTTGATTCCTCTTTTCCTCACCCACTCCAAACCATGGATGAGGGATTCATGTTCTACAACATTGCATGTGCAGGAAAATTGGAACCATAAAGTTGAAAAATACCTCTCTTTTGAAGGAGAAAATAACACCACTCCACCACCAGCTCCCAACTTACTTTTTAAACCATCAAAGAACAGCTACCATATACCTAAGCTTTCCTAGCTGGCTTTCATCAGATTTGGTACAAAAGTACCTTCTTCATGCATGTAATAAATTTTGAGGCCCACCTCCTCTATGAATTTGTAAGGATCATGCTCAAAGTTGTCACTTCCCCATTCATTTAAGAGTAGGTCTGCAACTCCTTCAAGGGCAAAGGATGGAGACTGGTCTTCTTGGAACTCTTCTTGGTCAATGATGGCATAGTTGACATTTTCTGCCTTGAGAGAGTAAGGTTCCAGATGATCTCTATGGAGTGGTTCAGATTCAATCTTGACTTTAGTCCCATACTTGGTTCTAAAAACTAGATAAGACCAATTCACTTCCAAGTGGCTACCTATCTTAGATGTAAAATCCCTGGATAAGCAGATGGCAAAGTAAGGAGGGACATCTACCACTACCACATCATGACAAACTAAGAAAGTTGGGCAAGCATGCATCATCAAGCTCAAACCTCTTACCACCCCAACTGTCTTTCCTAAGGTTCCATCCAGCTACAAGACTCCCTTGGTCATTTCTTCATATTTCAAGCCCAACTTGTTGGCTATACATTTGGGCATCACCGAGGTGCTTGCTCCGCTATCAATGATGCAATTGTGCACCAAGAAATATCCTATGACCAAGGACACATAAAAAGGAGGAACCTTTTCTTCTTTCTAGGCCTGACCTGAGGTGGAAGGCTGTCCATTATCATCAAAATATTATCAGCTTTTGTTAGAACAACTTGTTCATCTAGCTCATGCAATTCCTTTTATAGCATGTTCTTTTAGCTTGGTATTGACAACGAATCCCACAAGAAGATGTTCATGTGCAACTTCTTCATTTGGTCAATCACATTGACTCGAGGGTTTCTTTCCTTCAAATTTTCTTTAGAATTGTTTATAGCCTGAGGTGCAGGCTGAGGAGCTAAAGGTACAAATGACAGTCTGAAACTTGGGACTTTTTAATTTACGTGTGATGAAGAAAGTGTTGCTAACATTTGGGTAGTAGCCTAAGCATTTTCCATTGCTCTCCTCTTGAATCTTGTGTTGGCTGCAACATAGTCAGCCTAATTATCTGTAGCACCCACATAATTGACTAAATAAAATTCACCTTCCAGATGATTCATGAGAGTAAAATTAGGCTGGGTCTGACTGCTACTAGTGTTGGGTTGCATTGGAGCCTCAAAACCTTGGGAATGCGTGGTTGCCTAATTGTCTTGCACATTTGGGCAATAACCCATCATTTCATTTATATAAACAACTTGCTCCTGACCATATCCCATGGTTGAACAACTTGGCTGTTCTTGCAACAGATTGTTTTGAATGGGCACCATAACCTTAGATGATGAAGGGGCACCTGGGTTATAGCCTTGAAAGGGTCTGGTCTAAGTAAGCTGACCCTGTCCTTGATTGTAATTTTGGAAAGGGGGTCTAGGAGCTTGACCATACTACTGATATCCTTGGTTTGGTCGATTGATTTGAGCTTGCTGCCTTTTAAGAGCCACAAGTTCATTTGACATATTTTACAACAGACTCTTAACTTCATGAAGTTCATTGGATGGAGTAGCAGCTAGATTTTCTTTGCCAGGCAGGAGAGCTAAGGTAGGGGCAACAGTCTAGATTAGAGGTAGCATTTTAGGGAAAAGTGGCATATGGGGTCTAAGAGCTATCTTCCTAGCCCGCACTAAGCAATTTTTAGATGCTATAGCTATGTCATAGTTGGCAGGCAACACATGTCCTCCCATGGATTGTATCATAACAATGATATCACTATTCAATGCTCTTAAGTAATACAGGAAAGCATAGCTAGGAGTAGGTTTTACTAGAATGGGGATTATATCCCATGTCTTCTAAAACTGAGCATTGAAATTTTGCATGTATTCATGTGGGGCTCTTTTCATGGTAGTCATCTACTCGACAAGTTAGAGGTGATCGCTCTTTTCCCCAAAATGGTCTGTTAAGTGAGTGCCCAATTCATTCCAAGAATTGATTGAATTTATAGTCAAAGTCCATACTATTCAAGAGCTTTGCCCTTGAGAGATTGCTAGCAATCTGATTGCAATATTTTCCTCAGTGACATTGTGAATATTGCAGAGGTTAGCAATATTTTTGATGTGTTCGATGACTGTAATGGGCCCCTCTCCATCAAAATAAGGCACACTTTTGAGGGATGCTCCTAGAATTGGGTCATAACATTAGAAATTCAAAGGAATCTAACCATGAAAAGTCACAAAGGGTAATGCCATAGCTATGACGGGATGTAACTGTAGCCTTGCTGCATATGTGTTCTTTACAACAGTTTTGGGAAAGTGGTTTGCTGAATAAGGATAGGTTCTCTCAAACCTCAGTCTCTTTGCTAAGTTTAAAGGCAAATCAATGAATTTGAAAGGAACACCCTTGGCAACAGACCGTGTGGTGATTTTAGGCATAAGAGGTCAGACTGGTCTTTGATCAGAAAAATGAAGCTCTTACTAGTGGAGTCGCCAGATGCTAAAAATGATTGGTTTGCTATAACAAGACCATCATCAATCTTGAAACTTTACTGAGCATAAAAATTGGGTCCCACCAGGCATGCCAAAACTGTTGATGTAGAAGATTACACCCTTAGTAGGAGGCCATGCTCCTACCTTCCACACGTCAAAATGGAAATTCCCTCTTGCCTGTGGGACTGGCGAAGCTGGAGGGGAGAGTCTCTAGGTAAGGGTTAGCTCCCTTTGATGCATCTGAGTTGTTCTAATGAGTTTTAATACATACATATATATATATATATATATATATATATATATATATATATATGTATAAATATATAATGAGGGGGATGAAAAAGAAGAAGGATTACAAGAAAACAAAACTACTCTAAAAGAGGTGATGCACCAAATGATTCGACCTACTCACACTCACACCTTAAACCATAGAAACACATATGTACACTTCAACTAGTAAATGGACCAGACTGCAAGAAGTTTAATAGGGAGACTTTAATGGAACACACAAAAAATAGGGACTCACCATAGGTGTTGTGGAAGGGGCACACTATATAGTAGCTTCTTCCTGTCTCTGCACTTCCAGGTACAACTCTTCTTGTCACCTACAAGAATGGCACCTTATAAACACTAGGTGTGTTGGTGTTAAACCTGTGAAAGCATTAAGAAGCAATGACTAAACACAACTAACACTCAAACACACACAGAGATATCTAACTAGAATAGAGATAAAAATGCATTTATTGATTTCAGGTGAAAATTTACCAGGGCTTCACCTTACAAATGTGAAAGATCCTTTTCCAAATGAGAAGTCTGCAATATATAGAGGAAGGAAGGAGGCCTTTTGGCACCCTTTTTACAAATGACCCATGTGCGTTCTGATCATTAGGAAGAGTAAGCTGCTTAAACATCATATGAGAAATTATGGGCCGCACCGTTTGTCTACTTACAAGACCGCTCCTTCAAGGCAATTACATGGCTTATCTGCTCATTAATGCAAAATGAAGAAAAATGAGTCACACTGTTAGCCATTCATGCCTCCCTTGATCAATTTGCAGACATTGTATCACTTGTTGGAGTAATTTCTTGAATCAGTACCTCCCTTCACCACTTGGACTATTTCCCTGTTCCTACACTTGGCACTTTTCTCTCTTTGTTCTCTGGGCTCTTTGTTGGTGCTCAAATGGCTACTTCTCTATCATAAAAATGACGTTCGTAGACCCATCACCATTTGATAAATAATGGTTAATCTTCTTAAAGTTGATGGCTTCCAGGACGTCACCGTCCTTGGCAAATTCCTTTGAGCCTCTTCCTTTGACTCGCCCTTTATTTCGGACCCTCCTGGAGGGGAAGTATCCCTTTGAGTCTGGAGAAATGCCCTTCATTTGGTAGCCAAGAGCCCCTCGCAAGGGCACCTACCCTTCGGCGGCCTTTTGTCTATTCAGCCTTTTTTGTGGGCTTTTTTCCCGGAGACAAATTGTCTACAAGAATTGGCTGCTTTGATTTATTTCAGGGTTTTCCCCAGTTCTTTTTTGAGCTTGCGGCCTTCCTCTGAATTCCTTCAGACTTTTTGTTTGAAGGAATTCCTTTATACAAAAAAATTGAAAGAATTCAATGGCTTAAGAATTTTTGTGCATTTTTTAAATCCTTCAGTTGCCTTTGAAATGCTCCTTGCCCTTTGCAAGGGCTTTTGAATCCAGAACTGCCCTTTGTAAGGGCACTTGCCCTTCGGGAGGCTTGAACCTTCCACATTGAACTGCTCCTTTGAACCAATCATTAAACCAATCTAATGAACTAGTTCAATGGTTCAAATGATTGTTAAACCAAGGCTTTGAACTATTTGATTGAACCATGCTGATTAACTTTAACATTGAACCAAAAATATTGAACCAACACATTGAACCGAGCTGATGAACTGACTAAGTGAATCGAGTGATTGAACCAAGGCATTGAACCAAAGCAATGAACTTGCCAATTGAACCAAGGCATTGTACCAAAGTAATGAACTTGCTAATTAGACCAAGGCATTGAACCAAAGCGATGAACCTAGGTGATTGAACCAAAGCGATGAACTTGCCAATTGGACCAAGGTGTTGAACCAAAGCGATGAACCTAGGCATTGAACCGGTTCAATGGTTCAATGGTTCAAAGATGTTAACCTTCCTTGTGAATTTTTGACAAGGGTTAAAAGAAGCTTTGCAAACCTTGTACTCTTTTAACTAGTTCTTCATGTGCCGAGGGACTCACCTGTAGAGTTCGTAGAAAAATCTATGCCTGCAAAAATGGTAGAAAATACCTGCAGAGTACGTAGAAATTTCCAGACTTGTGTAAAATCAAAAAATGAAATGGCCCAGAATAACAGGGGAAGAAGGGGACCAATTTTTTGGCCTGTTGGACCAAAAATGGTCAACAGGCTCTTCAATAGCTATAAATTTATCTTCCACCTTCTCATCTAAGGCCTCTTTTTTATTTTGAAAAATTTCTTAAATAAAAATCCAAGATAGACAAGATATAGGCTTTTGTGGAGAGGGAAATGAGGCTTGATTAGACACAAGGTCTTCTTTCTTGACACAAAATTCTTGGTATTCATTCTTTTCATCTTTTTCTACCCAATACCTCACTACTTGGTTCCAAGTTGGAACTCTGAGACTATTAGGTTTTTTTTGAGGATTGAATTGGCTCTCTTAGAGGCTCCTCATGAGGATACTGAATGGTTTCATGAGGAGCATAAGAAAAATGATATGGAATACAAGAGTAATATTGAGGATGAGAGGGGAAGACATGTTAAACAACCATATTTTATCCTCCTTCATAGCTTTCTTGAGGCCCTTCCATAGCTACAAGTTGATCCTCAACTTCTTGGTTTTCCCACCTTTCTAATATATCTACCCACCATTGGATATAGCATCTCATTTCATGTAAGTTTTCATTGATGACATAGTTAGATTCCTCTTTAACCAACCTCCACTTATTCATAAATAATTGAACTGACCTTATCAACCTTTATTTTGAGATGAATAGGGATCACATCAAGTTCCTTATCCCATTTTTTCATCACCCTTTATGATTTTAACATATTTGGCATGAGTGATAACAAGGATTTAGCCTAGGGTGGAATTTAAATATGAGGAGGATAGGAGTATGGATTTTGGTGAGTTCTTAATTATTGAGTTAGTTGGCTTTGATATTGACCTTGAAAAGGTTGTGTAGGAGCTTGAGGAAGATTGCCTCCAGGAAAATGCCTCTTAAGAGATTGGATGTATTTTTTAAGAATGATAATCACATCTTATTGATAACCTTATTCATAAGGATGCTCAAAAACATCATGATCATATGGAAGGGGAATAGGTCAATCATAGGGATATCATGGCTCATAGGACTGATAACAACCTTGATAAGGCTATTAAGGGACATAATATGGGTAATGACAAGGTTATTAGGGGGTATATAGTAGAAATCTCTTAGAAATAAAAAGAAATGCCTAAATTATGAGATATTGTGCTTACTTTAGGCATGAAAGAGTGCACTATTTTGCAACTAAGATTCAAATGTTAGAGTCACCATATATTATAAGAAGTAGGCTATTACAACCTCTTATTTTCAAGACCAAAATCTACCTTGAACAACCTTCATGGAATTCATGTCCTATCAGGCATGCTATAACTATTATAGCCCAAAATTTCACCTTAGAGAAGTCAAGTATACCTTCTCAAATTTGAGATAACATGGAACTATCTCTGAATATAGACAAGCTACTATAAGAGATAGATCTCTATATTTGAAAGTGCTAGCTCCCTTGATCTATCTTTTAGGCTCACACACTACAATAGGATAATCACTATTTGGGGTGAAAAGGGAAGAAAGAAACACAAAATAAACCTATACTAATGAAGGTGATACACCAAATATTACTCCACAAAAATACTTGCATTTTTACTAAGAAAGAAGACTGCTAAAACTGACCTCAACTTAATGTTCTTCTAGCATAAGTGTTTCTACATGGAGGTAGATTGCTATGCATATCCATAGGTGGCTGAAAATGAGGTCTAATAATAGACTCTAATAATCTCTCTCACACTTCAAATAAACCTTAACAAATAGTTACACTTCATGAGACCTGTTAAAAGAAATGTTACTACTCACACAATGCATATAAGAGTAGAATGGAAGCAAGGAGAAGACATTCATCGCTTATCATCCAAATACACTACTTGACATGCATAAGAAAGGCTTGCATAGACTAAATAAACTTTAGAAATTTATTCAAAGGAAAAACAAGATGTAAAAACTAGTAGGGCTTTACCATATCAATTATGGATTATTTACGATGCCAAAATGGCTTGAATATATATAGAGCATATGAGAAGAGAGGAGTGAAGTTGGACAGTCACAATGCAAAGTGTCAAGATGTGAAAACTATTTAAGACTCATGAAAATAGAGTTAGGGAATAGGTCATGAGGTCCTCTTAGATAGGTGTCCATTTGAAACATGACACATTCTTAGAGTTGGCATAGAGATCTTCATTGTATTATTTTAAATTGCCTTTCTCAATGAGGAGTCCACTTGACTGTTCATAAATATCATAGGAGTCATTGAAACATACACCCTAACTTAGGAAGGTGGAGATATGATTTTTGATAGTTATATATACCCTTTAACTAATAATCTCCACTTTGTCACTTGTCATTCACTTTTTGGAGTCACTCATTAGCCTTTTAGGCCTAAATTCACACACTTGTCACTATGGTTGCTTTCAAATGTTCAAGGAGACTCATTTTCGAGGTGTAATACACCTCATAAATTCTTATTTGTCCTTTGGTCTATCAAATTGACCTCAAAATAACTCAATACCACACTTCTCACTTATAATTTTGATAGTCACCCTCTTTCTCACTATCTTGTTCAAGACTGCTTATAGTGACCAACTTAGTATAGGTATGTTCATGCATCAATGAGATGATAATTGGGTATGAGGAGTTTTAAAAAGTCTCCACACACCTTATAAAATGGATTTCATTCACTAGTTCCCTTTTTGTATTTGTAAAACACCTCAATTTCTACAAAAAACATAGAATTAGACTTATCCATACAAGTGACAGTACAAAACAACTGGATGCCAAGGAGCCAAAGATAGTTACAAATGGATCAAAAATAATTTTCAAGTCAATTGACCCTATCTAGATGCATTTATATTCATATGTTCTTTATTGGGTTCTCATAAGGGTTTTAGGTCATTTAGGTTCTTAATGATGATTCATAAAAGTTAGATGCTTAACCCTCAAATCAATGCCACTAGTTTTAAGTTCATGACCCTCCTCAACTACCCATAGGTGATTGATATCTCATTCACATTATCTATATTTATAGTAGTAAAATAAGTTGGCTCTCGAGCTCTTACCATGCATTCTAGATATCCCTAAGATAGGATTAGGGAAAAAATGGCTAATTTGAGCTGCTCTTTGCAAACCAATGATTCTCATGAACTCTCCACTATCACATGAAGGATATCAAACTATTTTGTAGGATAAAATGATCATATGAGTGTCATTAGAAGCCATGAGGGTTTAGGTTCAATTTTAGGCCTAATAGGCATGGACTATGTTTCCTAAGTATTTGACCCTTATGAGTGATTAAAATGAATATAGATGCCCCTCTACCTCTGTTCATATCTAATTCAACCCTATACATCTTATCTCAATTCATTCAAGTCTATCCCATTCATCCTTTTAACATCCATGCACTAGGTCTATAGGTTAGATTTATTGTGAAGTGCCCCCTATCTGAGACGTAATAGAGGACACTTCCCCTATTAGTAAGGCCAAAATGGGACCATGGAGGTCTTTCTCAAGTCATTCTTATACTCTGTATCAAGTTTTAAATCCAAAACATACCTTTAAATCTCTTAACATCATATGTTCTCAAAATTGGCTTTTAGGTATGTGATTGTGTAGGGTTTTGACTTGACTAAGTTTGAGGTTTTGAAACCTAGCTATCAATCCTTTATCTATTTTCATGCATTTGAGAATCACATGAAAATGTGATGTTATCAATCTGAGAGTGACTTATACATGGTCATTCACCTTACACCTCTGTATACCAACCAAACTACATCTGACATTAGGTTAGGCTAGTCTAGAGACTATCTTCAAACTGTAGGTGCTCATTTAAGAATACAAGGGATTCTTATAGGTGTTGATTAGTGTTTAAGGATTATGTTTCACTATTTTAATTCTCTTAAAGCCATTGAGGTCATATCATACCTAGATAAACTCATTTCTTCCTTCACATACTATCATTATCTATTCACCAATGCATTATAGGTCTACAAATTGTTCCAAGCTCATTTAGACTCAAAGGCACTATATTTAATTGAGTGTTTCAAGTGGGAACTTGAATAAATTATAATCCATTAAATTATCCTTCTCTATTTTGATCAAACAATCTCTTTCTCGTGCTCAGGTGTGATCTCTAGGTCTAGACTACAAGAGTAAAGTGATTAGGCTTATCCAAACCTTATAGGCCTTCATCAAGGGATGACACTATGTGGAGATAAATTTATTTTTGGAGAAGTTAAGGTAAACTCTCCCATTAAACAACTTATCCAAATTTTCACTTATGTAAGTGTCAATAAAGGGTCTGAGTTCAGTCTTAATTATGTTTAAGGATTTTAGACCTTCAAGCCAATTTGAAACTTGTTAAAGCTTTGTCATGAAGTATAATCTCTCATCAACCCACTATCTAAACACTCCTAGATAGTATTATAGGTGATTTTTTCAAGATTACTTGACTATATTAAGTGTAATGAGCTTACCTTCCATCCATGAACTCTTGATACCAAACCTTTAATAGAGACTATGATCGACCATGCCTTGTGAGGTTGACAATAAGTGCATTACCTTGGTTTGAAGCCACTTACAAGAGGACAAACATTGTAACTACCAAAACATGTTGTGCGAACCATTGGTGCTCACTTCTATCATAAGATATATACTTCTGCCTATCCTTCATATCCACATATGCCAAACTAGTTAAATTCAACATGAAGAGGATGAACATGCTTTACAAGTCCACATATAACACTTGGCTCACATAGACCAATGTAAATAGATGATAAAACCAAGCCATTGGTTGTAGGCATTTTGGAGGTGTTAATAATCTTAGTTGTTCATACAATATAGACCACCAATTCTATAACTATGGCCATGAAATGGAAGTACACATGGGTTGCTAAGATCTACCAAGTGTATTCATTTCAACTCTCCTTACCCTATCCATACTAATAGGAAACCATTTGACCTTCTTGACCTGTCTAAGGGAGTGATAGGAGAAGGAAATTGGTCTTGATAATTTTTGAATCTATTAAAGCTTTCTAATCTTGGAAACTACTTGTAGGCATTCCATAACATATTCTCAAAGCCTCCAACACCTTAGGTGAGTCACCTTAGTCTGTACAACTACCTAAAAATACCTTTTTTGTAGTGATATTTTTTTTTGTACATTGAACTTACAATTTTTTTCTAGTTTCAAAATAATTTTTTAATGTTAGATAGAGTCTTTACACACTCGTCCTTTGATGAAAATCGTACATTTCATTTAAATGGACAAAAGGTGGCATAAGATGACATAAGACCAACTAGACAAATAAAAGCAAGGTAAAAACATATTAAGTGACTCTCAAACTATGAATTAACTTTATAATGACCATGGTGACTATTTTATGACTTATAAGGACCCTATGGAAAGTTTGAATATATTGGGGGTTGACCTAATTTGACCTATGGTGAAATTTGGTCAATAGTAATTTAATGTATGCACTTTTATTTTTAATTTAGTAATTTATATTTTCTACATTAATATAATAAATAAGGAAAATATATAAACATAAATTGACATTTAAGCTAAAACAATGCACTTGTGACCATCTCTTTTACACACTTAGCTAATGTCTTATTCCATGACCTTTTGGCCACTTTACATTATTTTCCCTATGAATGACCCATCCTTATAATAAAACCAATGATCCTAGAATGTCCTAATTATTCATGAAAAATAGTCTAGGCTCATCTACAAACTATTCCTTACACCCACATCATCTATTTGTGCTCTTAAGATAACAACCCCCTAATTAGACAATAATGTTCCCCAGGAGTGTTTAGTTTCACTGCTCTTATCCTTCCACAAAATAACAACTATTTTACCAAATTTGAATTCATGTAATGGGTTGTACCATAAGTTTGAAAAACCCCATATGAAGTAATTCCCTATTATTCACTGTAAATACACATTTTAAGTCATTTTTCACACAAGGGGATTCTACATTGAAAAACACTATAATTCTAGTTGCACATTGAGATAAAGTTCCCTATTTATCCCAATTATGATTACATACAACCCTAGTATCCCTCAGATAAAATTTTAAGGTCACAAGTCATATTTAAAGTACTTAATCTCATTAGGATTGCAACAACATCTATTATTTTACACTAGTATTTCACACACACACTACTGTAGCATGGGAGAACTACATCGAGTTTGATCCCTTTTCAAAGTATTGGTATGTAGGAAAAAATTAACACATGTGGTGTTTAGTTCAATCACAAATTCAATCACTAACCCATTTTTACCTCATGATTAAATTTGTCCTCTTGATCTATTGAGCTAAGGTTTCAAGCAAGGGAAAATATATATAATTATTTTTGTGAAAGATAACATGCTCTTACATAGTCCAAAAAACACACATGAAAGAAAAATTATATCACAAAAATTATGGATTCATCATCTATAGGACATTTGATAACATCACACTATCCCATTCAATTACAGTGCTCCTATCTAAAGATCCTACAAAATCTTGTTTTGGATCCATAGTTAGTCAACATAGTCTCCTAGTTGTTTTTAGTCCGTGATATATTTTTGCATTCCAATTTTGCAACTAAGTTTTATTTATTTAGAACCTTATGTTATGCCTATTTTTCATACCCCTTTAATTTTTTGAAACTAATACTCCTATCTGCCATAGAGATGACCTAGTCATAAAGTCTAAAATTGCAGTTAGGGACCTAAATCAATTAGTAGGATATTATATATGCATATTTTCAATAAATAGTTTAATGATTATTTATTTATGAATTTATATTTATATTTCATTGGTTCAAAAATCATAAATGGATGAATGACTAAAATTTAAATATATATATTTATCATTTTTGAATGTTTGTGTTTAGTCATGAGTTTTTAGTTGATAAATTTGATGAGATTACAACGATTACTATAGAGTTTTAGTTTGAAAAAGATGATGCTTCCTATGGTTTTATTAAAATCAAATGAATTATATGATTTTTCATGATAGTATTCAATTATCTACATTTGAAATTTAATTTTAATTTTGATATGGATTTATCATAATGATTTCAGACCAGTCTCATTCACAATTCAATTATAAGTACAAAAAATTGGCATTATGGTTTACGAAATGAATAAGTTTGGTTTATAACATTGAAACCTAATCTATTTCCTAAGGATTTTTAATTATCCTAAAGTGGTCCTAAGTTTCTAAATCTATACATTATCCTATGGTAAATATCCATCAAAGGTGGTGGACCTAATTCAAAGACTCTAAATGGTCATGGGGTGCTTTTTGATTTTAAAGGTTAATTTGAATAAACTTATGCTATTAACTCAAGGCATGAAGGTTTTATGGCTAGTTTGAAATCAACCCATGCTTTGCTCAGTCTTGAGGATCATGTTAATGTGGTTTGGATGGTAAGTTGACAATCTTAGCTGGCAGCTAGATGGTGAGTTGATAGGTTGGTTTAATACGAATCATGTGGTAGAGGTTTTGAGATCTCAATGAGATCAAAATTGGTTAAAGGAATTTAATGTAAATAGTACATGCCTAGAATAATGCAAGTTGAGTGGTTTTTATTGAGGATTATGGTCATGACTAAATTGGAAAAAATTGCTCAATGAGTTAGTGGTCTACTAATTTCTTTCCTTGATTTGATAAGCTAAGAACATGCATGCACGTAGGCATAGGTAGTTAATACGTGGGTTTAGTGTAAAAATAGCTTTGTTTTTTGTTGTGATGGTCATTTTCCAAATCTAACCTATGAAAGTGACACTCTACCAAGATAAGCTTGTAAAGTCATAGATGGAACATGGTAAATGAGAAATTGTATGAAAGCTTAAATAGGTATGCCATTTATGAAAATGAATAAATATGAAGAAAATATTTATGGTTATTTCTTTGTGACTAGTTTTCATGGAGATAAACAATGGTTTTCAGCTCTACATGGTTTTGATAAAGTTTGCATGGAGATAAATTGTTTGTCTTAAATCTCTCTGCATGCATGGTTTTTGGAACAAGGAAAGTTGAAGATATTGGAGTTTTAGTTTTCTTGGAAAATCATTCTCTGAGTTGTCATAGCATTTCTGTGCATGAGGTATCAATGATAAAAATGGCTTTCATTTTGATATAATCTATTTATCTTGGATTTTTGAAGTTAAAAATAGGAAATATTAAAGATTTTTATTTTAGATATGAAGCATGGTATTCAAAAAATGAACAATGGAGATTTTGTGAATATGTGATATTCGGCTTTGGGTTTTCAAATTTATTGATTATTTTATTATAGTGGTAAATTTTGATGATACCCGTTTGTATTTTTGAACTATAGTTTCATAAATACATTAGGTTTTTAAGTAGAGGTTCTACATAGTCATTTTTATGGATATATAGTGTGCTTGAACTATGCCTGAGATGATTTAGAAGATATATTGTGAACATGCAATTTTCTATTTCTGGTTTTCTATTAATTGTTAGAAATACAATGATGATTTTGAACACATCAGTTATATTTCAAAGATGTTTTCATTGATATTTGAGATTTTTATAAATAATGAGCTTTACATGTTTAACTTCATGGAAAATTTGATGGATTCAAAAATGTTTCTAGGTATAATGTGAGGAAACTTTATCGAAAGGTTTCAATAGACAGATTTGGTTTACATGCAACATATGTTATTTTATAAATGCAGAAGGTTATTTTCAAAAGTATTAATTTACATTATTAGGTTTTATTTCAAGTCATGAATATGTAAGAGTAGTAAGAAATGGTTAGTTTTTGGGAAGCTATGATAAGTTGTTTTCTCAGTTTTGAAATTGTGATTTGGAAAAGATAGAATGGTTGAAAGCTTATATTTGTGAAAGGATTCTATGAAATTATTTTGATGTTTGTATTCTCTATCAGTTTGGGAAATACATGTAATTTATATAATGGAGATTTTGTCAAATTTTATTTTGAATATTATGGATTTATTGTTAGAAATATGTACAGTTGTAGTTATGGACAATACATATATTGTATATTTTTGAGAAGGCAATTGTGTAGTGAGAACCTAATGCTATATGGGTAATAAAATTATGAAGTATATAATTTTATTATTATGTATTGATTTTCATTTAAAGGGACATGAAACAATCAATTTTTTTTTACAAATGGTTCAATTTCCTACAGTTGAAATAAAATATAACGAGTGCTTTAATGAAAGGGGTGAACCTGTGATTGAAGTCATATATGATTTTTAATCATAAAAAATATACATTTTCATTTTAAGGTTAAAATTTTAAGTTGATAGAACTTAAGCACATTAAAATTTTGATACTTTGGTTATAATATTTTGAAAGTGCAATAGACTTTTAAATTTTGATATATATATATATATATATATATATATATATATATATATATATATATATATATATATATATATATATATATATATATATGCCTAAGTAATTTTTAATTACATGTAATATGTAATTAATATAGATAATATTTCATCTAACTTTGAAATTATCTTATTTATTGAAATATGTAATTCTATTTATTATTAATTGATTATAGGGTCCCCATATATTAGGAAATACCCAGTCTATGTTCGATTAATTGATCTCTTAAGACTGTTAAATCTTAAATAAATATTAACTAATAATTGTTAATATTAAGTGACTTATAAAAATCAATTATTTAAGTTAACAAGTAACTAACTAATGTTATTTACAACTTCTTTTTCAACCATTTTTTGAAGTATAAAAGGAGATCAAGGATTTATTTAAAGGCATAAACAACACAAGTATTGAAGACTTATACATTGTAAAGCCAATCATTTATCTCTCTTCTATACAATTTCTCTATGATAGCATCACTTTTAAAGATAGGCTAATGGTACTTTCTCTAATAATTGAGTATGTTGCTTAGGCAACATAGGCATATCCAATTTTATATTATCATTTATAACAAAATATCTAAAGTTTTTCAATTTTAACATCTTTTGATGATTTCTTCTTGTAGTCCTATGCATAGAATATGAGTATTCAAACTAAATAATGATGAAAAATTCATTGTTTATGATATTTTGTTGATCTAATTGAATGTAAAAGTTATATTTTAAAGATATTTTGTAAATAAGATGTTGGTTTCTCAAATAAAAATGATCCATTTTTCTAAGATGACTCTCTCTATTAAGACTCACATGTTTTGTCTATATTATACTTTTTTTATTCGATAAGGTAAACCCAAGATTTACAAAGACCTAAAACTATGAGAGTGAGATACAAAATTTTAAACATGCCTTTCATGGCCAAATGAGAAAAACCAAAAAAAACTATAGACTAGAGTGAAACAAAACCAAAAACAAAAAAAACTAGATTATGTGGAGGGACCCTCCTGGGTGTCTTTAGTAGTATACCTATCCTTTGCCAGAATGTTGGGTGTGTCTTTTAAAACCTTGGCTTAGGTGTGATTCTTGAGGCTTTCAATGGGTTCCTAGGAAAAATAATCCTAGGACACTTCCTACCTTTCACCTGTAAAGGGGTTTGCTTTAGAGGGACCCTTAGAGGGGATTTTAGGACCTTGGGGGATTTAAAAGTAGGGGATTAGGGAAGGGTTTGGGTAGAATGCATAAAATCCTAAAAAATGGCCTCTACTACCTAATGAATCTCATTTTAGTATTATATTAACTTTTCCAAGTTGATTCCTACTCATTAAACCTTTACATTGAAATTTTCTAGCATTTGTTTGTTTTTCTCAAATTCTTCTATTACAATGGCCTTACCCTTCAAGTCTGAGGTGGTGAGAGACCCAATTTCAATGGGTTTGGGCTTGAGAATGAACAACTTAAGTGGTATGTCTTTAGGTGGGGATTTAGATAAGCTATTTTGGGGAGATAATTTAGGAAGAGAGTGGGATCCCTCTATAGGATCTTCCTTTAGGGAGTCCTCTTTGGAGGAAGATCTTCCTAGGGGAACCTTCTAACTTAGAAGGGTCTAGCCATGTTTTACAAGTAGAAAGATGAGGCCTTGATGGAGAATGGGGTTAGTGTCATTAACTTAATGGAGCAAGATAGTGCTTTCCAAAGACTTGAAAAGGAAATAAGGGAGGCTAATTTTAAAATTTATGAAATGATTAAGCAATAAGAAATGGTGTGATAAAATCAAGGTATATTTACCTTTTAGAGTCATGTATCTCATGACTTAAAGGTATATGTTGAGCCAATATCGAGGTAGGTTAGCATGAAGAAAGCTTTTCTTAGTTTTCATAATTTTTTTGGTTCAGACGAAACACTATAGGGATTCCTATTTCTTGGACTAGTCTTTGAATTCTTTAACACCGGCACATGACATACTCGAGGCATCACCAATAAACTCCTTGGAGATGTTTATGGAAATATCCTACATAATGACCTTAATTTTTATTCATTCATAGATGAAACATGGTATTATGCTTGATAATACACTCCATAAACTCTGCAATCCCCCTTCTTAAGTTTTTTCTAGACTTAATTTTTTTCTCAAACCTCTTTGCAAGAAGTTGGATCTAAACAGTCTCTATCACTGCCCATGATTGTAGTAAGTGTAGGAATGGAGGGAGTGACCCAAGAGTTGTAGACATGATCTAAATAGCTAGGGCTTGAATAAGGTGGAATGTTTTCCAAAGCATCCTTAACATAATTGCATCCCCTTGCCTCAAAATGAATACAAATTTGCAAGATCATGAATAGGCCCATTGAGTTTAGGGGTTGCATGTGTGAGGAGATAATGATTTTAAGTTGCATATGTACCTTATACATAGATGACACTATATATCTTAGGGGGGATGTTGATTTCATCATAATAGTTAGTTAAAATTTGGAGATCCACTCCAATACTAGCAAGGAGGTCTACCACCCCATTTCCTTCCCTATAGCTATGAGTGAGTTGGACTTGTAATATGGTTCATAAGATGTGCTTCACATCATCAATGAGCTCCTTGATAGTGTGTGAAGGAATAGTTTTTCCTTTCAGGGTGTTTAGGATGTTGAATAAATCCCCCTTTATAATGATTTTGCTTTGGTTGAGACTTTGCACTAGTTAAATACCCTAGAGGGCTACTTTGGATTCAATTAGATGGTTTGTTTGCTTGCCCATAGGACCCATGTAAGCCACCAGCATCTCCCCTTTAGAATTTATTATGATGCCTCCTTCACTTATTGGGCCTAGGTTGCCTTTAGAGGCCCCATACAAATTTAGTTTTATCCTCCTCTCAGGGGGGCCTTCCATTTGGTTTGTTTAAAAATTTAATCTTTTGTGGAAGAATTAATAACTTATTATAAGTCCTAGTTGTTAAGAATGAGTTGGGTTGTAAGGGGGGTGGGATCCTTATCTTTGGGAGGGAAAGCCTTCCAATTTTTGAAAATAGCTTGACAGAGCTAGGGGAAGATGATCTTTAGTTGATGCCTTTTATTTTGAAATAAGCCATCATTACAAAGTTTCTAAATGCACTAGAACCAGTGAGAGAGGGAAAGGCACGAAAAGAAAGATAGAAAGGGAATGCTCAATAAGGGTTCCATTGTATAATGAGGTCTAAGATGCTATTGGTTTAAACCCAAGTCATGTTGAGGTGATTGAGGAGCCTATTGAACAATGACAAACTAAGGGGGCATTCTATAAATAGGTGCTAAGTGGAATGTTCTGCACTTTGATCGATTGGGCATCTGTTTGGGATAATCAATCCCCTTTTGGATAAATTCTCTATAGTTAATTTTTTTTCTTTGCTATTAGCTATTATAATAAGTTAACCTTGGGGATTAGATGCTTTACCTAATTTTTTTTCCATTGATCCTAATTACTATTCAAATTAAGTTTAATGGCATGGCTCAAGGACACATAATATGCACTATTGTCTTTCACTCTCTAGACAAAATGATACTCTTTCTAAATGATGGGAATGTGTATCTGATTTAAAGCCTGATTGAGGTTCTAGATAGCTTACAATTATTCCATGGGAAGATCTTTGCTAGGTATGACCTTCCAACACTTAGTTCCTTCTTTGATTTTCTAGTAATCCTTAATTTTAGAGCCCCATATTTGTTTGAGCTATCCATACCATCTAGCCCATGTCTCCTAGGTCGAGAGGTGGGTAGGGAATATCCATGCATCTTCCAAAAAATCAATTTTCTCATAATTGATGATTTTCCATTAGATGCCCCTTTTCAAAAGGTCTTTGCAGCTAGATATAGCCTTCTAGAAGGTGGAACTACTGATGGGGCCCTCTTCTCATAGGAAAGCATCCTCTTCCCCTCCTTTCAAGTATTTAGCCTTAAAAATTATACTCCATTCACCATTCTCCCTCATCAGACACCATCCCATTTTAGCTAATAAAGCTTTGTTCATAGTATTTATTCTTCTTAGCTCAGGACCTCTGTTAGCTTTAAGAAGGAAAACTTTTTCCCATGTGATCAAATTGAATTCAAATCTTTCTTCAGTGCCTCTCCATTGATTTTTTTTTGAATTCGCTAAATTTTGGAGGCCACATTAGATGGTATTTTGATTATTGATATAGGTAGACATGAATGCTCTGAATTGAGGCCTTGAGTAGCTAATATTTCCTTGTTTGGATAAGCAAGTGACCCTTATAGATTGCTAATTTCCTTTAAATATGATCAATCAGGGGATTATAGAGTTGGGATTTCATTTTCCCAATAAAGAGGGGGATTCCTAGATGATTATCTGGCAAGTTACCCACTTGGTAGTTTAAAATATTAACAATTTTTCTCTATTGAGAGGGAGGTGTGTTGATAAAGAAGAGGAATTTTTTTTGAAAGTTGATTTATTGGTTAGACACTTTTTCATAATTGTTAAGGATGCATTTGAGGCTCTTGGCTTCCCCAGTCAAAGCATCTCCTAAGATAATAGTGTCATCAATAAACTATTGGTGAGTGATAGGATCTATATTCTGGGCCATAGAAATCCCCTTTATCAGACCCTAGCTACAAACACATCTCAAACTTCTCCCCAAAGTTTTAGATATGATGATGAAGAGGAATGGAGAGAGGGGGTATCCCTATATTAAGCTTCTTGAGGCATGGAAAGAAATTTAAGGACCCCATTTGTAATGATAGATAAATTAGAAGTGGCTATATAATTCCATATGATTTTTTTAGTGTCATTATTTAACCCAAGCTTTTCTAAAATCTATAGCAAGAACCATGAAGAAACACAATCATAGGCCTTTGACATATCCAATTTAAGAGGCATTCCCTATCTAAAAAATTTAGTAATGGAGTGAATCACTTCATGAGTTATGACAATGCCATCAAAGATTTGCCTGCCAGCTATGAAGGCCCCTTGTTATTCCCCAATGATTGAGTCGAGAAGGGGTTGTATGAACTTGACTAGGATAGAGGAACAAATCTTATAAGTGGTGTTACACAGACTAATGGGCCTAAAGTCTTGAATGTTTTTGGACCCTTATTTTTTGGGGATTAGGACCAAGAAAGTATTGTTGATTTATTTTAGGATGGATTTGGATCAAAAGAATTCTTTAATAGCTCATATAACTTCTAGGTGAATAATGTCCCTGAATTTTTGATAAAAGAAAGGGGGGAACCATCCAGTCTAGGAGACTTGAGGCTATCCATGTAGAAGACAACACTTTTGATTTCCTCATCATAAGGGATTTAGGTGAGGGAAACATTATATACAACTATGAAGACCTTATCAAAGTTAGATAGAGCAAAAGAGACCAGTGAATTATCTGGCTCACCATCCTCTAAGAAAAGATTATTGAAGAAGTTAATAATATTTGGGATATGTCCTCATATTTTCTAATGTTTCCATATTCCATTTTTAGATGGGAGATTCTATTAGTACTCCTATGTCTATGAGCTGAATGGTGGAAGAATTTTTTATTCTTGTCCACTTCTTTCAGACACAAAAATATGGATTTTTCTTTCTAGTAAGCCTCTTCTTTTTCTTCCAAAGTGTGAAAATGACATAGAATGTCTTTTTTTTTTGAAACCACTTGCTCATTTTAATCCCCTAAAGCACTAATTTATTCAATAGTCAAGAGTTCCACTTCAAAGGCCTTTTTCTACAGAAAGATGTCTCTAAAAACTTCCTTGTTCTAGATTTTTAGCTTGTTTTGTAAGAAGTTGAGATTCCTTGTGAGAATGAACATGGTTGATACCAAAAAAGGTTCTTATAACCATTCTTTCAAGGAATATATGAAGTCAGAGTGATAGGTCCACATTTTAACATATGAAAAGGAAACATTTGGGCTTAGAGAATTTATTAGCTTCAAAAATCATAGGATTATGGTCAGACCTAATTCTAGGTAGAGAAGATAGCCTATTGGAATAAAAAATGTTCCAGTTTAAGGAGATAAAAAATCTATCAAGGTGAACCTAGATCAATTTCTCTCCTAGTCTTTTGTTAGACCAAGTATAAGGGATTTCATTAAGATTCATGTCTACTAAGCCCATGTTTGTAATAAATTCATAGAATTCTAGCATGCTATTAGTAAGGTCAATGAGGCCACCTTTTTTATCCCCCAGGGTGAGTGGAGTGTTGAAATCACCCACCACTATCCAATTCCAACTGGCACAATTCTTGTAAAAGTCCACAAGTGCCTTCCATAGGAGGTTTCTAGTAGATTTAGAGTTTGGTGCATAGACATTGGTGAGAAAATAAGATGGATATTTGGTTTGAGGATTTCCAAATTAGGTCACCTTCCAGAGTGTTAAGATTCTGAAAGATAGCCAATCCTCCTATGCACTTATAGGTTTTGAGGTGAGAACATGGACATTTTTCCAAATCTATGCCATGTTGATTTTGAGAGTAGAATCAGACATTTTAGATTCTTGAATAAGCAAAATAGAGGGGTCAACCCTTTTTATGATGATGTAAAGTGTCCTTTATTTATTGGGGTTATTTAAACCCCTAACATTCCAAGAGAGCACTTTCATTTTTTTATCTCATTGGACCTTAAGAGTTTGCTGAGAGCCATTAACAATCTCTTTTGTAGTTTCCATATTTATAATTAAGATTAGGAGTAACTTCAAGGTTAGCTTTCTTCTCTCCTCTTTCAGATTTAGGACAAACAAAAAGCCCTTCATCCAGGGCATTCTTGCGAAGGAGATAGGGGATCAAAGCATTGCCCCACTTCCTTGTCAACCAAGGGAGAAAGAGGGCATGTTGGGGGATAAGGGGAGAAACCCAAGCTAGTAAAGAGGGGGATTTTTTTAGAAAGGGCTTGAGTAGTCTCTAAAGGGGGAGGGGGGATAAGAGGAGGTAGAGAGGGGGGAACCAGGGGAGAAGGGTAGGGTGATTAGGGGGGAAAAGAGGGTGGAGAGGTACCAAGAGGGGAGAACTAGGGAGGAGGAAGGTTAGAACTAGGGGGAAGGGGGAATGGGTTGATAGGGGGATGGGGGAGAGAGGAGGGGGAAGCTTGCAAAGTGGGGGGGGGGAAGGAGAGAATGAGAGGTGATAAAGGGGGAAGGATAAGCACCAAAGAGAGGGGGGAGGGGGGAGTGAGGAGTGGGGTGGAGGAGAGGGGTGGGGGGAGGGAGACAGAGGGGACAAGCCTAGTACATTAGGAGTACTCGAGGGCTCAAAATCAAGCGAAAAAAAAAGAGTGAAAGGGTTAGAGCATTCCATACCTTTGTGACCCTTTAAAGAAAAAGAAATCATGGGAGACTAAGAAGAAGCTCATAAAATAGGGTTGATTGAGGTAGATACCCACATAGGTGCAATATATTTTATGTTGGTAGACTTTTTGGGATTAATTGAAGGAAAAACTTTGGGGATTAACTGAAGGAAAAACTTTGGATTACCAGTCAAAGGAGTCCTTAGGGGCTCACGAGGGGAGCCAATACTTAGTGATTTCTCTGAGAAATAATCCTTCTTTGAGGCATCAACTTTGTATCTAAATAGGGAGGATTCCTTTGAAACATGTCCTTTTTTGGATAGTCACATAGTGTGTGACTAGGAACATCACATCTGGGGTAGATAATAGTGTTATTTTCATAAACACTATTATGAGTTTAGACACCATACTTATATTTGATCTCAATTTCATGGATAAGGGGTTTATTTTTTGGAAAAAAAATGTGAACAGGAGTAACAACTATTCTCCGGTGAGAGAGAGTGACTGGGTCAATTTTGATGGGTTGACCTAGGGCTCTAATAATTCTAAGGATAAGTTTTGGTTACCAATATTATATTAGGAGCTCAGGAAAGAGGACCCTCATGGGAATGCCATCCATGGTAGTGGAGTTGAGACTCAAGCTAACCTTCCATCTTATAACTAAAATGCTATCCTTCCCCATGAACTAGGGGCCTTTCGAAAGGGTCTTAATACAATCTTCTTAGATAGAGAAATTAGTAAGGAAAAATCCCCTAGCTAATGTGATGATATCTAAGTGACCCTTTGTTTTACATCTTTCTTAGGCCCATTTCCTGAAGTCATCTATGTTTTGATGGAACCTATTGACTCTTGTGAGAATGGATTTGCAAAGATCCATGTCGACCTATTCCACAATGGTGTCTAAGACCAGGATAAAAGTTTTGTTATCTACATAAATTGGGAAAATGTGATTTCTTGAAGAGACATGGCCCTCCAGATCAAAAACTTTGACCATGTCAGCCCACAAGGGTTTCAAAAGGCTGAGGTCTAATAATTTTTGAGTTGGAGAAGAGAAGTATAAAAAGTTCAAGGTTGAAACTAACAAATTCAAGCATTTATTTTGAAGGCCCAAAGGATGCAACAACTCATGAGAGAAATCACATGATTCTGTAACAATATTGACCATGAGCATTACACTGATGGATCCATCTTGAGGCTAGGCACTACAAATCTAGCCCATCTAAGATTCTTGCTTAAATAAAAATTCAAATTGTTGAAGGTCCTCCATAATGTTCTCCATGTGCATGTAAAATAAAGTAAATTTAGTTTAATCTCTAAGTGATCTAATTTATTTTCTATTTTATTTAGTTTAATATAATTTGTATTTAATTTTTTGTTTATTATTTATTTTATTTATTAAGTTAAGTTTCTGAAGTTAGTTTTCTTTCTTTAGTTATTTTAATGTTAAGTTTAGTTAAGTTTTAGATTAGTTTTATTTATTTTCTAGATTAGTTTAGATTAAATTGTTTTATGATCTCTTAATTAGTTTGTTGTCTTTTATTTAGTTGGTTGCTATTTTGTTTGTTTATTTTTATCTATTTATTGAGTTATGCTTGTGTTACTTGCTTTATAGAAGATCTGTTCATAACTGATTTATCTTAACTCTATTTTACCTTTTATTTCTTATTTATTGTCTTTATCTTATTCAAAATTTATTACATAAAAGCAAGATATTACTTTGAGAATATATTATATTATTGAATAATATTTATTTCCTTCAAGAGATTGTCTTGTTTAGAGGCCTTCTCTATCAGATAGGATAGATTACATATTCATATTTGAACTGATTCATTATTTGATAAGTGGATCTCTAAATTATAATAGAATATGTTATATTCAATAGCCTATTTGTTATTTCTTAGAACATTTAAAAAACCGCTCATGTCTTTAGGATCATATTTGAACCTTTAAAACCTTACCATTAGACTGGCACGATCCCAATTTAACCTTCATGATAGGTGAAAGGGTTGATTAGTTGATGAAACAATTTTCATCATCAATACCTTCCTTATTTATCTTATTTCCAAATCTAGTAAGTTCCAAATCAGTTTGTATAATTTATTTCATATTTGTAACATTCTAATTTTATGCAATAGTTCATCTTATCTAAGAAATTAATTTAGTTTTTTTAGAGTCTCGTTAACCTAGCTAATTATGAGTAAACAATGCAATTTTGGACTTAATTGGATCCATTTTCATCATCGATTAAATTAAATAGGCATTTAGATCAATTAGGGACACATATTGGGTTAATATTAGGTTCATGAACTTAGTTACGACTAAAAAATATGATTTGGGGCTCAATTTTCCTTAATATTCTCATTAATTAAACTAATTATTTGATTGGATCAATTAGATATATAAATTGAGATAATTTAAGGATCATGAACCCAAATAGTTATGACTGAACAATGTAACTTGAAGCTATATTTTGTCAGGATCTTGCTCCACCAATAGAGCACATATGATTACTTCTTGTATTAGCAACTAAACACAAAATTTAACTAGAATCAATAAGTAACTAGAAATATGAAACAACACAAGAATATGAGAGACAATACACAATTGTATTAATAATCACTCAAAAGAATATACAATAAAGAAGATGCCACTTCTTATTCCACCTCAAAGGTTCGCCACACCTCAAGACCTTCTTTCCTCTCTCTCTTGGTCCCAACAATCAACTCCAATATAGAATTGATGTTCACCTCTCCACCAGTCAGTAACACGCTGCCAGTACACCAAGTACACAACCGTACTCCAAGTAGATCTCTTGCTCTCTACTGCTACCTGCAAATCACTAGACCTTACTCACTATTGTAGATCTCCAAAAGAAGCCATGCTCACCTGCTGACCAAGATCATACAAATATGAAGAACCCTTCTGATTCTCTAAACCAGCACCACCTTGGTACTATGGCACTAGGAGGAACACTCCATTGCCCTCTTCTCTCAGAAGGAGCTTATTTAGCTCTCTTACTCTCTAGCTACAAGTTTAAAATACAGCCCATGAGTCCATATATAGATCTCATGCTTACAATAATTAGACTATTCTAATTACAATAATTAGACACACAACTCAAGACTATAATTAGCCTTTACATGCAAACTCTCAGTTCAACGAACTAACTATCTATGCAATGAACAATTTTGGAACCACCACAGGTGACCGACGTCGGTCCCTATCTACCTGGAGGTGACCGATGTCGGCCGACCTCCTACTGACACTGGTTATCTTCAGCTCACACCTGCCGATGTCAGTTTCCTTCTGCACTGCAATCTGCCGACACCGGTCTCCCTAGAACTCAGCAACCTCCTCCATGTTTGCACTAGTTGAAGCTTTTAGCTCCACATCCTAACAATCTCCCACTTAGAGATAAATAGCTGTAACTATACTTGTACCTGTACACCGTCTAATTTTATTTCCTAGCTTGTATCCCTCTTCAAGCTTAATCCTGAAGACCAACCACCACACACCTTGTGATGCTCTACCTGTCATCCAAATCTCTTGCCACATCTGCATCTACAAACCCTTGTAGAAAAGAACATGACCCTGCATAGCATGTGCACCTGCTGCTGGTCCCTCTAAGAATCCACTGAATTGCCCTCCAGTACTTCTTTCTCAAATTGGCTCCAAACTTTTTGACAACTCCCACTGCTTGGGAAAACTCAGGTCTACACTAGACCTCATGTGATTTCAAACCCTGTTCTAAGCTCTGCTTGAACTGTTCAGCCCTTGGTGTGCTTTCTGATTCTGCATCTTGCATCATGAACCCTGCCAACACTGTCTTCACATCAGCTCTCACTAGAGACAAAATCTCCATGTCTCTTATGCCAAAGAATTTCTTTGCTCCAAATTCTTCATGAAACACCTATGAACTAACCTTACCCTTAGCTCAGTAAATCCATGTATGTATAAACCTGCTAACAAATCACCCACATACAGTAAATGGATAATGTCGTGACTCATCATCCACCTGGTAAGATAAAACCACAATAATTACACTGACATTGACTGAAGCCATGCTTAGTCATCCACCTGTCAAACCTGTACCACTGTCCTACAACTTCCTCAAGACCATATACCTTGGCCTTCTATCTCACATATCCATCCACTCTATTCTTTAACTTGGGAATCCGTCCCTCATCCAGTGCTTTCTTATAGCTGACAACTCCACCAACAGATACCTATTTGGTTCTTCTCCAAGGACTCACTCCTCATCCATGCCAAGCTCCCACTATTTTTGGATTCTACGTGCATTGCCTCTTCACGTCTACCTAGTTCTTGACCATCAATAAGCAATATAAAGAAGGTGAACAATGAATATGAGGTTCACTTACCCTTTTTGACCGCCATATGAGCATTTGAGACTTGTTGACAGCTTGTTGTCCACCCAATATCCATTCTAGTGACCGATCTCAGCCATCTCCCAATCTGCAACCAACCGATGTCAGTTCCTTACACTGACCCTGACTATCGACATCGATTTCATGATCAACACCAATATCCCTTCTGTCGACGTCAATTCTTATGTGATCAATGTTGGTCTTCCTATTGCCAACATCAGTTACTATATGACCGATGCCGGTACCTGTGTTCACCTGTGAGTGATAACTTTTTACCCGTGAGCTCTCCATGGATCAAAACCCTATTCAAATAAATGCAGGTCTGCTTAGAATAATTTAGTCCACTCCACTGATCTTTGTCTGTCATCTCCTCCATGAACACCAAGGCTTTCCAATTCTTAAGTTTATCAAAAACATCTATCTTCCGCTTAAGAACCTGCATTCCCCTCCTACATATGTGACCAAGCCTACAAAGCCACATCTCTGCAACAGAAGGTGAATCAGTAATATAAGTAGATAGATAAAGGATACCTACTTTCTTACCACAATCTAATTTAAGTATATATGCTGTGAGAGTTACAGTGCATCTCCCATCACCCAAATTTCCTAAAGAAATTAGACTCATCTCCAAGACTGGTACCTGCATGACTTCCTTCAACCACTGTGTGTCATTTGTCTACAATTTTAGCTTCACTTCCCCTTTTTCAATAATCTGACAAGGCTCTCCAACCCCTAAATAAATATCTCCAAAGTCTCCAAAGACATACCATTGAAAAGATGCTCTATTTCAAGCTGCATGGAAAGAGGCAAAAGAATCTATAAACAAAGATTCTACTTTATCCAGAGCAACCTGTGCAACATTACCTGCAACATCTACTTCTACACGTTGATCTTTTATCGACTAACAATCTCCCTTTACCTGCTCCTTCTTTCCATCAATCAGACCATTCGTGCTATTCAGTTTCTCCATTCGTAGCTTACTTTCTTCTACCATTGCTATACTCCCACTCAATCTGAAACACCTGAGAGTGACCTATAATCAAAAACACTACTAGATCTAAACCACCTGTTAGTCAACCCAACCAAAAGCTCTGATACCACTTGTCAAGATCTTGCTCCACCAATAGAGCACATATGATTACTTCTTGTATTAGCAACTAAACACAGAATTTAACCAGAATCAATAAGTAACTAGAAATATGAAACAACACAGGAATATGAGAGACAATACACAATTGTATTAATAATCACTCAGAAGCAATAAAGAAGATGCCACTTCTTATTCCACCTCAAAGGTTCGCCACACCTCAAGACCTCCTTCCCTCTCTCTCTCGGTCCCAACAATCAACTCCAATATAGAATTGTTGTTCACCTCTCCACCAATCAGTAACACGCTGCCAATACACCAAGTACACAATCGTACTCCAAGTCAATCTCCTGCTCTCTGCTGCTACCTGCAAATCACTATACCTTACTCACCATTGTAGATCTCCAAAATAAGCTATGCTCACCTGCTAACCAAGATCATACAAATATGAAGAACCCTTCTGATTCTCCAAACCAACACCCACCTTGGTATTGTGGCACTAAGAGGAACACTCCATTGCTCTCTTCTCTCAGAAGGAGCTTATTTAGCTCTCTTACTCTCTAGCTACAAGTTTACAATACAACCCGTGAGTCCATATATAGATCTCATGCTTACAATAATTAGACTATCCTAATTACAATAATTAGACACGTAACTCAAGACTATAATTAGCCTTTACATGCAAACTCTTGGTTCAATGAACTAACTGTCTGTGCAATGAATAGTTCTGGAACTACCACAGGCGACCGACGTCGGTCCCTATCTGCTTGGAGGTGATTGACATCGACCGACCTCCTATCGATGCCGGTTGTCTTCAGCTCACACCTGTCGATGTCGGTTTCCTTCTGCACTGCAATCCACCGACGCCGGTCTCCCTAGAACTCAGCAACCTCTTCCATGTTTGCACTAGTTGAAGCTTTTAGCTCCACATCCTAACATATTTGACTTAATTATGTCATTGATTGAATAAATTAATTATAATCACACCTTAGGATAATTTGAGCCCTATGAACCTATTTTCATGTAAATGTTGTGATTTGGGCTCAATTCATTCTAAGTTAATTAATAGTCTAACTTATTAGTCAATTGGATCAATTAGGGATGCATATTAGGGTAATTTGAGTTCTATGAACCTAGTTGTGACTAAAAAATATAACTTAGGGCTCAATTGGCCTTAATTTGACACTGATTGAAATAATTAGTTAGCTTGATCAATCATTGGATGTATATTGCACCAATTTGAGCCCTAAAAATCTATTTGTGACTAAATAATGAAAGTCAAGGTTAAATTCACCCTAATTTCAACACTAACTAATCTAATAAGTCAATTGGATAAACCAGGTACATATATTAGGCTAATTTGAGCCCTATGAAATTACCTAATTATGATAAGTGATGCAATTTTAGACTCATTTTACCCCAAATTTGTCATTGATTTAACTAAATAGTCAATTAGATCAATCAAAGACATTGATTGTGCCTATTTAAGCCCCGTGAACCTAGTTATGACTAAATGATACAATTTTGGGCTAAGCTCATCCCAATTTCATTACTAATTGAACTAACTAGTCAATTAGATCATTTATTGATGTAGATTGGGCCTATTTGAGCATTGAAAACCTAGTTATATCCAAACAATATGATTTATAACTTAATTCATCTTGATTTTAACATTAATCAAATAATTAATTGATTGGATCAATAAAGGACACACATGGGGGTGAATCTGACCATCATGAAACTAAATGTGACTAAAATATGCAATTTGGGGCTCAACTAGCCTTAATTTCAACATGGATTGAACAAATTAGTTAATTAGATCAATTAAGGGTGAAAGTTTGGCCAATTTGAGCTTTATGGATCTAGTTGCCACTAAATAATATAATTTAGGGCTCAACTAGCCCTAATTTTATTATTGATTAAACCAATTAGTTGATTTAATCAATCATGAATGTAAATTAGGCCTATTTGAGAACTATGAACCTAGTTGTAACTAAATGATGTGATTTGGGGCTAAATTGGCCCTAACTTTACCAATGATTGAATTAATTAGTCTATTAAATCAATCAAAGATTAAAATTGGGCCAATTTGATCCCCATGAACCTAAATTTCATTAAATAAATAAATTTAGGGCTCAATTTTCCTTAATTTTGTTATTTATTGAGTTAATTAGTTGATTGGATCAATCATGGACATATATTTAGCCAATTTGAGCCTTGTGAGCCTAGCTAGCTATAACTAATCGATGTGATTTGGGATCAATTTTCCTTAATTTTTTCATTTTTAAAATGAGTTAGTCAATTAGGATAATTTTAGCCTCATGAACCTTATTGGGATGATTAAGGACTCATTTTATCTAAATTTCATCACTGATTGAATTAATTAATCAAATGGATCAATCATGGCTATATAATATGCCAATTTGAGCTATGTGAACCTAGATAGCTATGAGTAAATAATGGTATTCATGTTAAAATTATCCCTAATTTTTTCATTGATTAAACTAATTATTTGATTGGATCAATTAGGGACACAACTTGAACCAATTTGAGAATTATGTCGAGAGTACTACATGATTATTTGTAAACTTAAATACAATTGACCACCCATATATATATATATATTTCAAGTATACACATTAATTTATCACACCTAATTAGGGATTTTTTAGATAAAATGAGTTCATTAATGACCTAAGGACACAAAATAATGAAAAATGGTGCTCAATTATATGCACATTTTAACAAACCTACCTCAATTGTATGAATGAATTAGGATTTATTAAGCTCCATTTCCCACCTAATTAAACCAATTGAGTAATTAGATCAATAAGAGGCATAATTGGGTCCATGAATGAAATTACATTGAATTCAAATAAAAAAAGAATAATAAGCTAATGTTGGAAGATACTTTGGGTATAATATTTAAGGTCAAGCTTTTGATTTTTATCAAATTGGCTTGAAGACAACAATTTTTGGAAACTGAAATAAGGATATAACATTCTTTAACATTTATCATATTTTTAAAAAAAACTATCCTTATGACATAAACTTTTATGCATAGTTCCATTTTTCTCAAACAACGCTTGACAAAATTGCATTAGGATTTATTTTAGGCTAACATAGACACTCAAAAAATTCCTCTAAAATTTTAATTAATAGAAGGGAAAGTAAGTATTCTTTTATGTTTTGTCTATGGAAGTGAGAGGAGGATTAGAACAATTTTTTTGGTGTAGAAATAGTTGAACTTGTGATTGTTTCTAAATTTATTGATAGAAAATAGAAGGCAAAGAAAAACCAACCATGAGGAAATGGAAGCAAAAAAAGGGTCAACCCTCATATCAACCCTCTAATTAGGATGAATGGTACACGAAACATGTAATGTTCATTAGTTTAGAGCTTGGTTCTAAATATGAGGATGATTTAATATGTTAACTTATTATTTTAAAACACAACTATTATTTAATTAGGATTTTTAATATTTTGTAGGTTAATATATTTTTTAATTTTTATCCAGTTTGAGGCTATAGTACTTAAGTACTAGAAAAAACCTAGATACCTTATCAAAGTTACAAAGAACTACTTAAATCAAAAATATTATAAAGAAAACAATGGGTAAGGTGGGTAAGTTTTTCAGACTATGTGGTCTTCAAAGCATGAGGGAGGTAGACTTTAAGGATACCCATATTGATTATGACCTACCTAGTCACACACCAATGTTCCATTATATGCCCTCAATAAATTATTGACATGCCTCATAAGTACCATATTTTTTATGAGGGTTTAATAAAAAACATTGGTTCAATGGGAAAGAGGTAATTCATATAGATGAAAATGAGTATTTGTTAATGGAGTGTTTTTTCAGGGGATCAAACACCTTTACATCATCAAAAACCTCACCCACATTGACTAGCCTTGATTTAATATTGAAGGCAAAGAATAAACATTTAATATTTTGAAAAATGAATATAGGATGAATCTAATTAATATGAGGACCCATATTTACATGGAGAGTCCATTGAGACTGGAAATGGATGGAGTTTATATAAAATAAATAAATAAACCCAAATTTGAATGAAAAAATTTGGCACCACCCATTTCATTAAATAAGGGTGGAAAAATATAAGGGAAATGAAAAAAGGGATATAAACAAATAAAAAATATAGGTATCTAATGGAAATAGGATAGAGGGTTAACATGAACCCTATTACTCATTGGACATGAAAACAATGCTTAAAAGGAGTGATGGCCAAATTTGCAAGTTTTAATCATTTATATTTATTTTAATTAATGTAATTTGAATTTAGTTTTTAATTTTTTCCCAATACAATATATTTGAACCTAACCCATTTGATCAGGGCATTCAATATCTCAAAAAATTGGTTATGATAATATATTGTAACAACATATGTAAATTAATTAATTTCATTTATATATATATATATATATATATTATATTAATAAATTCTATGTCTTAGGAAGCTAACTTTCATATCTTACCACATGAGGATCACATATAGGAGGTAATGGAGAAAATATGGGCAACACTCCTGAGGAGCATCAACATTATAAAATGAATGCATATAAATAATAATTAATTATGTTTCCAAATTTATTAATTAAATTTAAAATTATAATTCCAAGATTAATATTTATAAATATTAAACTTGGGTTTCAAAATATGGAATTAGGTTCATTTTTTAAAATTAATAACACATTTATTTACATTTTTTGTTACATAGGGAACATCAAGTGCCTCACAAAGTACACCTCATGTATGATATTTTTAATATTGTTATATTATAGTATTTATTTTTAAATTTAAAATGTGATTTATAATAAGACATTTTTTTTGTAGGAAATGAGACATTCAGTGTATGAGGTGGATGATGACAATGATGATGATGATGGTCATGTTGGTGTTATAGGTGTAGGGGATAATGATGATGATCATTATATTTTTATTTTATTTTATGTGATGGGTTGTATTCTATTAAGATATTTTAAAACTATTGTTTAAAAATTTAAGTATTAATTATAATAATTTTATGCATATTTTAGGTATAATAAATGCTTATTTAATATTTAGATTAAGATAAGCCCACCTTTAAAAGGTGTGGGAACTAGCCCAAACACATCAATAGGACCTTGTCTGTAAGAGATCAAACATTAAAATCCCATGGAATAACCATCCCATTAAAAAAATACCACAACCTAAACAACAAGCAAAACAAGAAATAAAAAGGATAGAACAAAATAAGACTAACAAACAAAACATTCAAAATTCAATTCAAGAAGACCTTATAAGACCTAACAAATACCTTTAATGGATTTTCCCTAAGTCTTAGACTTGAGGCCTTCTTTGGAGACTAATTTCACACATTCAACAACTCTTAGGGAAGCAACTCTTGCATGAGTCATAAGGAGAGATACCAAAGTGTCCAACCCTTCTCTTGAAAGAGCTGAAGCTTATGGATCAATAGAATAATCCTTCCTCCCAATCATGAGGATACCATAGTCTAAGATTCTACCTTGCTTACTCTCAACACCAACTTTTGAAAACAAGACCCTGCATATTTATTTAATCTCCTTTTAAATCATTCTTATCTCCCTAAATTTTCTCTTTAGGCTCAATTTGATTGAGCGTAGTTTGGTGTTGGGAAATTTCACTTCCTGATATGACTTATCTAGGCCTGGGTCCTCATGAGAGACCTTAAGAATAGGGTCTTTAGGACTAGAGGCCCTAGGGGAACCTTGGTCTAAGAGGATGACCAAGGGATATACTTTCTTTGGGAATACAATCAATTCAATGTTTAGTTCTTTTGAAGCCTCTAGTTCTAAGATGAGTTTTTTCCTAGGCCTACCCACCTTATCCTTTTTTTCCCCCTCTTTGAATATGTCCACACATACCCCTTTAGTTATTTTCCTCTCTTTTTTTTCCACCACCCATTAAACCAGAGACAATTCAATACTCCTCACTGGGGGTGGAAACTTGAACAAAAGGAAAATGAGGGATTGGTTTGCAATTGAAACTTTATTATTTCCCTTAAAATATCTCATAGAATCCTCTAGAGAGAAAAGTAGGTATAAAGGAAGACTAACTATGTGAATTCCCTTAAATTGATTCAATAACATGGAATGGTGAGACCTTACCAAACTCAATTAAGAATCTAGGGTGCTATACAACATCAGCTACCTATGAACTTTTGGCTAGACCTCTAAGAGATCCATCCTTCAAAAAATCTTGGTAACTTCTTTTGCTTTTTCTAAATAGTGGAAGAATTTTGATACCCATTCATCCTTCATGGTTTTGTCCTTATAATACTTTAGGTCCTACATTATCAACCTAGTTTCTTTGGTAATGGATTCTTTGGATACGTCAATCCTTATACCTCTCATAAAACAACCCTTTCCTTCCAATCCTCAACAACATCTTTAGCCAGGTTGGGATCATGACCAATAATTATAAGTATAAACTAGGTGAGATTTCCTTTCTCCAAAATTACCCAAACCATGGGTTTGATGTTCTTGATGGCTAAATAGGACATAGGATCAAACCTACCAATTCCCAATTTGGGCACCTCATCCTCAAGAGAATCATGTTTACACTCTGTCTCCTTTTTCTTGTCCACCATTGATTCTTGTAGCAAAACCTTGAACTAAAAAGAGCTAATTTTGAAAATTATCAAATGTTCAAAATAGGTAAAGTAAATCCAAGTGAAACTCAATGACCTTAAAAGAGGAAAAAGTAATAAGTGATCATAAAAGATTATAATGATGAAACAAAAATCCTTAGAAATGATGAATCAAGGGGGGGAGTAAATGAGACAAGGGGGTGGTGATGCACCATAAAAATAAAAACATCATTTGTAAACAACACAAGGGAGTGAGGTGGTAGGGGAATTTAAATGAGGGGATCAAATGATGATGGGGACTAAATAATCCAAGCATAAAATATAGTAAATCTAAGATGCCAACCAAGAAAATCCATCGTACACTCGACCCAAGGAAAAGGAAAAAGAGAGAATTGGAAAGAATGGTCATAATAATAAAGAACCCACCACTAATAAATTTAAATTTAACAGAAGAGGAGGAAAGTAAGAGATGAAAAGGATCCTAGTTCAGATCAAAAAAACATCATAAAAGTAACAAATGGAGAAACAATGAGCTAGAGATCTGAAGAACCAATATTTAAACCACCAACAACTCAAAAGTCCTCTGATAGACCATTAACAACTGGTCATGATTCCTCCTAATAGGGTACTTTGTGCACCCTCAATAATTACCTATTCAATTTATAATTATAGTTTCCTTTTGGATGAAGGTCTTCCCCTTCTCTTATTTACATTTCCATAATTAATATCTCCTTTTCTAATATTAAGCTTTTTATGATTGAACCAGGATCTAGAGTCTTGAGAATAGTAGCCCCATTCATATTTTTGGTTAGATCCAATTATTTTAGGAGTATAAAAGATATGAGGGATAATTTGGTAATATAGCTTGTCCTTAATTAATTCTTTCAGAGTGATAAATAGGTCTACCTCCACCTTAGGAGACTAGTTGGATTCTTGAACATTCTATTTTCCAAAGCAAGAATTTTCCTCCAATAATGAAGGCTAAGGTGAACCAATAAATGCCTCATTATATCTCAGAAGGACCTGATGGGTGGCTATGTTATCCTTATTTATGTTAGGATCTATAATATTAGGAATTTATAGAGTTATAACTAGGGGAAAATAAACTACAGTCCCTTTTGGGTCGTCAGGTAGATCTTTAGAAAGTTCCAGAGTAGTCATAGTCAATAGGTTTTCATAGGGATTTAGAACCTCTTTAGAACTAGAGGCCTTATAGTCTTTGTCATGAAGCTCTTCTATATCCATAGGATCCTTTTCACCACTACTGTAAGCCATGGGTAAAGAAAGGGTATGGGTTACTCATGATATGAAGGCAAGAACACACATTGCACGTCCTTAGGAACATGTCAATTTTGAAGTTTTGTCTCATACCTTGATCTTGTTTCTAAGAAGGATTGACTTTACTAGGTGTTTATAAGGAGAAACAAAAACCTTAACCCTAGCCTCTAATAGTCTTATCCTACCTTGAGTGACCGGGTCAATCATCAATGACATCTCAAGAGTTTGAGTAAAGCTAAGAATAACATCCCCATGTCAGAAGTCTAGCTAAAGTTCTGGGAGAGAAATCCACATTTGAAAATCCTGATAGTAGTCTAGATTTTGTGAAAGTCCTAGCCACCATTTGAAAATGGATACAAAAAAATTTCCCATAAATTTTAGCCTATCCTTAAGTGTTTTTTCCTAATCATCCTTATGAGAAAATGAAATAAGAAAGTGATCATTAGCCAGGGTCTCAATTTCCATAAGCTGCCCAGGCCTCTAGTTCTGAGTTTCCCAACTCTCAAACTAATCAAATCCTAGATGAAATCCATGGCATTCTGCTAAAATTGAAATATCCCACACTGCCTCCACATTTTCCACCAAAGAATCTAGAATTGTAAGTAGACTCCATCCTTTGAGGCCAAAGGTAACAAAATCACATATCAGAATAATTAGTTTTTTTATAATGCTCATTTAATGTTCATAATGGATAAAAGTTTAAAATTTATTTTTAATACTTAAAAAAAAAAATATTTTTAAATATATTTTTCATATGTTACTTGGTAATTTTATTTTTATTTTTTTATATAAATTAAATATATTTAAATTTATGCATCAAAATTATTTATTAAAAAAATACCATGATGATTATTTATTTATAAATATATCTATAATATTTTAAAAAAATATGATGCAATTACATCAATGGGTATAATTTTGAATTTCTAACATAGACCCTAATGTAGAGATTATGATGCATACATTCTAGCATAAATTTTGACATAAATTATTCCCACCTAAAAAAAATTATTATTTTTTGTACACGCATAGTAATTTTAAAAATATTGATGCAAAAGTGGTTGATTCATAGTGTCATCTAGAAAAACATCCAAATGTTCCTTTAAAACCATCTATAAACTTATTGATGATACTTGTTGAGTTACGTCAATTTGGGCAACATAAATTACATTAGCGAAGATCTAGCATTAGGATATATTTTTTAAAATTTTAATGTTAATTTTGCCCAATTTTTTCAAAAAAAGTGTCACAAAAATATTAAACTATGTTAGTGGTTTGGAAAATTATTAGCTATATATAATAATGACTATGAATCTGGTAAAAATTATTCTTTAAAAACATATTTATATATGATAATTGATATTATTATTGAGTGTTTCTATGTTTTTCACAAATATTTATTTGAATGCAAATGTAGGAGTTGTGAGAAAAAGGTTTGATCAGAGAAAGCTTAAGTCCTTGTGTTGTTCCAACAGTCCTAACTCCTAATAAGGATAGAAGATGGAGAATGTGCATAGATTCTATAGCTATAAACAAGATTACAATTAGGTATAGATTTCCATTGCCTAGAATCGATGATATCATGGATTGTTTAAGTGGTGAAAGGTACTTTTATAATATTGACTTGAAAATTGGCTATCATCAGATTAGGATCATAGGTGGAGATGAATGGAAGACAATTTTTAAGACCAATGATGGACTATATGAATGGATTGGGATGCCTTTTGGGTTGACCAATGCTCTAAGTACCTTCATGATGATTATGAATGAAGTACTCAAGACTTTTATAGGTATTTTTTTCATTATTTATGTAGATGATATTTTGATTTATAATCAATCAAGAGAGGAACATATTAATAATCTTAGAATCGTATTAAACAAGCTATAAGAAGAAAAGTTATTAATAAATCTCAAGAAGTGTAGTTTCATGAAGATAAAGTTGGTCTATTAGGGGTTTATCATTTAAAAATAGGGCTTGAAGATGTATAAATATAAGGTTAAGGCCATAGTAGAATGGCCTACTCCAAGAACCACACTTGAGGTAAAGAGATTCCATGGTTTGGATAGCTTTTATAGAGAATTCATTAAGAACTTTAATGGAATTTGTTCTCCAATAGTTAAAACTATCAAAGGGAACAAAAAATATATTCAATGGATTGAGGCAGCTAAGAGAAGTTTTCAATCCTTAAAGATGAAAATCATAGAGCAACCTATCCTAGATTTTCTTGATTTTAACAAGTTATTCTAAATAGAGTGTGATGATAATAGGACAACCATAGGATCTATTTTGAGCCACTAAGGTAAAATAATTATTTAATTAAATTATAAAATCAATGAGTAAAAAAAGAAATAATCAAATTATTATTGGGAGTTCTATGCCATAGTACAAGCCTTAAAGAAATGGAGGTACTATTTGATGCCTAAAGAGTTTGTACTTTATACATACAACCACACCTTATAATTCATTATAAATCAAACTAAATTGATTCAAAGGAATATGAATTGGGTTGAGTTTTTGTAGAGTTTTTATTTTGTTATCAAACATAAGAGTGGGTAGGCTAACAAAGTAGTAAATGCATTAATCAAAATAAATATGATTATGTAGGAGTCTTAAGTGAATGTCTTAGGAATTGATTCATTGAAAGACTTGTATAAAGAAGATCTTGATTTCAAGGAGGCTTATGAATCATGCGAGAAATGTAGGTATATGATTTCATGGATGGAGTATATGATACAATAGGTTCTATTATTAAGATCATCCAATTATGCATACCTAAAGTATTAATGAGAGAAAATCTATTTAAGGAAAAACATAGTGGCAACTTAGTAGGGCATTTTTGGCAAAAAAAACCCTTTCTCAATTTAGTGAAAATTATTATTGGATAGGGATTAAATATTATGTGAATAGGTTTGTATAAAGGTGTAGAATATGTCAACATACTAAAGGGAAAAGTTAGAATGTAAACCTAAACCAACCTTTGCTCATTCCTAGTAGGCCATGGGATGCAATTAGCATGGGTTTTTTACTTAGGCTATCAAAGACAAAAAATTTTAATGACTTCATCTTTGTTATGGTTTATATATTTTATTAAATGGCACATTTCATAACTTTCATAAAAATAAGTGATGCAACCAACATCTCTAATATGTTCTTTAAATAGGTAAAAATATTGCATGGTCTTCTTAGAAGCATTATTTTAGATAGGGCTAAAAAAATTGTGGGACATTTTTGGAGGTCTCTTTGGAATAAATTAAGGACAAATTTTAGATTCAATTTAGGTTAACATCCTCAAACTAATGGTCAAAATAAAGTGGTTAATAGGAGTCTTGGAAACATACTTAGAAGTTTGGTAAGTGATCACCCAAAATAATAAGATCAAGTGCTAGCTTAGGCATAATTTACATATAATTATTCTCCTTAAATAGAAGAAAAATTTATATCCCATTCTAAATTGTGTATGAAATAAATCCAAGAGGATTCTATGAGTTGAATAACTTGAGAAAGTATGAGAAAAGAAGTGCTGAAGGTGAGTATTTTGCCATAACAATGCAAGAATTTGATGAACAGGTCAAATAACAGCTGGGGATAAGAAAAAGTAAGTATATAAGGAGTGTTTATATGAGAATAAAAGTCAATTTTGAATTAGGTGATCTAGTTCTAGCACATCTCAGAAAATAAATATTTCTTAAGGAGAAATATAACAAATTAAAGATGAAGAAAATTGGATCTTATAAGGTCTCAAGGAAATTTTATGCTAATGATTATGAGTTGTAGATTCCATTTGATATTGGAAAATCAACCATTTTTAATGTATATTTACTATAACCTTTCAAAGGAGAGGAAAATATAGAGAAGGAACCTAAAAATAGTGATGATTAGATCATTAACTAGGAACAACAATTATCAAAAGCACAACCATATGAGATAGAAGACATTCTTAACAAAAATATAGTTAAAAGGAATAGAGTTAAAGAGTACCTTAAATAATTTTAAAGTGGAAAAAATATCCAATTTAGTATGTAACTTGGATGACACCTTCATAAATAACAAAGTATGGTAGCACTGTAGAAGATCTCATGAGTAGGAGCTCATGAATCCTTTTGTTTCTAGGGAGTTTAATGTAGGTGAATATATATAGTATTTAAAATTTTAAAATTTTGGTATTAATTAGGTTTTAAGATTCATATATTTTCTATTTAAATATTTTACATGCTTCAATTTGCATTATAATAGTCATTTTGACTTGTTTCTCATTTTCTCGCCAAATTGAAATTTGAATTTTTAAACTAGTTTTAGGAGGTTTCAAGAGATTTTATCATTATACAATGATTATTTTAATAAATAATATTAATAAATGGGTAAAATTATTTTATATTCAAGATATATAATAACTAAAATTCCATAAATCATCTATGTCTATGTTAACCTCACTTAAGAGTTAAGTCTTAAGTAGGGTTACCAAGAATTGGTTAGATAGTTTGAGAAATTGTAGGAATTGGAGAAAATGGTGGAGGATTAGGAGAGATATAAGGTATGTTTTTAAGTTATAGGGACATAGAAATAATCCAAGACTCCCAAATTTGGATAAAAATAAGAAGAAAAGTTCTGAAACAAGGCTGTAGAACAAGACTATGTATATGTTTGCAATCAAATTAATGGAAAGTATGTTTTATTAAGTATATTAATATTTTTTTAAATAATTTATAATATTTAATATGGTTTAGTTTTTATTTTATAATAAAATTAATTTTTTTTTTGAAGTATTTTATTTTTCACAAACTTGAAAAGGATACATAGGTTGTTATAGTTAAGAAAGATTATCATAACAGTCAAGGAAAAGTTGTTTTCACCTATATTGGGTTGTTAAAGTGACAAAGAAGGATGAAAGAGTAGGATAATGGTGGGTAATAGTATATCCAATTTAAATTTTTCAAAAACCTATCTTAAAACTCAAATTATCTTATTTTGATTGCTCTCGACCTATACGCGAGCCTGTTAGGGTTTGAAGAACAAAAATCCACATAACTTGAAATTTAACTCTTAAAATTTGTTGAAACGTTTTATATAGGTGAAAGAGGTAATTTTTGAAGTTTTAAAAGTATTTTAAAGGTTATTTTAAATATATATAGAAATATATTAATGATTTTTAATTAGTAGGCTTAACTGTAAAGGCTAAAAACCCTTATTTCTACATATCTTGAATTTTCAAGTTGAAACAAAGGTTAAGATCAATATTATGAGTTTATATAACACTAAATTAATGTGATAAATAATTTTTTAACACAATGAATCCTTATTTGATCTTATTTTTCCATCAAGAAGGCTTGTAGGCCTAATTTATCTTATAAACAAATTACAAGATTGATTCTTCTTCCTTTACCCATCACCATCATTTTTGGTATTAGAGTAGGGATTTGGTTGTACTTTAATGGTGACATAAGGAGGAAAAAACATTAATATAAGTGAAGAGTGTATACAAATAATATTTTCAAACTTTTATCATATACTGATGCTCTTTATCTTGCAAGAACCTATCGAATCTCAATCTCTCTAAGTGCATTGGGAAAGGGGTGGGCAGACCATTGGTGATTTGTAGGATTATTTTCCCTTTTAAAACTTGTTATCTACATACTTATATCATAAAAACCATATCCATAAGCTTGTTCTTCTCTATTGTACACTCCTAAGTCATTTCCCACCTTTTGTCTCCCTTTTCCTAGCCTTAAGCCCCTTTTGACTATTCACTATACTAGGTCGACTAGGTTGATCTTGTACTATTTTGGGTAAAATTCATTTAGGGTCTAGGTTTGATATTAGTTGACCTAGCCCATGACCTAGTGAATTTTTATCCATAACTATACTAGGTCAATTGGGTTGACCTTGTCGACTAAAATTTTCAAAAGGGCTTAGGGTTAAATCTGCCTATATATAAAAGATCATTTTTCCATTATTTAGAGAAGAGAATAAGAAGTAAGAGATATTGTGAATCTATTTATCCATCATTATACTTGAGGAGAAAGCTTAGGGTTTTATACTTTCTTTGGAGATATGGATCTTGTCTCGTGGAAAAGTATTTTGGATGCATTGATAGGTTGTGTAGCCTAGAGCTTATTTATTCTTGTCATCCTTACATACCATAACAACCTCTTGCAAAGAACCTTGTCCAAGGGAAAGATTGAGCTCGACAGGTTCATATTCAAAGGTAAGTATTCATAAATTTGTTCCTCTTGTATAAGAGTAGATAAATATGAATTTATACTTCTCTTTCATACATTAGGATTCTATATACATTGACATGAGTGTATGTCTTCTATGCATGTTTACTTTTGTTGTTTCTTACTCTCACTTTGTGCTACAATCTTTAGTGAGCACTAGATTAGACTTTAATTATTATTAGTTTAGTGGGATATGAAAACATAGGGCTTAATTAGGGTTATTACATGATTATGCTTGATTAGATGCTTTGGAACCCTCCCTAGCATTATTTATTATGGTAAGAGATCCCATAATTGGGTTTAGAAGATCCCCATATTGGTCATATTATTGATTATTTAATGTATCCCCAATTGAAAGTGTAAGTGTGATCTATCTTCTCCGAGTTAGGATTGATTTATAGACATGATGCATTTATGATTTCATACATTTTGGTGAACCTAATGTGAATCTAACCCTTATAGGTTTTATCTCATGTTTTTCATTATTTATCATTTTATTTATTATTTTTATATATTTATGATATTGAGTTGATAGTGCCAGTATAATATCTAACTTATATGAATAGGTTTAACACACACTCACATCAATATGACTCTATTCTATTTGTGTAGGTCTTCATCAAATATAGGCTACTAGGTTGAATAGGTCAACATAGTACAAGTTTTCACTTCTAAATAGGCTACTAGGTCAACTCTATCAACATAGTGCACTTCCAAACTTCTTAAAAACATACTAGGTCGACACTACTAGCATAGTAGTCTTCATAGGTTTTAACAAATAGGGAACTAAATAACATAATCAACCCAATCAACATAGTTGATAGAATTTTCAAGTAAAAATCAAGGTAATTCAACAAGAATCTCACTTTTCTCTGCATCAAGGTTCTTTTCTCTCTTTCTATTTCTTCTTTGTTATTCATAACAGTTCTATTTTCACAATTCATAGTCTTTAAAACTACTCTTATACAACAAACTAGGTCCACTCTATTGACCTAGTTCTATTTTTTTGTCTTCCATTTGGAAGACTAGGTCAACACTATCGATGTAATTCTTTAACAGACCCTTTCTTTAGCAGTATAGTAGCAACACTATTGACTCTATTTTATAATCTCTGCATACACTCTCATCTGATCTAACATTTTACTATGTTTCAAAATTGGAATTAACACTTATATGTTAGTAATTAGCTCACACTTTCATTTTTAGTTGCTTGCATGCTTAGAATAGATCACATAGTCTAATTAGGTGGTTTTTCAATATACCATTTAGTTGTAATATTTTTATATTTTATTCACACACTACCAAATCACATAATCTTAAAATGCATTTAAATAATTATCTACCTAAGGCTTACCTACTTGGATTTCATCACCAAGGGGGAAGCCAAATTGGTTTTTTAGCCAAGTATAAACATGTAGTTAATTATATATATTGGCAAAACACCTGACACCTTTATTATTGATATGTTTGAAATGAGGGGGTAGGCCCTAATACCAAGCCAGTACCATTGCCAACACATATCCCTTTTAGCCTAAACATATTTAAACCATCCATAGATTGCTTTCTAGTTCCTTACTTTTAGCCAACTTCTTATCACAATTAAAGTCATACTCTAATAATCAAACAACATTGAGGATGACCACTTAGTTAGCATTTACTTTCCATGTTGAATACTTTCTCTTTACTCAAATTGTATGTTTATTATAAAAACTTACGTTGGCTAATGTTGGTGCAAGGTTTTGTGTTGTGTACCTCAATTAGATAATCCTCATTGACCCAATTGATTGTATGTTTATTTTCACTTCTTATAATTTTTTTCTTATTTCATTACACTATAATTATGTTCAACATAGTCTCTTATAGATTATCTATTTTCCTACCTACATTACTAAGTCAACCTTGTTGACATAATATTCCTTTTTACCCCTCAGGATATAGTACTAGGTCGACCTTGTCAAATCTGTATTCTTATTTTCTCAAATTTTAGACCCTATTTTTAGTATTAGTTTAACCCAATCAACTCTATACACTAATGTATTCCTTCCCATCTCTTTGATTTTTAAACTATTTTATGTGTGGTTATCTAGTCTTATCTCATAATGATGACATATTGTCAGGCTTCTCTTAGTCAAGAACATTTCATAATCAAGGATTTAAATCATAACCTCACTTATTTTATTACTTTAGATGAAACTATTCACTTTCTTCCTTCATCTTCTCTTAATCCAAAAACAATCACTATACAATGTAATGTAGTTGAGGTCCTTCATCCTAATCCTCCTCCCAATACCAATGTTGGGAATCTTCCCCCAAATAATCCCCCTCCTATCAACACTAATACCTTACCTTCAAATACTAATGCACAAATTGACACAACCCAAATTCTTTCTCAAATAGTTCAACAAATGAACAGAATGCAAATAACTAATCATTCCCAAATGATGCACATGCAACAACATTTATTACACATGACTAGTCAACCACCTCAAGTCATCATTTCTCAACAAAATCAAAATTTTGTCCCTCATCCTCTTAGATATTCCAATGGGAATATCATCCCTCAACTTTCAATTAATAACAAAATGCTTCAACATATTCAAAATGAACCTTTATCCCCATTCATTACATCTATAGATATTGGAAACATTTCTCCAACTATCACATATAATGAGACTAAGGACCTTACTATCTTTCTTAATATTTTGGTAATCTATATAAGGAATGGGTCCAAATTAACACCTTTTCTACCACCAAGCTATTAGCCAAAACCTTTGTTGGTGATGCACTTGAATGGTAAAACCAAATTCCAAGGAATTCCATCTCACAACTAGAGGATTTAGTCAATGCTCTAGTAAAGTAATTCCAACATGATGGCCTTCCTAAAAATTACCTTATCCATTTCATCAATGCCAAGAAATTTCCTAATGAATTTTCTCACATTTTCATCAAATGATGGAAGTCTATAACTCACAAAGTGGACCATAACATGAATGATGATACTCTTTTAAAACTATTTTTTACTACTCTTAAATATCCCCTTTAATACAAAGTATGAATCTTTTTCCCTAAAACTTTAGAAGAAGCCTTAGACCAAGAAAAAAGGCAAGAATTTATTATGACTCAATTTGAAATATCTCAAACAAATAATAAATAACATTTACAATCATTTTCTCATAAAATTAATTCATCCAAGCCTCCCCAACTTCAAAATGGAGCTTTAAATTCAACCAATTTTAATGCAACCCACCCTTCCTTGAGTCTAGAACAAATTAAGAAGAAATTTCCACCCTCTGAACCCATGATCTTTGATCCTTCCAAACCTCCTCCAAAATGGTATAAACCTGATAAATTTTGGTAGTGACATGCTACTATAGGTCATTCTCATGAATCTTATCATGATATTTATCGATTTATTCTTTCTTCCTTTCTTAGTCCATATTTAAATCTTGATAATCTTATAAAACAACATTATCAATACTATTTTCAAGCTTCTTAATTTCAATCTCAATAACCACAATCACATCAACATCAACTACCTAATGAACAACAATAATTATCCCATACCTATACCTCATCCACTAATATTTTTTAAACCACAGTTGATTCTTCTTCCTACACTAATAGGGAAAGGATAGATAAGAAGAACACATTTAAACATATTGTTTCATCTATTGAACCTTAACCTCTTATGTCATATAAACTAAAAAGTACCTAGTTCAAATGCCTACTCCAAATCATATCATACAAGGTCCTCCTTTACCTCCTTTACCTCCTCATACCTATCCTACACATCATTTGTCACATTCAAAAAACTTAACATATAACAAATCAACACATTTACCTATCTCCAAATGTACCTACCAAATCGATTCAAATCATTCTAATGATTTTATGTTACCTCACTTCACCTCACATGTTGGGGCATCTTACGATGCCCAACCACACATCCCTTTAGACTTGGGGGAATCTTACGATGCCCATACCTACATCCAATTACCATTTGGGGCATCTTACAATGCCTATTATTATTATTATTATTATTATACAATTCATAATAATAAATAAATTCAACTTCAATAAATTTTTTGAGACTTATAGCCTTGTATTTCACATGCTCATCTTTAATACAAATGTTAGTATAGATTTTTCTTGATATTTTTTTGTCTCATGTTTCTTTATTTTTGTGAACTTTACTTCTTTTAGTCACACTTTACTAGCATCACTATTTTACTTTGGGTTCTTTAGTTTTCTTACACATTAAATTTGGCCTTTGATTTCATTTTGGTCCTCATATATCTCTTTTATTTTAAATTTTATCTTTTTTATGTCATTATTTTACTTAGTACCTATATTTTCCCCCTTAATTAGCATTCACCTCATTAGTGTTCACCTTGTGAGTTGCAGCGTAAGACCATGGATAGGACATGGCCTTCCTCATTAATTACCGCATCAAAACATCTTTAAATCACTTTTTGGGCTGATTACTACATTAATTGGTGCTTGTACTAGATCCATCATAGGTTAGCATGGATTCTCTAGTGACATTACTATCATTAACATAGCCTTATCCCTTTCATAGCACTATATTACCTTATTATGATTAGCTATGAGAATATTCATCATTATATCACTTATTACCTAGAGGGATCTCTCATGATCCCCAAATTTCCCTTATTTCCTTTCATTTTTAGGCTCACATCGGTCAATTTTAGATTGCACACTTACTTGTGGAAAATTCTAGGAGTCTTTATACACCTTGGTATTTAGATCTTTTTCTCTAGTGACCAAGTGTAAGCTCTCTTGTGTTTGTCACTTATTTCACTCATGTTTTGTTCTCTAAATCTGTATGGAGGAGGAATAGAAAAATCTAAAATAAGTTAAAATCCAAATTATTAAATACAAAAAAAGGCAATGATTCAAATGAAAAAATAATTTTAAAATTTAGATCACACTAAAAGACGTGCTTCTAAACACATCTCCTTCTTTTCATCAAATCTCAAACTCCATAGTTAGCCTCATGATAAAGTCTATGTATATTGGGGTGTGATAATCTAGTAGATTATCAAAGGAGAATAAAAATATATATTAGTGCTACCTACATTCTCACACAAGTACCCAATCTTTTCAATAGATCAATGGATCTATAAGGTGTCTTGAGGAATGAGGAACACATTGTGGGAAGGTAGGTCCATTTTACTTTTCATGCCTATAGAATTCATGGGTTGATCTATGTACTTCACTTATTAGCCAAAGCTTTGTGTTCATTACTCAAAATATCCTAAGTCCTTGGTGTTGATAGTTTTTATCCTTTTTAATTTACCTAGTGTGTCTCATTCTTACTAAGGATGTTCACATCACCCATGTGGCACCTCACATTCCTTATTTACATCATATTTTCCTTATATTCCCCTTGTTGGATATTAATTTTAGCTGGTCACATCCTTGATCACATCTAACTTATTACACCTCTTGGTTTATAGTTTGTGAGTTGCATTGTAAGACCTTAGATAAGACCATGCCTTACTCACAAACAACTTTACAACATTTCCTTACCACACCATCTCATTATCATACTAGTCATGTCATTAGGTGGTTGTGTTTTCTTACATTGCATCTTAGAACAAGCATTAAGTTTTAGTTTTCATCCTTCAGAGATTTTGATTTTAATTTCTCCATCATGTTCTTATTTGATTTTTGTGGACTTCACTTATCTTATATATTACATTTGGCATTCTTACATTTTTCTCTTTATGTATGACTTATTCATGTTTGTATTCTATATTGACTTACATTTCATTTTCAATCATTCATGTTTTTATTTATGTTTGATTTGACATGCTTATCTTACATGGGGTTACATGTCACTTAATTTCATATATTTGTTAGATTTATCGTGCACTGATATTTCATTTTATCATTTATGTTTAACATACTTCACAACAAAATTTATTATGTTATACATTCCTTTTTACCATTTATGTTTTCCATGCTTTCCAATGTGATTTAATGTGTTTTACAATCATTTGTCATTCATTTTCCATCATTTTTTCATTCATTTTCCATCAATATTTTTGGTCCTAACCTTTCCTTAATAATCCTAATTTTCCAATTTTACTAAAACCCTCATATCTTTGTCTCTACTCGTTTCTCAAACCGTAAAAAGTTATAGAATCATGACATCATAGAGAATATTTTTTCACTATTATATGCCTATATTGTAAAAGCTTCATTTTTTTTTTCTTTTTTACAATAATATCTATAGGTTCACCTAATATTATTCATATTGGATACCTTCACATCTTTTGTAGTCTCCTTTATCTACAACACTAATGTGAGTAAAAGTATGTGTTTTCAATTCTATCCTTTGATTTATATTATTTTATCCTTACTATATTTTACTTAGAATTAGAATTATGTGTCATCATGTTCTATTCCCAAAGCACCATCCCATGTTACACTCACATGACACATGATGAGCTTTAGGTGGGGCACACATACAAAAATAATATTTTCAAAATTTTATCAAATACTAATGATGTTTTCTTTTAGGAACCCATCAAGTCTCAATATATATGAGTATACACCTTAAGGGATATACTATGAAAGGGATGGGTAGACCATTGGTGTTTCATAGTATTGTTGTCCCTTCTACCACTTCGTATCTACACACTTTTCTCCTAAAAACCATATCCCTAAGCTTGTTCTTATCTACTATAAACTCTTTAGTCATTTACCACATTTTGTCTCCCTTTTATTAGAGTTAAGAACCTTTCAAATGTTAACTATACTAGGTCAACTAGGTTGACCATGTACTATTTTGGGTAAAATTCATTTAGGGTCTAAGTCAGCTCTTGGCTGACCTAGCCAGTGACCTAGTGAATTTTGTCCATAACTATACTAGGTCAACTAAGTTGACCTTGTTGGCCAAATTTTTTGTAAGAGATTAGGGTTAAATATGCCTATATATACAAGATAATTTTTCCATTATTTAGAGAAGAAAATAAGAAGTAATAGCTATTGCACATTTGCTTATCCACCAATCTATTTGAAGAACAAGTTTAGGGTTTCATACTTTCTTTGAAGATACAAATCTTGTATTGTGGAGAAGTCTTTTGGATGAATTGATAGGTTGTGTATCCTAGAGATGATTTATCCTAATCATCTTTACATTTCACAACAAATTTTTGTGAAGAACCTTGGCCAAGGGAGAGATTGAGGCTCAGTGGGTTTGTCTTCAAAGGTAAATATTCTTAACTTTGTTCATCCTTTGTAAGAGTAGATAAATATGTATTTGTACTTATATTCCATTCATTAGGATTCCATATACATTGATGTGAGTATATGTCTTCTATGCATTTTTACTTTTGTTGTTTCTTACCCCCACTTTATGCCATAAGCTTTGGTGAACACTAGATTAGACTTTACTTTACTTGTTATTAGTTTAGTGGGATATGAAAAAATAGGGATTAATTAAGGTTATTTTGTGATTGTGCTTGACTAGAGGCTTTGAAACCTCCCTAGATTTTTTTTTAAGAGATCCCCTAATTAGGTTTAGCAGATCCCCATATTGGTCATGTTCTTGATTATCTAATATATCCCTAGTTATAAGTGTAAGCATGATCTATCTTCTCTAAGTTAGGATTGATTTATAGACATGGTTCATTTTTGGTGAAAAACAAAATTGAAATAAAGTTCAAGAATGGCACTTAGAGGAGCAACTAGAGGTGGTGTTAGAGTAGGTCAAAGAAGACAACCAAGAAGTGTATTAATAAAGGAGATAATAAATTTATAGACACATTTAGAGGTAATATAAGTCACTAAAAGAAGAGGTATTGTGATAGATGATGTGATTTAAGGAGAGGAATAATTACAATAAAAAGTTTTATAAGAATAAGAGGAAGAGAGAATGGAAGAAAGACTCCTGAAAGTAGTCATAAAAATAGTATCAAAGCCAAAATTGGAGGTTATAGTATATGAAGGAAACCTAAATGCTGAATAATTTATAGATTAGATAACTATAATGGATAAGTATTTTAAATTTGAAGGAATAACACAAGATAATATGGTTAAGTTTGCTTATACATGGTTGAAGAGATATGCATCTCTTTGGTGGGATAATGTCCAAGAGGAAAGAAAGAAAATACACAAAGAGAAGATCAAGAGTTGGGATATAATGGTAGCCAAACTAAAATGAAAATTCATGCCAAAATATTACCAGACTAATCTATCCAAGAAGCTTCAAAACCTAAAGTAAAAGGACATGATAACAAAATATTATATAGAAGAGTTCTACAGATTAACAATTGGAGTAGGTTACATAGAGGAAGAATTGGAAAAGATGTTTAGCTACATCAATGGATTAAAGTTTAACATCCAAGATGAAACCATTCTTTTATCACAAATATTAGTGGAGGAAGCATATTAATTTTCTCTTAAAGTAGAAGATAAACAATTTAGGAAGTAGACTCAACATTCAAGGGGAAAAGGTAGATATTTTAGAGGCAAAGGACAACATAGAAGTAGAAGTCAACTATAAGTCCATAATGAAGAATTAAATAATTCATAAATTTAAAATCAATATACAATAGGTGGTTATTATTTTAGAGGCACACAGCCATACACATGAGGTAGATAAAGAGGCTTTTGGGGAAAGTGCTTCAAGTGTAATAGATATGCTAAATATAGGCCATATGAATGCCTTAAGAATCCATAAACAATCCATGCAAGAACTAAAGGAAGAAACAAAGTAGTTAAAGTTGAGAAAGAGACTATGGGATCACCTTATCATGAGGATGCACCTGAAGTATGAGAGTATTTGTTTATGGGGAGGGTATTTCTCAAACCCAACAAGGAGATCAAGAAACCATCATAGAGGAAAACCTTGTTTAGAACCACCTACAAGTCCAAAGGTAAGTATTGCATGGTAATTATATATAATGGTAATGTGGATAATCTAGTATCTTTATAAATAGTTGATAAGTTGGGATTTAAAAGCTTAACACAACCCACTCCTTACAAGATGCCATGAATACAAAAAGGGCATCAAGTCTTGGTAAATGATCAATGCAAAGTGGAGTTTCAAATAGGAAGCTATAAGGATGAGGTATTATATGATATCATGTCCATAGATGTCTACCATGTTATATTGGGCATACTTTGGAAAATTGATGAGATAGACATACATGATGGGAGAAGCAATACTTAGAATTTTGAAAAAGATGGAAATAAGCACACACTCATACCATTGAAAGAGGAAAATGAAGCAGTAAAATATAGTTCTAAGGTGTTGATAACAAGTGGGAAAGCTTTTTTCACATAATTAAAGAATAAGAGGTAATTTATGCAATAGTTGGTAAACCTAAAGCATTTATTATAGTTGTTAAACTGACTGATATACATCTAGAGATCAATAATTTGATGAGTGAGTTTATTGATATAGTTATGGATAATTTACCTAATAAAATGCATCCAATGAGAATCATCATTCACCATATAGACTTGATTCTAGGAGCCAATCTACCAAATTATGACACAAAAACAGAATGAGGAGATAAAAAATTCAATTGTAGGAGCTGTTAGATAAAGGCCTGACCAAAGAAAGCTTAAGTACTTATGTTGTTCCAAAAGTCCTAACTCATAAAGGATGGATGATGGATAATGTACATGGATTCAAGATCTCTAAACAAGATTACAATTAGGTATATATTTCCATTTCCTAGAATTGATGATCTCATGGATTATTTAAGTGGTGCAATGTATTTTCCCAAGATAGACTTGAAAAGAAGCTATCATCAGATTAGGATCAAAGAGGGAGATGAATGGAAGACAACATTAAAGACCAATGATGGATTATGATGCCATTTAGGTTGACTAATGATATAATTACCTTCATGAGGATTATGAATGAAGTACTCAAGACTTTTATAGGTAAATTTGTCTTTGTTTAATTAAATGATATTCTTATTTATAGTCAATCAAAAGAGGAGCATATTAAGCATCTTAGAATGGTCTTAAACAAGTTTCAAGAATAAAAGTTGTTAATCAATATCAATAAGTGCAGTATCATGAACACATAGTTGGTCTATTTAGGGTTTTAATTTCTCAAGAGGGATTGAATATGGATAAAGATAGGGTCAAGGCCATAGTAAATTGGACTACTCTAAGAAGAACATTTGAGGTAAGGAGATTCCATGGTTTGGATAACTTTTATAGAAAATTTATTAAGAATTTTAGTGGCATTAGTGCTCAAATAGTTAAAACTATCAAAGTATAGAAAAAAATTCAATGGAATAAGGTAGTTTAGAAACATTTTTAGTTCTTAAATAATAAAATCATAGAGCAACCTGTCCTAACTTTGCCTGATTTTAAAAAGTTATTCCAAGTAGAGTGTGATACTAGTGGGACTGCCATAGGAGTTGTTTTGAGCCAAGAAGGCAAACCAATTACCTAATTCAGTGAGAAACTCAATGAGGAAAATAAAAAATACTCAACTTATGACCAATATTTTTATGCCATATTACAAGCCTTGAAGAAATAGAGGCATTATTTGATGCCTAAAGAGTTTACGCTTTATACAAAAAATCATGCCTTATAATTCATTAGCAGTCAAACTAAATTGAGTTAAAGGCATATGAAGTGGGTTGAGTTTTTGAATTTTTTTTTGTTTTGTTATCAAACATAAGAGTAGGAAAGATTAAAAATTATTAAATTCTTTAAGAAGAAGAAATATAATTATGCAAGAGTCTCAAGTGAATGTCTTAAGATATTATTCATTAAAAGACTTGTATAGAGAAGACCCTAATTTTAAGGAGGCCTATGAAGCATGTGAGAATATAGTAAGTAGGGATAGGAGTCTATGGATGGAATATATGATACAAGAGGGTCTATTATTTAGAGGCAATCAATTATACATACCTAGAGGATCTATGAGAGAAAACATACTAAAGGAAAAACATAATGGCAACTTAGCAAGGCATTTTGGGTAAAAAACAAATATTGATCAATTGAGTGCATATTATTATTGGAAAGGGATGCAAGTTCATGTGAATATTTTTGTATAATGTGTATAAAATTCCAACATGCTAAAGGGAAAAGTCAAAATGCAGGCCTATACTAGCCATTGCTTATTCATAGTAGGTCATGGGATGTAGTTACCATGGATTTTGTACTTGGGCTGCCAAAGACATAGAAAGGTAATGAATCCATCTTTGTTATGGTTTATATATTTTTTTAAATGACACATTTCATATATTTCACAAAAATAAGCGATGCAACCAATATTGCTAACCGAGTTTTTAAAGAGGCAGTGATATTTCATGGTCTTCTTAGAAGTATCATTTCAGATAGGCATAGAAAATTTGTGGGAAATTTTTGGATGAATATTTAGAATAAATTAGGGATCAATTTTATCTTCAATTCAGCTTACCATCCTCAAACTAATTTTAAAAATTACGTGGTCAACATGAGTCTTGGAAAAATATTTAGAAGTTTGTTAAGTGATCACCTAAAATAATGGGATCAAGTACTAGTTCAAGTAGAATTCACATATAATGATTCTAAAAATAGAATTATAGGTTAAAATCCCTTATAAATTGTGTATGAAATCAATCTATGAGTTGAGGAACTTGGTCAATTAGGAGGAAAAAAGTGCAAAAGGCAAGGATTTTGCCATAGCAATGTAAGAATTACATGAATAGGTCAAACACCAAATAGAGATAAGCATACATAGGTATAAAAGGAGCGATGATATGAGATTAAAATAAGTCCATTTTTAATTAGGTGATCTAGTGCTATCACATCTCAAAAAATAAAGATTCCCTAAGGGGGAATATAACAAACTAAAGATGAAGAAAATTGGACCTTATAAGGTCTTAAGGAAATTCTTTGCTAATGCTTACAAGTTGGATATTCCATTTGATATTGGAATCTCATCCATTTTTAATGTATCAAACCTATACCCTTTCAAATGAGAGGAAAATATATAGAAGGCACTTGAAAATAGTGATGATCATTAACTAGGAGTAGTAATACTAAAAGCACAACTGGATGAGATAGAAGCCATTTTTGATAAGAAGACAATTAAAAGGACCAAAGGTAAAGATTAATTTAAATAAATTATTAAGTGAAATAACCATATAATTTAAGATTTAACTTGGATGACACCTTCATAAATAATAAAGTATAGTAGCATTGTAGAAAATCTCATGAGTAGGAGCTCATGAAATCTTTTGTTCCTAAGGAGTTTGATGTAGATGCATGTATATAGTAGTTATTTTTTTCAATTTTTTGGATTAATTGGATGTTAGGGGTCATATATTTTATATTTTATTATTTTTCATGCTCCAATTTTCATTTTAATAGTCATTTTTTCTTGTTTCACATTTTCCTACCAAATATAAAATTTGAATTTTTAAACTAGTTCTAGGAGGTTTCAAGAGCTTTTCTCATTTGAAAATGTTTTTTTTTTTTGTAAATAGAATTCATAGAGGGGTAATATTATGTCATAGGCATGATATATAGTAAATTAAATTCCCTAAACCATCTATGTCTATGTTAACCTCATTTAAGAGTTAAGTCTTAAGTAGGGTTACAAAGAACTTGTTAGATAGTTTGATAAATTGTAGGAGTTGGAGAAAAGAGTGAAGGATTAGGTGAGAGATAAGTGGGAGAGGTGAGATGGAAAAACAAATAATCCAAGACTCCCATATTTAGAGAAAAACAAGAAGAAGATTTCTAAAATAAAGCTATATAACAAGACTATGTATATGTTTACATTCAAATCAATGGAAAATACATTTTATTAAGTCTCTTACTAAAAAGTTCAAACATTTATCATATTTAATATGTCTTAATTTTTATTTTATAAGAATATTAATTTTTTTTGGAAAGTATTTTGTTTCTTACAAACTTGAAAAGGATACATGAGTTGTTATAGTCAAGAAAGATTGTCATAATAGTCAAGTAAAAGTTTTTTCACTTATCTTTTGGATTTTTAAAGTGTCAAAGAAGGTTGAAATAGTAGGATAATGGTGGGATAGACCATCTCAAATTTTTAAAAAACCTATCTTAAAAGTCAAATTATATATATTTTGATCTCTCTCAGCCTATGTGCAGGCCTACTAGGGTTTGAAGAACAAAAATACTTATAACTTGAAATTTAAACATTCAAGATCACTATTTTTTTTATAAAGGTGAAATGGGTTATTTTTGAAATTTTATAAGTGGTTTCAAGGTGATTTTACTTCTAGATATAAATACATTGATGATTATTAGTCAATAAGCCTAATTGTAAAGGCTATAAACCCCTGTTTTTGCATATATTAAATTTTCAAGTTGAAATAAAGGTGAAAATCAATATGATGAGTTGATATAATAATAAATAAATGTGAAAAATACTTTTTTATAACAATAAATCCTTATTTGATCTTAAGTTTCCATCAAGAAGGCTTGTAGGCCTAATTTCTCTTATCATCAAATTACAAGATTGATTCATCTTCCTTTACCCACCACCATCAATTTATTTTTGTGTATTATAATTTAATTGTATTTTTACCTATTTATAAAGATAAATTATTTTAAACATATATTATTAAAGGTTTAATACTTTAAAAAAGTGTGATGATGACTAGTTTGTAGAGTTACATTCTCCAAAAAATTATCGTATTGACCTTTGGTTGTTATTTTAAATGGATAATGTTATTGGTGAAAATGGAATGATTATCACCTTAAAATTAGACAAAGAATATTTGTCTATAAAAATATAAATGATCGATAATTAAAATCATAAATGCATTATTGTGAATATGGATGTACAAGTGGCTAATTTAAAAAAAATCAATGCAAAGGTAATTAAAAAATGAAATGAATATTTCTAAGTGTATGGGAGTTTAATGAATCAGATGCTAAAATTATTCTAAAATTATTCACAATGGGATGATTATATAATTTATTAAACTTTAAAAATACACCAAAATTTCTTCAATATTCTATCATTTGAATAGACAAAAAATACTTCAAACATGTTCAAAACATTCCAAATAGTTCATTATACTATGATGGATGTATTTATCACACTTTGAAATTGAATATTCAATTTCAAAATTTACAGAACTAAATAAACCTAAAAAATCAGCCACTTTGAACAAACAAGTAGAATAATCATTTGGAAATACAAAATATTCAACTGTAAATAAGCTTAAATTTTTTTCTATGTAAGGAATATTAAAATTCCTATTGACCATTATCATATAATACCCAAAATATATCAGTTATGTCCTCTAATTGAGTCCCATGTGGGATGAATAGTTCATTTAGTGGTGTGTAAGGACATTCCATCTTAATGGGATGCCATGCTATTTCCTTTTAGATTATATTTTAGTGAGGTGGTTGAGAAAGATAAAAAATATAATGCAAATGACAAAGATATACATTTCTATACTATAGATGGCCAACATACCATCATAATGAAAAAATAGAATTTTCCATAATGAAAAAAAATCATTATAAGATAGAATAAAATATAAAAATAATAATCATATTTGTATACATGTCATAAGTGACATCGATAACTACAAACAATAAAATTCAACAAACAAAACTTAGGTGAAGACATCATTTATAAACCAAACTTACAAGGAACACTTAATTTAGAAAGATAAAAATAGATGAATAAAAGATATTATGTTTTTAATTTCAACCATAAATAAATATTTACAAAATAATATATATTAATTCATAATTATTTCATTTTTCCTCTATTGATTTTGAAACTTACATAATTACATAAAACTATTATTTTTTACCTCCTTGCAAACATTTGAAAACTAATACCTGACTATATTTTAGTGCTAAAAATTTGAATGATATATGAAAAGTGGTCATTTATATTACTCACAAAACTTATTTATAAAAAATAGACATTTGAAATTAAATTATATAGATCAAAATGTATTGAATGCTCTCTAAGAAAAGACAACCGAGTCAGCTTCTAACCAAATTTGGTAGAATACTTTACTACAATTTATTTTAGAGGATTAAGAGGCTTGATTGAAAAATATTTGTCTAACCTTTCAAAAAAAATCCTCAAACGAGAGCTTTGGATTTGTTATTCTATGGACCTTGGTTTTGGTGTAGAAACATTACATTCTTACTGTAAGAAGATTAAATAAGATTGAAAATGTGTGGAAGGGTTTTGGAATACCTAAAAGTACATGATGGGGATAACTTGATCATGTTTGATTATTTATAATCAAACATTATTGGAAAATATGAAGTACATCTAACACATTATCATTAGTTATGTGCATTAGTGGGAATGGGTAAGGGTAAGAAAGTAAAATCATATGTAGAGACCCCTAGACTAGGGAAGATAGAGTTAGATGATGAGCCCACAATTCCCATTGTATCAAAATTATTTTTGGACCATTACATAGATTATTCATAGAAAATTACCCTATAAGAGATCTAGGAAACTTTGATTTTACTTCTCAATGTGAAATTACATTTCAATTTATATCAAGATTTATTAGAATTTGTTACCATTATCCACTAAATATTGAGGTAATAATTTGTGATTTCTATAACTTGGTGATTGAGATTACATAAAATGACATAATATAATTGATAAACCTTATTGTTCAAAGTAGTACAAGTTACATGCATATTTATTCTATATTTACAATAAACATAATTATTGACTGAGGTGGTGAAAATTATATGAAAACATGAAAAATAACAATAAACAATCTATGAATGTGGTTAAAATATGTAAAATGGCCCTAGAGAGTTATTTTATTTACTTCACAATCTATGGTGTTCAAAATAACAAAATAGTGGAGCATATAAGAGCGCTGGTCGGTTAGGATTGTATGTATGTTATGCCTTTAGACCTTGTGCTTGTAAATGGAATGGGGTTGAAAAAGACATTCATCCTTTACATTTGAATGGTTAGAGGAATTTCGGACCCAAATATTATCTAAATTATCTAAGGGTCATCACTTGTACTAATTATTTTTGGAGGAAGCATGCAAATACATGAAATCTTCAACTATACATCATGTCATTTTATTTTCATTGTGGAAAACCATGAATAGGAATAAGTTAACATAAAATCTAAGTCAAGGCTAACAAAATTAAAATGAGTTTTTTCATATTTACATTGTTCTCTACTCAATTTTATGTTTTTTAGAGATTTAAATGAATTTATAAGTCATATATATAATAGGAAATAGTTCCATCCCCATTAAATATAATTATATACCAATTAAAGATATTTCAATACACATAAATATATATTTGACTCTATTAATCACAAGATGTTGCCACCGACTTGGATGTTCAAAATGTGATACTTACTATTCAATATGATATTAACATGGTACTATAATATTTGAATATGAATGAGGCATTGGTTTCCAATCCATCAGTTGAGTCGATATTAGGTACTTGATCACTTTATCCATGTTCTTTATTTAGGTTAAAGTTGTAGATAGTAGGCAGTAACTAAGTATCATGCATCAACATTTTAATAGTCATACATGTATATAATTATTGTGATAAAAGATAACATATCATTAGCTTAAAATTTTATATGAGTTTTAATCATTATGCTTAAAAATGTAAAAATGTTGAGAGCTAACTACCACTATGTTCTTAAAAAATCATCTTGTTTAACTCATTGAAAGCTAGAGGCTGCTAATATCAAAAAAAATTATCTTGTTGATTTCATATTTCCTCTTAGATGAAATTGTTTTGTTAAAAAATATGAACTCTTGGGGATCATTGTGGCAACTAGGCTTTTAACACTACTATGTAAGTATTCAAACTGGGTTATAATGTTGCAATATATGTGGAATATTATTCTTAATAGTTGTAAGGTAGTGGCCACTAGGTTCCCAATATTGTAAATATATATATTATTCAAATGTTATGTCTTGATAAATGTAAAATAGAATTATTACTAATTTCCATAAAAAGTCACCTTGTTTTATCTCAATGAGAGCTAGTGGCCACTAAGTTACCATGAAAAACAACCTTGTTTTTTTCATATTCTCTCTTAAAGGAAATCATTTTGCTAAAATATTCACTTGTTGAGAGGTGACACATGTTAGGATTTGAACATTGTAATCAAAGTCTTTAATATATGATGCAATGAATTTGGAATATTATTCTTAAAAGTTGAGAGCTAGTGGTCACTAAGCTCCCAACATTGTTATTATGATAATTTATTCACAATTTATGTCATGTTAAATGTGAAATAGAGTTATTTAATATTTATGAGTATAATTAATAAATTTTTTGGTGTGTTCCATATAATTATTAATCTACTGATTATTGCAATGATTAATTTTAGTAAAATCACAAATGAATTATGTTGGTTAAATTATAGTAAAAATGCAAAAAATGTATAACATAAATCAGGTGTGTGAATAAAATGTTAGGAAAAAAAAATTCATTTCACTCACCTTTTATAGTATTTGATATATGTAAATATACTATGATCATCACATTCCTTCCTTATAAATTATTTTATTTTAAATTAGTGTTTATCCAATTCTAGGCTTATTTATTTTAAATAGAAGAATAAATGCATGACATGGACTTGAAAATAGTTAAAGGGGAAGTACCCACTAGATTGATTCACTATTTGATTGATTAACTTTGGAAATTAAGTTGTTAATTTTTTTGAATCATCATCTTGTCATTTGAAATGTCGTAATTAATATTTTATACAACTACTAAAAAAACTTAATTACTTGATCTAGATTTGGAAGGTTTAAATTTTAAAAATTAAACACAAAGAAAACAAGCTTTAAATTTCAATTAGAAGAATATAAATGCAAGGTGTAGTTTGTAGACATTTTAAAAACATGTATCTCTTAATTTTGAGTTAGTATTTTTGTCAAATACAAAAACATATATCGATGCAGAGAAATCAATGAGAAGATTATAATCAAAATGTGTCATTGAATGGAAACCATTCATCTATTCGGATGTGAAACATTGTAAGAAATAATATGGTAAAGCCATGAAATACTTGTAAACTATTTGGGATAGAGAGGAAATTATTTTTAGTGTCAAAAATATAATAGTTTTTAATCACATTCATAATGGAAAACTAAAATAAAATTTTATTATAGAAAAAAAGTGATAATCAGAATTATGATAAGGATGCATGGTGGATGAAATTTTTGTACTAGTTATCCTTGATAAATCCACAAGAAAAATATATCAAGCCTTCATTGAAAAATGGAACATAAATTTGAATGATGGAATTTTTAGTTGGGAAATATATAACTAGTCAAGATTGTGTTGTAGATGAGTAGATGATATAAACATTAGTCACCTAATTAACACTGACGAATAATATTTATCTATTTTATATGAGATACTAGTTTCCATGACTAATCATTTTTTAACAATATTTACAATCGTTTGAGTAAATTATAAAGATTTTGTGCTGTGATTAATTTTCAAGCATGTGTGTTTTTTCATGTACAATTGAAATTAAAAAACTTTAAAAATTATTTAGCTTTATTTTTTCCAAAAATAAAATATTAAAAAAAAACTATTTTTGGTATATTTTAGAGATTTGGTTCCAGTTGTAAGGGAATAATTGGTATTGAGAGTGCAATGATTACAATTTTTAGAGTTTTTGGATTTTATAACTTTAAACCTCATAATGAAAATCTATATTTTTCTTATTTGATACAGTAAAATCCAAGTTTTATAGGGACCTGGAACCACAAGAGTGCATTACAGAAGTTTTAATAAGCCAACCAGGGCTGAGAAGTCAAAAAATAAAAAGTAACAATACTTAAAACAAAAGCAAAAAATAGGAAACCATAAAAGAACTAGGAAGTAGGTCCCTCTTGAGGGTCATCAGCATTAGCACTGTCCTTTATTAGGATGGTCAATTTGTGCTTTAAAACTTTCGCTCGAGTGCAGTTCTCAGGGCCTTCATCCACTTCATCAGGGAAGATCAATCTAGGGTGATTTTTTCTTTTTTCCTACATGGGAGACTATTTAGGGGGACCCCATTGGGGGAGCCCTAAGGGGGGATTTTAAAACCTTTGGTGATTTCACAACAGGGGATTGTGGGGTCTGAGTAGAGTGAACTAAGGACTGAACTATTACTTTAACCTATCTGTGTAATGCATTCCAATCCTAGATGAGTTTGGCTAGGCCAAACCCTACTTGTTGCACCTTCGAGTTAAATTTTTCCAGTAGCCATTTGTTTCTTTCTATCTCCTTCATAATAATGGATTTCTATTTCTAGGTTGATTTCATAGGGGTCCCTATTTCAATAGGTTTTAGTTTGGCGATAAATAACAATTTGAGAGGGAGCTCATCTGGGGGGATTGTGATAATTTGTTCTAGGGGGTGTGGTCAGAAGGCTGGTGGGATCCCTTGGTAGGATCCTCCACCAGGGAGTCCTCCCCAAAAGAGGAACCCCCAAGGGGAACCTCTTAGCCTAAAAGGGTTTGGTCATGCTTAATAAGAAGGATAATTAGACCTTTATGAAGTATGGGATTGGTATCATTCACTTAGTGAATAAATATGGTTCTCTCAAGGGACTTTAATAAGAAATAGGGAAGATTGATTTTGAACCCAATAAAATGATTAAGAAGTAGAAAATGGTGAGAAATGAATAGTGTATATTTAATTTTGAGCGTAATGTATCACATGATCTAAAGACAAATATCAGGTTAGTAGCACAGGAGATCAACCCATGGGAATCCTTTTTTGTCTATCTGCATAAAATCATTTATCCTAAAAAAAGTTTCAGGGACTCTTGCTTTTTTGATTGGTCCTTAAATTCCTTGGTTCATATGCATGAAATTCTAGTGGCATTGCCAATGAACTCCTTCAAGACATTAATGGTGATGCCATGCATGGTAACCTTCTACTTTTTTCAAGCCACCATGACGTCTCAAGAAATATTAGTGTTATGCTCAGTGACACATTCCATAAATTCTATGAGTCCCCCCTTTTTGAGCTTCTTCTAAACTTTATTTTGTTCACAAACTTCCTTGCAGGACATAGGTTCTAGTCGATCCCTATTGCCAACCATGGAGACTAAGAGTGCAAAGTTGAAATAGGAGAGATGAAGTTTCTCAATGGGGTAGAAAAAAATGAGGCACAAATGGGTGGGAAGTCCCACTGAATTCTCATAAAAATAATTAAGACCCATTCTTTTGAAATGATTATGGATTAACTTAATTAAGATCTACCCCATTGAGGTGAGGTCATACACATGCGTAAAGATGATTTTTTTAATATGCATTGGTACCTTCAACATGGATGTCATTAAGAACATTAAAGGGGATTGTATCATGATAGTTAGTTAAAAGGTGGAGATCAACTCTAATGATGGCAAGGAGGTTGGCCACCCCATTTCCTTCCCTGTAAGTGTGTATGAGTTGAAAGTGAGGTATACCTTTTAGAAGATTCTTTGCATCATAAATGATGTCCTTAATAGTATGGGAGGGAATAGTTTTTTCTTCCAAAACATTAAGGATGTTCAACAAATCTCCCTCTATAATGATCCTATTATTGTTGATGCTTGACACCAACTGTATTTTACTCATTTATGTTATAATAATTTTAATGGAGTTCTTGATTTGATAATGATTGTAAAATAACATTTCATTATTACTTTTTGGTTCACATATCTAGATTCAAGCTTTATGTAGTACTTCATTAACCAAATTTTGTGTCTATAAAATTTACCCTTTGTGTTCATTTAGGGGACATAACAACTCAAGTTAAGCATGAAGAATGAAAAAAAAAATTACTGACCAATACAAACATGTATATGGTATAAATAATATATTTTTCATAAATGGAAAAATTATATGTTAGTTACAAGTTGATTAGGTTATCTATAACAAGATCCCATATAGTTGGTCATTTGATGGAACATATGAATCTAATAAATTATTTTCATCTCAATTTTATTCATGATTAAAAAATATGGGAAAACATAAAAACATGTGCCAATCATCAAAAAAGTTTAAATGCATAATTGATGTCGGTTATTAAACTTTTTAATATAATATATTTTATGTCATTGAAATTTACTAACTTAATCTCTATATTGAAATGTTTTATGTAATACATTTTATATTTTTTTAAAATTTTAATTCAATCTCTTTTATTTTGTTATCTTATCAATTTTATTCATGGAAAAAAATGGTGGGAGGATGCAAAAATGTATGGTAGTCATTGAAAAGTTTCAACATAGCAACTAGTTTTGACCATTGAACTATTTTATGTAATTTATTTTATGTTATTGAAATTGAAATTCAATGTATTTTAGTCAATGACATATATTATGTAATATATTTTAAGTTTTTGAAATTTAAATTCAATTTGTTTTATGTTATTAAAATTTTAATTCAGTCAATATGTTGTAAATAAAATTCAATTTTTGACAATGAAAAAGATGGCTTCAGTGAGTGATGGTTCTTAGGTAGTGAAGGCACATGGTGCTAAGCAGTCAATAGTGGTGGAAGTGGTTAACTTTGGGTAGGTGGTATTGGTGAGAAGCAAGAAACTAAGCAATGGTCAGAGGAGTTTCAAATGATAGAGATTGTTAAAGGAGATATGGTAGTAATGTTTGTTAAAGGGGTAGTGTAGTAGAGCTAAAGACATAGGGGAGAAGGAAATATGGGACACAAAAGTCAAAAAAGAATAGGCTAAAAAATGGAGATGCTTTGGGGTGAGTTTGGGAGAGCAGGGGTTAGAGGCAAGGTTGTGTTTGGGTAGGGGTAGGAAAAAGAAAGATTTCAATTTTTTTTTGGTTTATCTGCCTCTCTTTTTGTTCAATCTAATGTTCCCTTTGAGTAATTTTTAGAGATGGAATGGTCAGTGGTGGATAGATACTTTTTTGATGGAAGTCCATCCCCTATGAGGTAGGTAGCTACTCCAACAATAAACTCACCTAGGGTTTATACAAAATCTTTGGTGTTTTTGAGTTGCATCAATATTTCAAACCCATTCCATAATTATTGACATTTTTGTAAAGATATTATTCTTAGATCTCAACCTGGTTTAGATCCTATTTTGATTCCTAGAATCTAGATCCAAATTGAAAAATCTTTAGAAGAGGTTAAAGTTCCTATGGAGGTTGGTAAGGATATTGTAGAAAAAACTTATTCATAGAAATAAACCTTGGAAATAGATTTCTTAGGTGATATTCTTTTAGTTTTTTCTGATTCTCCTCCTCTTTTTAAAATTTATGATGTAGAGCTTTCAAAGTTAGACTTGAAAATAGGCTAGAGAGCTCTAATTGGTAGGTGTTTTAGAAAGTAGCCTTCTTGGGAAACTCTTTCAACATGGTCTTAGGAAATTTGTCCCATACTTCAATATCTTTCTCCCTTAGTCTTGGAAAATGGATATTTTTTGCTCTTGTTTTAGTCAATGAAGGATAGAGACTTTGTTTGGGTTAATGGACCATGCTTTATTGGTAAATAAGGCATGTTTTTCCATCCTTGGGATCCTTTTTTTGATCATATTATTTCAATGAAATCCCAAGCCCCATTTTGGGTCAAATTATATAATATTCCATTGGCCATGTAGGATCTTGATCTTTTCAAAAACTTGGTTAGTAAGCTGGGAGTCTTTATCAAAATTGATGAATCCATTAGGGAAATTATAAACTATGTGTTTTAGTTTATTTAACTGGACCACTTCACTATTAGATTTAGATCTCATCCTCCCATGATATTTGGACTTAGTTTATTAATTTTGAAGGTCTCCCCTTCAGATGTTTTAAATGCAATCAAGTAGATCATAAGATTGCTTCTTGTCCCTAGAAAAGATTTGAAGGATCTCATGTAATGTTCTTATAGAAATGGGTCAGGAAGATTAGCTATCTAAATTAGGATTTGGTTCACCAAATTCAATTTACTTCAAAATCTACCTCTGTTGGAACTTTGCTTGTTGTAGTCTCTTAGGAGCTTCAGGGTAGCCATTAGGAGGGTGAGTGTTTGGTGACTTCAAAAATTTAGATCGACAATGATTTAGGATAACCTTCTTCTCCCCTTGTAGGGAAGGATGATGTCTTGGAGGGAACCAAGCTAGAGAAGGTTAGAAATTTCCTTTCTTTAGAGGATCGAGTGCAGGATGACTCTATTGAGCATGTTAAGGATTGGGACGTAGAAGATGAAGTTATAGAAAGTAGAGAAATTATTTTGATTTTCACAATAGCCTAGTGATCTAAAGACCCCTAAATACATCAAGAAAGGGAAAAGAGGTAGGAAAATGGAAGCAAGGAGGCTACAACTAGATGCTATGAAATCCATCAATGGAGGTACACAATAGACTATGGAATCTTTACTCTCCAATAAGGGTAGGCATTTATTGGAAGTAAAAGGTTGATTCTACAACTAGATCCAAGAAATTTGTTGAATAGTTTATTTTTTGGTATTCTTAATTTCCATCTTTTTGTTTTTTTGGTTTATCTCTTCGGCTTCTATTTTTTCTTTGTTGAGGTTTTTATCAACCATTCTATTTTAGAACCTAGGTTTCCTTTTTTGTGTTCTTGCTTTCTTTCATTTCTTTTGTTTTTTTTTTCTCAGGGACTAGGCCCTCAGATTATGATCTATAACCAGTTAAAGTTCCAGTCAAAAACTAGTATCTATCTAAGAAAAACTAATTTAGTCTATTATTTAAATGAACAATTTTATAGTGATATTAAAATTACCCATTGAACTATTTAGTCTTACTCATTAAAAATTTTAGTTTTATTGAACTTGTTCATATATTAATAAATAAAGACAAAAATATTTAATTTTTAGATATCTAATCTTAATTTTTTTTTGATATGAGTGGATATGTAGTTCATTTAGAGCATAGAAAGATATAATTGTAAGAAAGTTTAAAAACATAGGTGGTTTGGAACTAAAAAGAAAATATTATTTTCTCAGAGTGCAGTGTTGAGGATTACTTATGTGTTTATCCAAGTTAAAAATTTAAATACATACATTAGTAAGAAAAAAATTATACATGATTCTATCATTTTTCATATGACAACATTAAACAATGATATCTCGGAATTCATTTATACACATGAAAATTGTCTCGAAGTATAATGTATAGGGTATACTAGTTCAAAAAATCTAAGTTTTTGTTTTAAGTATTAAACTAATTTTGGGTGAAAATTAATGGTATTTATAATATTCTAAACAAAATAATCATAAAACATTTTTAATGATAGGAAAAACTATATCATTTAAAAACCCTTTGTATAGATAATGAAGGTGAAGACACATAATTGCTAGGAGATTTATGGCCAATGTTGGAAGTAATTAAAGATGTGGATGATGTAAATGATATTTTAAAAATATTATTAAATATAAAATGGAATGTATGTTTTTATAAATGAACTACATTTCATTATATTTCATTATTCTCATATAAGTAGATTTGGAACTATTGAGGGCAACATACCCCCATTTCTGAAAAATGGGGACCCTTGTGTTAAAATTATGGAAAACTTATATTTTGAAGTTGAAATTAACTCAAACAAAGCATCATTAACATATTTAACACATTATCTACATTTGAAGATCATCCACCCCTTGGTCTGATTGGTCTTCTTTGTTTAAGGTTTTGCTTCAGCTTTGCCTAATGTTGATAACATTGGATCTCTATATTTGAGATCACAGGTTTAATGGAGCTCTCCTTGATGGGATTATACATGGGTTTCATAATTTTAATGATTTTATCTCAATTTGACCTTTTACTAGCCTTTGGTCTATTAAAAGTCAAGTTGAATCCATGTTCAAGCTTCTTAAACCCTCATTTAGAAACCCTAGCATAAGATTCTTTTAGAACAAATTTAAACAATGGTAGGAACAATTTATGCGGGAGCATTTTAAATATGCTATAGAATTAAGCCTAATTTTTATACTAAGGCTTGGTCATGTTTTTCAACACAACCAAACCTTAGCCTAAAAATTATATTTTCAGTCCCCTTTATGTCTCAAGCTCCTTTGTCTCCTTTTATTTTAACATGGTCCAAAATTAAGGTTTACAGGATCCTTTTAAATTCCTAACATGGTCTAACTTTAATTCATATGGTCCCTCTTGTTACAAGCTTAGACTAATATCTTAATCCTAAGGCCCCATTCATGTTTATTAACATAAGCAAGACCTTAGTCTTAAGTATTTAGCTTAAGTCCCTTCATGTCTATGGGCCCTAACTTAAATATCATACTTCTTCGTAGGATCAACAATCCACGCTTAAGTAGAGATCAAAGATCAGAAGAAGCAAGATAATATTGATAGATCCAAGACATTGACCCATGAACCAATCCCACTCAATCAATTAGATCATGATCAACAACCTACATTTTAGTGGAGGTCAAAAATCGAATGACATGAAACCAAGATCAAAGACTAAAGGGGGTTCATTGTTATTTTTTATGATATCTTAGCCTAAGTTTTACCTTAAGGTTTCATTTGTATTTATTAATACAACAAAACCTTAGGATAAAACCTATGTTAAGACTATAATTAATCGAAGGGCCCTTTTATCATATTCTAAGACTTAAGACTTATGATATGCTAGTTAAATCGATCCATTTTTAATTATAAAAACCAATCATAATCAAGTACCTATATCATAATAAACTATTCATGTTCTATAAAATGGGTTAATTTAATGACACATATCAACTCAGAGCTTCCATGGGACCTAATGTGTTTAGAGCTTAAATTTGATGTTCTCATGCCCATCATTTAATGTTTACAAGGCTGTAATTGACGTCCATGAGGCCATCAAATTTAAGCCTTGGTGATATATTACTAAATCTTAATTTTGACATTCACATGAATGTCATTAATGTTTGCAAGGCTATCATTGACATCTACAAGACTATCAAAATTCAAGCTCATAAACCAATCCCACTTATATAAATGAACATTTTTTTTGCTTTTACAATATTAATGGGGTCTCGTTTGGAAAGTAATCATGAAGTTCAATGTTAAAATTAATATTTCACCTTAGATTGATTAAAGGCCATGCTTTGACTTAAGGACCTTTCTAACTAGTTTTACATTTGCATGAGATAAATTATGAATGCCATGGACTTAGCCTGAATTATTATCCTAAGGTTCAGTCATGTTTTTCAACATGACCAAACCTTAGCATAATAACCCTAGGCTTGGTCCCTTTATGCCTTAAGACCCCCCACCCCTTTTTTGACTAATTTCATTTATCATGGTCTAAACCTTAGCAGATATAGACTTAACCTAAGTCTATATCCTAAGGTTCTAATTGTATCTATTAATATAATAGAACCTTAGGCTAAAGCCTTATGGTTATATCTTATATCATTTGATGGGTCCCCTTTTTATTTTGATATAAACTTAGCCTAAATACTTTAGGCTCAAGATTATTTTGTGTTTATTAACACAAAACAAAACCTTAGGCTAAATTATTTAACCCAAGTTATTTAGATGGTTCCTACCAACTTAAAGTTTATGTACCTTTTTAGGATCAATGACTCACATCTAATCAAGGCAACATTATCGAAAGAAGTGAGATCACTATGAAATATTCAACATAACCTTCGAGTAAGAGTAGAGTCACCACATGGAAAAAATGCATTCACTATAATATTGGCAGAGATGTAGAGCTCAAAAGGCCCATGGGATTTCTAAGTGGTGCAATCGTGGAGCCTGGTACAAAGGACAACAGATGGTATGCAACTCATAGGATTGAGATCAATGAATTTCATTGATTCGTACAAGATGATATAATAGAGTGAGATCAAATACAAATTTTAAAAGGAAAGGGTTAAGTTTTAAAGCATTTATGAATAAAGTGCCATAAAAGTGTCAACTAGATGCCACATCGACACCACTTAAGTAAAAAATGACAAAACCAAAGATTTTATGGGCATGAAAAAGCAAAGGTATAAATTCAAAATTCCTAATAAAATATAAGGCATGAACTCACTTGAGTACAAATAAATATCACCATTAAAACTACAGAAAAACCCTAACACCTATAGAAGCACTAATTTGATCCTAGTTTGATCATAATCAAGCCAGAAAGAGTCCAATTACCATCTGAGCAAGTGCAAATTAGTTCAGAGGTTGACTATAGACCATGAAAAAAAAATATGGAAGACACATAACTATACTTGACCTCAAACGTAGAAGGAATAGTCTTTAAAGACACTAAATTTGATGTGATAACATTGAACAATGGGGATAATAATTGGTCCAAAATTTTTTGGGCTATTAAAGAGTTGCAAGAAATCACTAAAGAATATGAAAATAATTCCATAGTTTTCTAGAGATACTATGACGTGGTTGCCATCTAGATGACCATTATTCACCACATGGCTTTGAAACTAGAGGCATTATATTGCATCAATGTTATTACCCCTATTTTTAAAGATTGCAAAATTGATCAAGATATGAGAGTCCATGAATGTAGTTTTAGGGGAGTTGCTTCATTTACCCAATATAATTTGAAAATTACTACAATATACCCAAGCCTCAGGTGAATTTACCCATAATCAAGGAATGGTCCAACAAAAATGACTTGAAAACCACCCTTGCCCCATCACTGTATTCAAGAACCCATGTGATCCAAGACCCCACTAGAAAGATCCCAATCACCCAATTTAGAGTAGGAATTAGAATGATTATGACATTTCTCAATAGATTATCTGGGCCCCCCTCCACCACTTATGTCAAAAAAATTTGGGTCCTTTATATATATTTCATGGCTAAAAAAGGACATACTCCTCCTATAGGAGAAATGATCAATTTTATCCTGAAGAAACAATTCTCTTCCATAAGGAAGAAGACTAAAAATCACTTATTTATGATGTCTTATCTTTTTGATGCCATATTGGCCACTACTAAAATCCCTAACATCAAAAATTGGTCACCTGATAGAAGGGAAAAAGTCTCCCATTACTATTCCAAACTGCATATATTCAAGTATAGTGACCACATATAGTTCATTGTGATTGTGTATACCCAACTTTAGTATAATATATTATAAGGCTACCTATGATGAGGTTAAGTGCCTTAATAAATGAGTATGTGTAACTTATTGGGGACATTTGGTTATATTATGATTGTACTGTAATCATGATAGAGGGAACCTTATGTCAACCACTTAAACTACAAGTCTATTTACCCACCAAGATAGCTGAACAAGAGATATAATACCAATTATTCCATGATATTGATCGTGTATACAGAGGCAAAAGGAAGGGGATACTCCATCCTTTCCCCTTGAATATTATTAGAATTATGTTGTAGAATTGGGATAATGTAGACAGTATTTCCAAGCATAGAGACTCATTCCATTTATAGCTTGATAAATTAAGACATTGCGACCCCTTTTATAATTTTATGAAAAATTTGAAATCCAAACAAATTAACATGAAATATGAACATACACTCAGTGTCCATGATTCAATGTACAATTGAGCATCTTTATTTTTAGAAGTATTGGCTAGAATAAATAAGCACAACATCAAACTCGAGGCTAGATTGATGAGAGATGAGAAACTAGATGTTGAAATATGGTAGATGGGGCCTCTACAATACCATTTGATACCAAGACCATCTATTAGGCCTCCTCTATAATAGACAAAGGCACAAGTTACATAAGGGTTAGGAAAAGAAAGACTTGAAGAAAGACCTAGTGAAGGGGCATAATCTTCTACCCAAACTAAAAAGCTAGAGTCACCTATTGAGTTCATTGACATGATTGCATTGGATCTTGGGGAAACATTAGAATATGCCTTGGAGGCACTAGTTAGTGCTTATAGATCATATGAGGAATAGGTGTAAGAAGAGGAGCCTCAAACTCAAGATGCAAAAATATAAAGGAAAAGGGGAAAGGGATAGCTTTGGACTTAGTCCTAGTAGTTCCTCCACAAAAGAGAAAGGCTATCCTTGGTTCTTGTAGGAACCAAGAGGCCAAAATTAAACCTCACTCACCCTTTGAGTGAGATTAATTTATTCATTGATGAGAACCATATTCATGGACCAACCATTTTTGAGTGGTTCATATATGGAAATCTACAAAAGATCCCAATTCTGCACCATCAATGGGAAATTATAAAGTTTGTTAACATCCATGTTCATGAGGAGCTCAAACCATAGATTGTAGAGTTGTAAAAGGAAGAGAAAGAAAGACAAGTGGCTACTATTTGATATTCAAGTGGATCACAAATTGAGACCCCATATCCTCCAAACACTCTTTAATTGGTGTCAAATTTGACCCAACCATAGCTAGCTTGCAAAGAGTTTTTGAAAAAAGAGCCATGATTGCAAGGGAGGAATTCACTTTTAGAAAGTACAACCCTTCATTGGATTGAATAAAGTGGAGGGTAAGAAACCAAGTGATCATCCTATTATTTAAGTGGATATACTTAAGGTTGACCAGTCTTAAAGTGCCCAAATACAAACCAACATCAAGGGCATAAAACAATAAATAGAGAACTTATAGTGGCAAAAGGAGAATATGGAGAAATAAGATGTTTTGTTTGTTCTTAATATGATTAAAATGTTTTAGGGATCATTTCATGACATGTTTGACTCTTTAAAGTCAATAAAGGAAAGATAAAGTACACTAAACCAATAAGATGCAATAGCCAAAGTATTAATCACCTAATAGTAAAGTTATAAAGACAAGATGAAGGATTTAATTAGCATCTTGATAGGGATTAAAATCCCTGGTTCCAAGACCATTAGCATTGCTAATCTCAACACCATCCTAGGGTTGAATACAGATAAATTCAACAATTTGAGCACATGGTCCAAGTTCTTAGAGAGACTCATCAAGGATGATAAAGAGCTATTGGATATAATTAAATGATTTTTAGGGACCATGATTGAAAAACCTACAAAACTTAGCTCTATGGGCATCATTGTAGATGATCAGTTCAAATACAAGACCACTTTGGTCATGCAGGCGGTGAGGAGCAAGAGCTAATGCAAGTTTGAGATCAACAATAGTAGGATCATGGATATGATCTTGATAACAAAGGAGAAGATTGTCAAGGTGAGTATTAAAGAAGCCCTTGGAAGAAATGACAGGGACCTAGGAGATTTGGTGGATCAAGAGGATGAGCTCCTCCTAGAATTTTTAGTCAATTTGAGACTTATTGATGAGCAATATCAAAAGGCAATGAGGTTACTTCAATAGGATCAAATGACTTCATTAACACAGGGTCTACCAGTTAGTTAGGAATATCCCATTTTATGGAAGCATTGTAAATTTTGAAAATAAAATATTCTTTTGTAAAGGCATGTGTAACTTGTCAGCATATTTGCCTAAAAGTCAATCTATTTTAGAAAGTCTAGTGTATTTGAGAAACTTTATAGAAAGGACAATTGTCCTTTACATTTTATACACTTGTAAGTTGATGCAACTGACTGACATGCTTCCTTGAAGTCTATAAAAGGAGCATTGTCATTTGTAAAAAAGGGAAGGAGTTTTTGAGCTACAAAAACTAGTGTAAACTTTGAAAAAATTAATACAAGTAGAGAATTATGAGAAGATTGTCTAATCTTATTTCTGTGAATTATTATTTAGCTTCTCTCTCAATTGTTTGTTCTCAATCTTAGGTTTGAATGGTTCTTTGTAATTCTTGGCATGTACATTTTGAATACAAAATTGTTAACTTGTGCATATGCTAAGTTAATTGAAGGTTCTTCAGTTTACTTCATTTTATTTACTCTATATTTGTTGATGTACATCGGCTATCTGCTTAAAAGAGTAAAACTTTGAAGTAAACATGGTTCTTATTTGCATTGTGTCTTATCTTCCCTAAATGTTTTATTAATATATATTGTGATTTGAGCTTAAGTTGTTTTAGTTCATTTATTAGTTTTAAGTACATGCCCTGGAAACACTTGAACTTTGTCATAATGTCTAAGATAAATATCAACAACACTTTTCTTCTCTACCTTACCCTGCCTTTTTACTTCTTTTTCAACCAAATCACTTTAATTTAAATAATAGTGTAAATATTCACATGGATTAGCCTTTATACTTATAATTTGATCACAATTCACTAATATTAATATTTATTATTGCATCTTTTGCAAATATTATTGAGAGGACCAAGGTGGCTCCCAACCACCAAGTTTTATAAATATTGTGGAATAGTTTGCTTACTTTGATGTTATTTCATCACAGGTAACCAAATTACCACAACTTGCTATTCATGCTCTAAATTATTTGAGTTCTAAAATGAAAGTGTTTGTTAAACATTAAGAGCACCTGTGATACACTTAGAGGCATCAACAAGTAGAGCTCTACTGGCGTTAGAAGGAGGGCCTCAACAAATCCTTGTGAATTTGTAGGATATTTACTAGTTTTGGTATATTTTGATCTAAGATCATGCTATTCTTTGCATAATTCTACTTATTTTAGCATAATTGTGTAAAGGTTGGTGATCTTCATGGTTTTAGACTAGTGCTTGTGCTCATTTAAACAAAGATCAATATCCTTTGAAGACATATGTTAGATTTTGGTAAAGATAGCTTTGGAATTGTGAGTTCAATGGATTTGAGGTTAGTAATAGCTATTTTGATCAAAGATTCATGAATAATTTGAAAATTTGAGTTCATTTGAACCTAAAACATGTAAAGATTGATCTTAATTACATATTTGGACACTTATTTGAGCTAATTTGGTTAAAGATTATTGTCCTTAATTGTTCTTTATATGAATCTTCATAAAATTTGCTTAATGTGCAAGTCTAATCATTATTATTCATACATATTGATTTGACACATATTATTCTAAACAAGATTCAAAATTTTCAAACCAAAACTACCATGAATTAAAAAAAGGTCACGTTTTGAGACCAGGGAACCTCTACTTGAATTAGAAGTCCATAGAAGAGCTGGGCAGGACAAAGGTAAGCACAAGATTTCAAAGTCTTTGCCAACTTCACCACTTTAGGTTGCTCACACATTTAACCCCAATCAAGGTATGGCTTGACTGGGTGTCTTTCCTATCAACATGCTAGGTGTGGTATATGACCTTCCTTGTAACCCTAAAAAATATTTGCCAACATTTAGTCCAACTAGTATTGTAATTTTAGAGGAACATATTAAGTCATTCAAAGCTACATTAATATTGTTAAATGTAGTACTTGAGGATGTAGCATGTAGGCTATTTCCTTTTACTTTTAAAGATGCTAATTATGAATGTTTTTTAAATTTACTTGAGAATTACATTAATAGTTGGGACCACTTTAACAATATTTTTATTGACCAGCTCAGTAAAATTATTAGTCCTTATATCTTATACCAATAGTTCACCATAATCAAGAGGGATGCAAATGAACCTATAAGAGTATTTCATGCTAGGTTCCAAAATATGTATAGTTATACCATAGATATCTACAAGACCGATGATGTTTTGGCTTTAAAAATATATAAGGATGCCTTATATCTTATGACCTATGTGTTCATAAAGAGGGATATTAGACCTATGAATACCCTAGCCTTAGCCTATTCTAAATTAGTGATCATCAATGATCAGATGTATCCCCAAGGTCAATTGGCTTACTCTATTCCCAATGTCAACCCACATATGCCCACATTGAATGTCTTCCCTAATAACAATCAGAATATGCCAACTCTAAATCAAATCCCATCTTTGAACTAGTTACCTTTGAGCCAAGCTGATCCTAACTAGAACTTAGGATTATTTAACCATCTTGTAACTGGATTTAATTCAAATGATCAAAAAAATTTAGTAACATCCAATGGTGCTAATAATAATCAGGCTCATAATTCATAAGCTCCTAAGAGTGAGAATGAATCTATTTTAAATATGGTCAAAAATATTAGCACTGATTTCCTTCAATTACAAAATCAAGTTAACCATACTGGAGAGATCTCAGGTGGGAACATTTCCTTCCAAATGTTTAGCAGACCTAACAATATATTCTAGAATCATAGTTTTCACAACAATAAGAATAATGAATCAACTACTGATAAGAAAACTATGGACATAAATATTATAGATGTTATCTTAACTGATTATTGTAGGGCACATTACACTACTAAGCTTGGTGAAATTGATTGCATTGGATTCTATAAATTTTTTAAAGCTTTTTAAGAAGAACTAGACAATTTTAAAAGTGATTCCTAACAAAGATAATGGTGCAAATACTTCAAGATCCAAATCATCTAACCAAGTCAACATGGTGGAAACGTTTGAATTCTCCTTTCAAGAAGACAATGAACCTAATGATATTTTAGAAGAATTACATGCCTTCCAATAATTCTTGAAGAAGACATATCTATTGAGGAATAAAGAGAAGAGGCATCCTTTGACTACATCAACACCTCCAAACAACTTTGGCACTCCTCCAAACACTACTTTAGATAATAATCTAGAACCTCCAAAGGGAAGTACTTCTAAAATTACTAATGCATTTATTTCTTCAAATAAAACTAGGTATAATATTGTAAAAGAAATGAAGAAAATAAAGGCTAACATCACGTTTCATGAATTGATGTAGATCATTGAACAAAGGGACCTATTATTGGAGTCCTTATGAAAAAAACCTAGCAAGCCATCCAAGACTGATAATACCAATGTTGCTATGTATAAAGCTAAAACAAAATCCCCACCTTTTCTGCTTACTATCAGAATATTTGGTAAGAATATACATAGCTATTTATTAGATTCAGGGGCATGCACAAACATTATGCCAGTAGGTATTTGTAAACAACTTGGCTTGAATCTTATCAAATCTGATAGAGTTATCACTCAGTTAAGTCTAGATTTAAGGTAATTGGTAAATTATTAAATGTTCATATGCAATTTACCTCTGAGCCTAGAGTCCAACAATTTATTGACATCTAGGTGGTAGACATTCTTGATTCTTATGGTTTACTATTGAGTAGGGAATGGACCAAATCCATAAATGGATACATGTCCACTAACTTTTCACATTTTTGGATACCATGGAAAGGGGTACCAAATCAAATTAGAGTGGAAAGAGAATAAAGGATAAAACATATAATCATCGAATACAATGTGTGAATGAAAAGGTGAACATTATTAATTCTGATTTGGGAATTTTCACTCTTAAAAATTCCAAGGTGTGTGAGTCTAAACGTTCTCATATTTTTCCTAGATTGTGGAAGCTAAATTTTGATGGAGCTAGATGTAAGTCTGGGTCTAGAGTAGGAGTTGTCCTAATCAATCCTATTTGTAAGAAATATCATGCTTACTATAGACTCCAATTTTCATGCACCAATAATCTTGTAGAATATAAAGCATTGGTCTTAGGATTACAATTTTCCATCAAGTACAAAGTCAAAGAACTACTAGTTCATGGTGATTCAGAACTTGTAGTCAATCAGGTGATGAGTAGGTACCAGTGTAAATTATCATATCTCAAGAGATATAAGTTTAGAGTATGGGATTTGCTAGAATATTTTGATGCTTTTAACATTGTTCCCACCCCTAGGGAAGAAAAAAGGCTAATGATGAGCTTGCCTTAGCTATAGCCAATCTTATGCCAAACCATGACTCCCTAAACTTTAGCATTGAGCTAGTTCCATGCCCTTCAGTCCCACATAATGTAAACCATATGTAATTTTTTAATGATGACCAAAAGATCCTAGACTTCATGACTAATTCAGGAGTATTTGAGGCACATGTCATAGATGAGGCCAATAAGAATACTCTTGAAGATGATGGAAGATTTTATAGCAAAGGCATTCAGCTAAATGACAACAAAATTCTAAAAGGCATGATTACCCTGGAGAGGTTATTTGACTAGGATAAGATGGTTGAGAATACTAGGATTACTAAAACAAGTGGGAAGGATTATAAATTAGTTGATCTTAGCCTCAAGATCAACCTCATCTAGTTAACATTGGAACAACATGTACAAACATTGAAGATAAAAAATCTAAAGACTTGCTGACAAACTATAAGGACATAATGACATTGTCTTATGATGGCTTAAATATTTTTGATCCAAGAGTCATCACTCATACCATACCCTTGAAGAAAGATTTCAAACCTTTCAAATAAAAATATAATCCTTTCAACTTTGTTTTAGAGCTTATGATTTACAGAGAACTCAAAAATTTGTTAGATGCTAAGATTATATTTCCCACTAGGCACTCTACTTGGGTAGCCAATTTGGTCAGTTAGGAAAAATAATGATGAAATAAGACTATGTATTGACTTTAGAAATCTAAATAAATCATCTGAAAAAGACAACTACCCTTTTCTTTCTTTAGACCAAGTTATACAAAGTGTTTTTTTTCTGCTATGATGGATTTTTAGGGTATAACTAGGTATTGGTAAATCAAGAAGATATAATAAAGATTGCTTTCACTACCAAATGGGACATGTTTACATACAAGAGGATGACATTCAAACTAATCAACATAAGAGTAATATTTCAAAGGGCTATGATTCATGCTTTCCAAGGATTGGTAGCTAAATGCATCATTATATACATGGATGATCTAATTATTTTTTCTAAAAATAGGGAAGACCACATCATGTAGTTACAATAGGTATTTGAAATCTCTAAAAGGTATGGGATCTCTTTCAACCCTAAGAAGAGTATCTTTTGTGTTACTAAGGGAATTTTTTTAGGTCATGTCATTACTAAGGAAGGAATCTCTATAAATCTAGATAGAGTAGAAGCTATATCAAAGATAGATCCTCCTAATAGTAGGAAAGAACTAAAATCATTCTTTCTGGCTTTGCAAAAATTGTCAAGCCATTGAATGACATGTTGAAGAAAGATGTCAAAATCACTTGGAATGAAGAAACTAGGAAGGCATTCAATGACATCAAAGAGGCAATTGGTCAATCCCTAGTCTTGATAAGCCCAAAATTATCCAAAGATTTATACCTTTATTCCTTTTCTTTTGACCATACTATTGATGTGACCACCTAATTACTTTCATGAACACCAATTTTAATAATGTTGAGTTAAATTATTATTTAATTAATAAACAAGCATGTGCATTAGTAAAGGTAGTGAAAAAAATCAGGCACTACATTCTTAAGAATAAAGTGCATGCCATCCTACCTGACCTTTCTAGAAAGCTCATGCTAAGTTAGAATGAACTTGGAGAGAGAAGATGTAAGTGGATGTCTATCCTGTAGGAATATGACATTAAGATGAAAACTATAAAATTGGTAAGGTGCCAAGGTTTGATTCAAATGATTGCCAATGCTTACCCCAAGTTAAGTGTCATCCAAGTTGATCAACAAATATTTTAGACTAATGACTGGTATGATCCTATCATTCATTTGATAATTAATGATACTTGTCCTATATGACTAACTAGGGAGAAAAAGAGAGCTCTCAGACTCAAAACATCCCATTACTTGATAAAAAATGGAGTGCTATACCAAAAGAACTTTGAAGGTATCTACCTAAGAGTTTCCAAAGAAGAAGCTACTGAAATAATGAACACCTTTCATGAGAAGTTAGAAAGTGGGCATCCATTTGGAAGAACCACAACCCAAAATTTTTTGAGAGATGGATACTATTGGCCCACCATCTTCAAAGACACTCACAAACATATGAGAGAATGAAACTCATGCCAAATCTTTAGCATAAAGGATCCAAGAGAAGCAATGCCATTACAACCAATAATGGTTGATAAACTCTTTGCATAGTGGGGGTTAGAATTTATAGGGGTGGTAAACCCCAACTCATTAGAAGGTTACAAATATGTTCTAACTACCATTGATTATTGCATGAGGTGGGTTAAAGTAGTAGCCACCAAACAATGCATAACTGAAGAAGTGATCATTTTTTTAGATGAAAACATATGCACCAAGTTTGGGACTCTAGTCTCTCTAGTATGTGACAATGGATCTACCTTCATATCCATTGAAATGACATCATAGGTATATGATAATAGTATCATTCTCAAGTTTGCATCCAACCATTATCTTCAAGGTAATGGAGTGTCTAAATTTACTAATAAGAACTTCATCAAATCAATAAAGAAGTCTATAATAGACAAACCTATAACTTGGCATAAACTTCTCAAATATGCCCTTTGGGTAGACATAATAAAAATTAAGCAGGCCCTAGAGACATCATTCTTCTTGTTGGTGTATGGACAAGAGCCCATATTCCCTATCTCCCTCAAGTTACTTACATACAAGTTCATGTAAGAATATATGAAAGAATATCAGGAACTTGCAAATTCAAGATTGCTAGACATTGTTCAAATGGAAGATGCATGAGAAGAAGATTTTTCTAATTTTAGCAGACACCAGACCATGGTGAAGAGGTGTTCAGATAAGAGATCATATATAAATGTGTTCAAATAAGGAAACTTCTTCTTTGGAATAAGGCATCTAAACTAAAGGGTAAACAAAGAAAGTTCACACCTTTGTGGATAAGTCTCTATCAGATTGATGACACACTTGGGAATAACACCTTCAATCTAAAATACCTACAAGTTGTAGAAATCACATTTCCCACCAATGGGAAGTATCTCAAGCATTACTTTTTTGTTGCTCCTCCTGGGGTCTTCATGGAGTAAATCTGTAAGACTAGTTAGAGTTAGTGTAGGTAGGTTGGTTGGTTTATTTATATCCTTTCCTTCCTATCCCTTGTTTACACATATGTTTATGCATATTTATTTGCTTGTTTCTTTGATGTCTACTTTTTTTTTGTCCCTTGATGCTAATAAGTCTTTTTGGACAGCCCTCAGTTTAGATTTTATTCAATGTCTTAGAAACTCCATAAGTTCACAAATGTAGGTATGTATCTTGAGCAAATGTTGACCTTGGATCTAAAATATGATCTTAATGTTATGATTTAGAAAAACTAGTAAGAACTAAGTGGATAGGTTAACTGTTTCATAAGAATTCAAACATTGTTTTGATCTAAACTTGGTTTTAAGAAGAATTGAACATATGGGATGAAATATTAAATTATTGGAACACAATCATGCGTTAAGTGAACCAACTTGGGGAACAAAAAAGGACCTACTTATGGACATGATTTTTTTGAAATTTTATAAATGTGAACTTATATAGATAATTAGAGATGGCTACACTCAAAATTTGAAAATAGTATTAAAACATGAATTATAGCATTTTGAGTCTAGTTTCCAATTTTTTTTTTTTTTGAAAAATAGTTAATTACAAATAAGTCAAACATATAAAATTTGAAGAGGAGCTCCTATTTTTTTAAGAAAACATAGTAGATAGATGGCTGTACAGCCCACCATTTTTTTAGCATCATTAAATATTGCTATAAACCCTTTGGTAAATATCTAGATAAGATCTTATAGTGTGTTAAAAAAAAAAATTAATATTTTTTTGATGAATATTTTTGTATTAATTTTGAAATTAAGTATATCTTAAAAATTGACAAAAAAATGGATAGTTGGCCATGCAGCCCACCCTAACTACCTCAAAAAAAATGAAAATTGATTTATTTTTTGAATGTGTGTAGAATTAGGCCTAGTTTGTTACCATATAATTTGTTTTTTAGTTGGATTAATGAAAAAAAATAGATAAACATGAATAGGCTTGTATGGGTGTGGCATGTAGTGACATAAAAAAAGGTGTTGTTAGAAATAAAATAAGTTTGAACCCTTAAAATAGCCCAAAAATTATAAAAATCATACATTTAGAAAGAGGACAATGTGCTCATCATAATGGTAATAATTTTTTAAATTTTGATGTTGAAATCCATAGCGTATTTGGCGATTGAAGTTGATTTTTTTTGGTTTTTCCTAAAACACTCAGTCTCGGCTATAGATGCATAATCCCAAACCTTTGGCTTAAAAATCCAAACCAATTACTGAGCCTAAAGGCTCAGTTTTAAATTCAAATTCAAATAACATGTACATGTTGTATAACATATGTGTGTTATATAATGAAATATAGAATGCATACGTGTTATATAATGCGTATGCATTGCTTTGACATAAAATGAAACAAACAAATTTCATGTTTGTTATAAGGGAAAGGTCCCATTAGCCATGCAACCTTATAGGGGAAATGCCAAATTTCATGTTTATTATAGGGAAAAGGTCCCATTAGTTTTGGATAGTGAATTAAGGTGCCATAACATCGCATTAGAATTCAAAATCTTTACCCATTTCAATATCTTGTCTTAACTACTTATAACTAAGGTTTTAAGGTCTAACACATTATACATTTTACAATATAGCTAATTTTATCATTATAGGTCATAAAATACATTTTTTGAACCTATGATCAAGACTTAACCTTTAGAGTACCAATCACTGTGTATTAGAGTATCAATACTTGACTCTTACTTGTCAAGATTTGATTGGTTACTTTTAACTTTATAGAATAAATGTTGAACAAGTATTATATATTACATGTTCAGGTTTTGGTGTACTTTAATATTTATATACACAATATGTTTCATCAATAAAACACATGTTAATAAAATCCTTGTTCGATAATTTAAACATGCACAACTATTGGGACCTTTCCCCTAGTAGGGCAAGGATATACCTTACCACTTTACTTGGCTAAAATCCTACTTGCCCGTAAATTTTGTGTTTCTTATTGATATTATTCTACATACCTAAAATCCTATCTTACCTTTTTGTTGTTTCATTGATATCTTTGACAATACACCTTTATTTATAAATTTTGAATTAATTTGTTTAAGTGGCAAATCTATTGAATTCGAATATGTAGTATAGATAATCTTTTGTAAGTAGAAATAAAAATTGATCCCTTGGTATAACAGTGCATCTATTGGATATCTATTTCAATAATGCTATCTAATGGAGCCCAATACTTGTGAATCATACCTTGGATTGTCCCAAAAACATTCCTAAAATGTGTTGAATAAAGTCCCTTAAGTTTCCTCCAAGGTCACTTAGTGTATCTAATTCAATAGGTGTATTTTGGGGTCCTAATTGAAAGTCTAACAAGAGTCTTATATTGTTACAATTATTCATTTAATTCTCCTAATGTATTCATATAAATTATTCAAAATTTTCCTAAAATTAATATCTCTTATGAAAATATGGTTAATCCTTCATTCCATGCACCTCCTTCATTTACCCCTCCATCACACATGGGGCAACCATAAACCACTCCATCCATTCCCACATCATCTAAAGAGTATGTCTTTGACATGGGACTAGTCCTAGCCACACCATGGATGCAACAATTAAAAGCTTAAAAATAAGCTAGACAATACTTGGTGCTTATCAATACTATAGAGTTCTATACCTTGTACTATGTAATTGGGATGGTAAGATATGAAAGTGGGATGATGGGTAAAATTTATGTACATGTTTTTCTTAAATATTTTGGTTAGGTTGGGTACACATTTTGTTTTGTATAATATGTGGTTTTGAGCTCAATAAACTTGAAATGGTCAAATGTATCCATTAGTGATGATGTGGTTTTAAGATGTTGTGCCTGTAGTGATGAATGTATAGTTTAGAAAATATCTAAATGCACTAGGGGATTTGTTTGAAACCATTAAGGGATGACATAAACTTGGCATTAACCAAGTACAACATATGTATAAGTTACCCTAGCTCAAACTATATTGAACTTATTTAATATAAATTAAACCTGTAATAATGTCCCCTAAATTTGAGACCTACTTCCCTCAGGGATGATGCTAAGTAGGGAGACCCAATAATTGTTCATGTGGATGATGAACTACTCAATTCATATATATGGTTGATCAAAATTAAATACTAGTGTGCACCCCCTTGCCAAATGTTTCGAGATTATATATATATATATATATATATATATATATATAATCAACTTGTTCATATTTCATTGTAAGGAGCTTAAACCTTACGATGTGGACTGCAAGAAAGTAATATATGTCTCAGAATTCTTACTAGCCTCTATCTTAGGATTTAAGGCTGAGGCTCATCCATTGATAATTTGTGTTTTCTCCTATGTGTAAGATTTAATGTGAATTTACTTTGGGATTTAGAATTAATTCAAGTTAGAGGTATATAAATAATTTGAATACATACATGTAGAAAAATGATAATTTTTAGTGCTTGCTTAATATGGATGAGACCTTAAATGGCTCTACATGACAATTTTAGTAAAGTAATAATAATTCAGAGGCTCACATCATGTGAATTATTTACTAGACATGAGCTGATTGGATTGATGTCAATCTTTAAACATTATTGGATTATATGTATGTATGATAAATTTATGAATAGGCCTTAGTTGGATTGGTTGGCTCGGTGCTGGAACATGTCTAAGTATCAAAGATGTGCATATCTAACAATTCTAACACTTCACCAGGTGTACTAGACCTACACATGTGGAAATATTTGATTGGCTTGGGCATCCTTAGTCTCTAAAAATCTTGATGCTTCTAAGACAAGTGACAATTAGATCTCTAACACAAATATATGTGTGTACAAGATACACATGTGGTGATGTATCTAATTAGATTAAGCCTCACAAGGATCTGATATATCTCTTTAATGCTTCTAGGACCTGACACCTCTAATAGTTCTAACACTTTTGAGCATGTTAGAGGTATACGTGGTGATATATAATTATATTTGGACTCTTATGGCATTGTCAACTCTAAAACTTCTAGGACTTAATGCATCTTTGATAGCTTTAACACTTTTATGTGAATGGGGTACACATGTGGCACAACAAGGTTCAATTATAGGGGAAATTCAATTAAGGAGGTATGGGAGGATAATTTGAACCCCTTTTTGACATTACTATAAGATCATGATAGATAAGTTGGATAAAATTAAGTATGATTCTATCTATCATGAATTGAACTAACTAGTTGATTGGTTCAATTAGGGACATGACTTAGACAAAATTGAGCCCCTAAACCAAATTTATGGTCTAATCAATTATATAATCTAGATGTAACATGTATAACTTAATTGACCCTAATTTAATCAAAAATTTAAATATAGTAAATTTAAACTATTAAACCTAAATTGGAGTCTACAATTTGATTGAAAGGGCTAAATTAGGTCACATTTCATGACATATTGATCATAAACCATAATTTCATCACTTAAACATGTATAGTTCCCATAAACCCTAATTTCATGACATATACACATGTAAAAACCCATTACACTAAATCCCTAACCCTAAATCCTAATTTTATAACAAACACAACTCCTAAGTTCCTTGATTTTATCACAAATGCATAAATTCATGAATGTGATTAGTGCCAATTTATGATCCTATTATTCACCTAGTTTTATAAGGACTTATGATGGGATTTTGGGAAAAATTAGCTCATTTTGTATTAAATATTGAGCCTTATTTCATAATTCATTAGTCTTATTTCTTCATAGTCTTATCAAGAGTCTGGTTGGATTATGTATTGGATATTTATGCATCATATTGGGGATTTATGCATCATATTGAGTCTTATTACATCATTTGAGCCTTATTAAATCATATGATAGCTTTATTGAATCATATTGGATATTTATTACATTATATGATAGTATTATTGCATCAGATGATAGTCTTATTGCATCGCATGATAGTCTTATTGCATCATATGGTAATCTTATTTCATCATATTGAGCTTTATTACATTATATGATAGTATTGTTTCAACATTTTATAGTCTTATTAAATCATATTAGGGATTTATGCATCATATTATATTCTTATTGAGTGTTATTGCATCATATTATAATATTATAGTGGAAAAAATGCATCGAGCTATTTTGCTTGTTTTTATAGTATATGCCTATACTTCAAGGAACACGTACTCATTATAGGAATGTATACATGTTCTTGTAACACATACGTGTTCCTATAATGCATACACATTCCTTAAAGTAAAAAAAAAACTCACTTTTCAACATTTATTTTTATCCCTAATCTAGATTGTTGTCCCCATAGACATTCCCTGCATACTCTACATACTTTTTTGGTTGTAAATTTTTTTTAGATCCCACATTTTAAGTACTTTCTTGGTTACTTTATCAAAATGGGCTCCAATTCATGTTCAGGGAAGAAGAAGAATTTGAATAACAAAAACATCAAATCAATTAGAAGAGTTGAGAGAAAAAAAACAAGGTACACATACAAGCATTTCATTATAGACAAGGTATAAACACTAACCTTGATGAGCCAAATGCCTTAAATAATGAGCTAATTGATAATAATCAATTGATTAATTATGAAATTTATAATAATGAATTTAACTATGATGAAATTGACAATATAAAATTAGATAATGCTGAAACGTCACATTTAAAGTTTAGAGTTTTTGATTATGTTGATGAAGAGCCTATGCATGATACTTTACCCATAAATAATAAAGAAAACTTAATAGAATCAAATAATGATGAAGTTAACAATTAAGAAAATTTCATGGAAACATATAATGAAGAAACAAAAAATGAAGAAAATTTCATGGAAAATTATAATGATTTTGAAACACCCTCTCAATGGATTCTACCAACAACACCTCCAAGAATTGTGCATAGAAAAGATAAGTACTTAATTGAAGTTGATGAAAATATTTTGAAACCAATGCATAAAAAAATGTCTAACTACCCTTCAAGAAGATTGGCTCAAGAAATTTGGGATAGTTTCTTTCATAGATTGGAGTATAATAGTCAAATATGTTAATTATTTGTTTCATTGATGAAATTAGTTAAGATGAGACCTATAATGTAGACATTAATACTAAGAACATCTAACATGGATAATAAAAATGATGAAATTATTGAAAATCTACATGATGCATATCATATTGTAGGCCTAAAATCATGTAACAAATATTTTAATGCTGGTGATGTATGATGACAACTTGTGTAGTAATTGTTGAAACAAGGAAAAAATGATTGATTTCAAAAACAAGTCGAACACTTGATATAAATAGAAAACATTAATGAAAGCAATTTCAAGATGTGAAAGACTTAATGAACCCAATATAAAAGAGCTCTGGGCATCCTCTGGTAGACTTCCATGAAAGGATAAGGCTATATCTGATGCTTTGAAAGACTTACTCAATTTTGAAAAGATAATACAAGAGTTTCATCCAATGCAAGAGAGGTAGTGAAAAGAAGAGTTGGTTCTCATAATCATGAACCACATCCAAAACATTTTTTGGATATGACTCAAACACAATTGTACTCTAATTTTTTGGAAAGACATACACAAATTTCTATAATTCAAAGACTTTTTGAGATGGCCAAACCTTTTTATGTAAAAATAAATCACACATACACCACTTGTTATAGGCAACATGTTGAATTTTCAATGCACTATGATGTTTTTCACCATATTCATTGTACTTTGCATACTAATAACATTTTTTAGGAGTGTGGTATAGAAGTTCCACAAAAATCAGCCAAAGAATTTATTTCAAATATTTTTTGTGAAAGACCAGATGGACAGTTATTTTATAAGAAAGCATGTTTGGATGGAAATTACAACATTTGGGGTGGATTGCCAAAATTGAAAAAATATATCCATGAGGAGTGTACAAGTGTAATTGGATAGGAATTAGTTGGTTTAAACAAATAAAAACCTATGACTTATCAAGTAAAAGATGGAAAAAAATCTAAAAGGTGTGAGCTTGTTATGAAAGAGATACCTGTTTCAAAATTTATGGTTGAATTCATAGAGAAAATTGTTTATGAGTATGTGAGGCACCCATATAGGGTTAAATGGTTGGATTAACATTTAAAACTAAGAAAGGACACATTCCCACTTGATTATATTGTTTCATTAGTTGAATTTGCTAAAAATTATACATTCAAAGCACAAATGTAAGTTTAATCATAGTATTACAACTCAACACAAATTGCCATATTCATGCATATAACATTCATGCATGCACCTGATAGTACAAAGGAAGATCAAAAAATATTGAGGGAGTACCATTTCTCTATCAGTGATAACTGATCACATTGTATAGAGTATGTGAAAGGTTGTTTAGAGAAGTTATATAGACAGTTGACTTAGAGGAACACTATTTTGAAATAACATTACATTTGGTCAAACAATTGCACATTGTAATTCAAGAATGCACAAATGTTTTATTGGTTGAGAAGTATGCATGTTACCACTGGTGTAGAAAATATTTGGAGTTTCACTAAGGCTGGCCATAAAAAAGGGGAACACGATGGTGTTGGAGCATGTGTAAAAAGAGCCATTTCAAGGGAAGAGTTAAAATATGACAATGTTGCTAATTTGATTGATACAAAAGTTATGGTTGATTGGTGTAATGAGAACATATGTCATGGTGCTTAAGCAAATTCTACTATTCATAGACATTTTTGGTTAATGAAGGAAAAAGACTTGGTGAAATATGAGGATTATATGACTCTAATAGATTCAAGTACGCTCCACTCATTTCATATCTCAAATGTAGGTTCTCCACTATTCATACGCAACACTTGGCATGTTTTTGTTCTACATGCATGGAATTTGTTTGGAATGAGTGTGAGTCATAAGAGATGGTGGATGACTAGATTTTTAAAATTTTGATGCCAATCAATAAATATCAGGTTTCACTAGCATTGTAACTTATAGACATAACATCATCACATGACTTTGACCATTTATCTAATCTAGTATAGCCAAGTAGAAGATTAATCTTTATGTCCTATATATTCTCATAATCTATCTTCATAATGTCATTAATTTTTTTTTATGATGTAGGCCATGTTTTTGTAGTTATTTCTAATGAGGAAAATGTAGAGGGAACATATTACTATTTATGTTGGTGTGTAGATGGAAAGAACAAATTGAATTCCCTAATCGTAGATGGAGAAAACATTGATTATCCCATTGGGTCTATGGTAGTCAATGAAACTTGGATTCAATGATATCCTATAAAAAATTCAAATGTATGGTTGTTTGAAGACTTTGAAACTCACAAAAATATTTTACACTATTAAAATTTGGTTCTTGCAATGAATATTTAATTTCAGAATCTATGGAAAGTTCACAAGTTAGACCATGAAGCTATTCTTGATAATATAAATATTAGAGTAGATTCAAGTGGTTCATTGGATTGAAATTCATAGGTATGTTGACTTGTAAAATGTATATGTAATCAATTTTACCAAATATTTTTGATTTTATAGGTAGTATGTGCATAAATTTCATCTTTAATTACTTACTAACATTTTTTTGTAGGTTAGTGGTGCCAAATCAGTTTTCACCTTCATGTGGTTGGCACCATTAGTAAATAATTTCATATTATTGAAGCTAATAAAAGCTTACTAAAATTATTCAACATTTTCATGCTCTTGAATAATTGCTCATGACAAGTTTATTTCTCCTTGTGGCCTTCCAAACACATTTGTTGTCAGTGTTTTCGTGCTCTAGAATAGATATTAAAATGCACTTGTAGGTAGAAGTGGGTATCATGATCATTGAAAAATAATTAATTTGCCTATATAGACATGCTCAAAGTGGTGGATTTGCACCTGCTAGTCCCAGAGGTAAAGATGCTAGTTGGAGGTCAACAAGTTATCTCTTCACTACCAAAAAGTTGCATTTTAGGACCCTTTACTGCAACTTCTACCACAAATTGATCTTAGAGGTGATTCAAAATAAATTCAGGGTATAATTAGATGAATTTCATATGCATACAAGAGATCATATGATTCTTCCATATGACTTACAATTTTGGTTTTATGCATGATTGAAGTTAGGATAAAAATCAACATCTTTCTTGTACTAGGAAGGACATTCTTGAGCCCAGAATGGGTGGACTGTTTATCATCTAGTCCAAATGAGAGGCAAATAACCTATTCCTAGATGTTATCCACCCCTTAAAACATGTTGGTAGTGCAACTTTTTAGCCAACAAGCACTAAAAATTGAGTTATTGGATCGTAGCTTCAACTTTGACAACATTTGTTGTCAGTGTTTCTGTGCTCTAAAACAATAGTGAAAATGTACCTGTGGGTGGAATTAAGTGTCATGGTCTTGGAACACATTTAATTTGCCTATTTATATGTGTTAAAAGTAGTGGGATTTCACCTTTCGGTCCTAGAGGCAAAGTTGCTAGTTGGAGGTCAACAAGTTGTCTCTTCATTACCAAAAAGTTGAATTTTAGGATTCTTTACTGCAACTTTTACGACAAATTATTCTTAGAGGTGATTTAGTATAGATTCAGAGTGAAATTAGAGGAATTTCACATGCACATGAGGGATCTTAATGTTCCTCTATATGACTTATAGTTTTGGTTTTATGCATGCCTGAAGTTAGGCTAAAAAGTAACATCTTTCTTGTATTGGGAAGGGCATTCTTGAGCCCAAAATGGGTGGTAGGTTTGTCATTTGGGATAGATGGGAGGCCAAGAACCTGGTATTAGATGTTATCTACTCCTTTGGACATGTTGGTAGTGCTCTTTTTCATCCAACAAGTATAAAAAATTGAGATCTCAGACCATAGCTTCAACTTTGACAACATTTATGGTCAGTGTTTCCATGCTCTAAGATAGTAGTGAAATGCAATTGCAAGTGAAAGTGGGTGTCAAAATCATTGGAACAATTGTAATTTTCACATATATACATGATCAAAGTAGTGGATTTGTATTTACCAATTCTGGAGGCAAATTTGCTAGTTGGAGGTCAACAAGTTGTCTCTTCACTACCAAAAAAGTTGCATTTTAAGACCCTTTACTAAAACTTCTACCATGGATTTCTCTTAGAGGTGATTCATAATAGATTCAGGATGTAATTATAAGGACTTACCATGCACACAATGGATATTATGGTTCCTTCATATGACTTATAGTTTTTTTTTATGCATGCCTAAAGTTAGGCTAAAATTAACATCTTTCTTGTATTGGGAAGGGATTTCTTGAGCTTGAAATGGGTGGTGGGTTTGTCATTTAGGCCAAATGGGAGGCCAAGAACCTAGTAATATATGTTTTAGATTAAGGTAAAAATAGGTTTTTAAGGGACCCTAAAACCCTTTAACAGAATCAAAAATGATAAAGCATTACCAAGCACCAGGAAAAGCCTTCCTAAAACCTACTAAATAGTAGCATCAGACACAGGTTATACTAGGACAACATCAAAATCTAGGTTATAATCAACCCCCTAATAGTCCAAGTAATGATTTAAAATCTATTTTTTAGGGGTAAAATCTAGAATAGTTGATTGCCTAGTAATATGGTTATCATACCCTATATATGTGTTTTAAATGCTAATTTTTACCCAACAAGCATCGAAAATTGAGTTCTCAGATCATAGCTTCAAGTTTGACAACATTTGTTGTTAGTGTTTCCATGCTTCAAAACAATAGTGAAAATGTAATTGTGGGTGGAAGTGGGTGTCATAATCATTGGAGAATGTGTAATTTTCATATATATATACATGTGCTCAAAGTGGTGAATTTACACCTGCTAGTCTCAGAGGTAATGTTACTAGTTGGAGGTCAAGAAGTTTTCTCTTCACTGCCAAAAAGTTACATTTAAGACCCTTTACTATAACTTCTACCACAGATTTATTTTAGAGGTGATTAAAACTATATTTGGGTGTAATTAGAGGTATTTAACATGAAAAAAAGGGATATTATAGTTCATCCATATGGCTTATAGTTTTGGTTTTTTGCATGCCTAAAGTTAGGCTAAAAATCAACATCTTTCTTGTATTGGGAAGGGCATTCTTGAGCCCAGAATGGGTTGTGGGTTTGTCATATAGGCCATATGGGAGGCCAAGAACCTGGTAATAGATGTTATATACCCCTTTGGACATGATGGTAGTGCCATTTTTAATCCAAAAAGCACCAAAAATTGAGTTCTTGAACCATAGCTTTAACTTTGACAAGATTTGTTGTCAGTGTTTCCATGTTCCAGAACATTAGTGAAAATATGCTTATGAGTGGAATTAGGTGTCATGATCCATGAAAAAAATGTAATTTGCCTATTTAGATGTGTTTTAAGTGATGTATTTTCACCTGTCAGTCTCAGAGGCAAATTTTCTAGTTGGAGGTTAACAAGTTGTCTCTTCACTTCTAACAAGTTACATTTTAGGAGAGAAGTAAAATAGTGCATGGTAGTAAGTATGTGATGGCATGAAGATAAATAATAAAGGTAATTTGGATTATATTATACCTTGAATAATATGTAATAACTCTCATTTAAGTGTAAATGATGGCAGATGATGGAAAATCTTGTATTCTTACACACGTGCAGGTTGTGATAGATAGGTCTGTTAACCTATGCTTGGATAATGATAAATAATATTACAAGAAGATCCTAATCAAGAACATAGTGTGGAGTGTTTAATCAGATGAAATTATATCCTCTTATAGGAATAAACCATTATTTGAAACCCTAAGGTAATAATGTCAACTTTTATATATTATATAGGCAACATTGTGACAATAAACATGTCATTCCATGAATAGAAGGAATTAAGACTTGATAAAGGGAATTTAAGAGTATTTAAAGGTGTATTTAGAGTGATAGAACCTAAATTAGACCTTATGTTATCTTAAATACTAATTAAAATCAAATACACAACAATTTAGTATCACCCCTATTGTAGACAGTCAATTTTGGCCCATAATCAATTGAGAAATTGATGCTTTAAGCCTATAACGGATCAAGGAAGGGTTATAACTTATTGTATGAGGTAGAGGATATTATGATATAAATTTTGGTGTGGACTTTAGTCTTTGAAAATTTTAATCATTTAATATATATAACTTTTGATTAGAATAGGACTAATTAGGCCTAGTTTGGGGGTTTATATCAAAGCAAGTGATAACTAGGAGAAAATTAAAGCGTTGTAACTTTGTGAGGAGTTTAAGGGTGATAGAGGGTTCCCTAAAGTGTTCTTAAATATTAAATAAAGGACATAGGTTAATAAAAAAAAGGGGAAAATAGTGAAAATATGGCTAAAAGCCTAGATAGAGTATTGTGACTTTGAGGTGTACCAAGAATGGAACCAAGTGTTTGGTCACTAGAGAATGGTTTATATAAGTTTTTAATGATAACTTAAGACCATAAATGTAATTAATTTGATTCTTAGTAGCTTAAGCTAAGGAATGGTCATAGAGACCTAATGGGATACATAGTGTGAAGGATAGTGAACATCCAAGGAGAAGTATTGAAAGGTGATGTAGGTTTGGACACTTGAAAGAGGTTTGGGCAGGCATGCTTTGAATATTTAATAAAATTCAAGAATTATGATTGTACTCTTGAAAGCTAAAGTGAGATTTGGTCCTTAGAACCCAAGGGGTTGTGCCTAGTCAAAACTAGTGAAGAGACTACAAGCAAGTTTGTCAATAAACTAATGTAAGGAGGTATATAATGATTTAAAATTATAATTAAGGAGTATAACACTATAAATAAAAGTGTATCTATATATTCAACAAATAGGTACATGTGTCAAGTGACAAGTAAGCCCAAGAATCAAAGAGCAATTTTGAATTAGTAAGGGAATATTGAAGATAAAGTCATCAAGTACATTAAAAAACATTGGAATTATGAGTTTTATAATTATAATCAATTATTTTCATTGAAAACCAAGTAAAAATAGGATGATGATGCATTTGTGAAATTTGACCAAATAGACTTGTGTCACTAGCTTTTGCCATAATGGACCTACAGCCCAAAATATGTTGGATATAATCACAAAATTTGGTGGAGAGGCTCATTATGAACTAATATACCCATTAAATATATTATTTTATATTTTTTACAATGGAAACTATTCATTATTTTAGTACAGTCAACCCCATGTCAAATCATGATCAACATTGGAGTCTACCTTGGAGAAATTGATCAATTTGGGGCATATATAGGTTAAGTCAAAGAAAAAAATTTGGTAAAAAATGGTATATATGACCTAAAAATAAATAAAATTTGATAATAAATCTCATATAAATTTTTAAAGTGCCCACTATTTTGACACAGTCCTCTTATAATCAAGAAGGCAACCACTAGAGATTTCTAGAAGTTTGATTAGTTCTAGATGCCAAGAAGTAGTTTAGGCCTTGGAGAGGTATTAAAAAAATATAATATGATGTTTTAAACCTATATTATCCTATATAAGCTATCAAATTTATGGGTTTCATTCAAAATTTTTAATAAAGACAAGTTTTGGCATGAAGTAAGCATGTAGGCAGCTCAAGGTAAATTGTGGTAAAAAGGGTCTACAGAACAAAGTACATATATAAATGACTTTAAAATTGGTAAAATTGGTGTTAATTACATAATATACCAGTATATAATATTTTTAAAGTCATATGATGAGTGTAAGTTCTTGATGCTTTGTCACAATCCCCTCTATGTCTCATAATGGTCACTATTCATGCATGCATACTTTTTAGAGTTTGAAGGTGTGTTTGAGGGTTAAAATATTATTAAATTATTTTAAATGCATGGTCATATGGTTTTAAACATATTAAAAAAATTTAAAATATGTTCACTCTCTAAATTTCATGCAATCCCCATAGGTAGGCTCAAATCCCCACAGGCAATCTCAAAGGCATAAAGGCAAACTTGGTTTTTTGATCATTGAAAAGGTGTTATAATATTTTTTAGATGTAATAAATATTTTTAAAATAAAATATGATCAGTGGGAATTTCAAATTGTCCTTTGGAGATTATTTACAGGGCACGAATAACCCTAGATTAGCAAGCTTTGAGCATTTTCAAGAGATTTAACCATGGGAATTTAATGAAAATTTGTAATATTTATCCCTTATACATGTACAAGGTGAATAAAACAAAATTAACTTGAGATTGTATGGATGTTTATGGATTATAGGATGGAGGGTTTGGAATAGGGCTAATTAGGCCTAAATGATGGTAGGCTAATGAAGGAAGTGATAATTAGAGGTGGAGTTAGGATATGAAATATGACATAGACATGAAAAATGATAGATTGTACCTATAAATTCCATTATAATCTATTGAGAAATCATAACTTTTCTATACAAGGCAAAATATAGTTAAACAACGCTATAAGCCTTAAGAGAGCATTGTGTCCATAAGGTGTGAAATGAGAGTATGCTATTATTGGAGTACTTGAAGGGGGATATAACAGGTATGTTATAATCATATAAGACCATATGTGACAATAGGTTGAGATCTTAAAACATAGACCAATATTTGGTCCTTGAGAACCAAAGAAGACACCTAGGAAGAAACTAGAAAGAGGTTAAGAGGAAGTTTGTGAATGAGGCATGAATGGAATAAGGTAAAGGATGTATGGAGAGAGGTCAATTCCATCAAGGAGGTGATAATAATATTACAATGAATAAGTATTAGATGTAAGAATCTAAATTAATCCCAAAGAGTCAAAAGACGGGCTAGCTTATGAAAGAAGATTCAAATCAAACCATAGCAAGTGAATGTCATCAGTTGGGTTTAGAACTAGCTAATGATGTTTTTATAAACTTCTCCTCCATACCTATACATCAAAATACAAATGTAATTCAAATGCAATCACTGATATTATTTATTTCTTATAAGGGTCTGATTTGCAACATTATCCTAACAAGTTATTCTCAATCTCATAACATTTGTAATCCTTTAGAATACCTCAAAACTAATCATTTAAAATAATCTAAACATAAGTGATTCATACAATATTTACTTCATTAGTTTTATTAAATATTCATGTACAAAATAATAATGCCATATATAGGCATACAATGTTAATAATACACACATACAAAAAATTACATCATGTCTAAAAATATAGTATCTAATGTTGGGTGAATACATAATATATGCATGTACAATGCCAAAAATGCATACATTATCATATAGACATACAAAAAATTACATAATATACAACATCCTAATCATCAAATATTCTCCCTCTCTTTGCTTTCTTTGAAGAAGACTCTCCTTGGGATGCTCTTCTTGTAGATGGAGATATCTTGAATGCCTTGGATTGCTCCAAGGTTTGACTATAGGTACTATGCTCATAGTTCACTTACAACTGAACCTGTTTAGATATAAAAATTATTATAAAATCAACAAGTATACATGAAACCAAGTTAATAAACTCATGTTTTAAACTATAATAAAAAAATAATTTAAACATGCACTTACCATAATCTCATGGTCCTCCTCAATTTACCGTTGATGCTCAACTGGGTCAGTGCCAAGTTCAATTACATGAATAGGCATGTCAAATGATGAAGAAACATGAGGAAATATCATAGTAGTCATCTGAATTGGACTATCAAATGTCATAAGGTAGCCCTGCATACAAAATACATTTATGCATATAAGTTATATTTTCTAAAGTATATAGTAAAATTATTAAAACAAAATTACTAAATTATAATTCAAACTTACAAGAGAATATACATACCTCAGTGACTACTTGTGCATATGACATTGTAGTAGTAATGCCTGAGTCTGTCTCAAATCATAATGATGGAGGAGTGTCCACCCTAGTCATCAGCTAAAAAAACAACCTAATAAGTAGTAGCTTGGTCAATTTACTGATTAAATAAGTTGCTAAAAAGCTTAGTCTTGCATAAGATTTGAAAAAATCTAATGAGGTCATAAGAAGCATGGGTGTGACAAGTGGATATGTGCAACATGTGAATTGTAACACCACACTAAAGGTAAGAAATGTTAGTTTTATGAGGGAGAATGACAACACAACGAGGGAGGATTTTTGATTGAATTTTGTGAAATTGAGTCATTGAATACAAGTTAGGTGTTAAAACATCATTGATATGTACCTATATACATTGGTTTGGATGCTTTTATAGCTTTGCTAAGGTGTATTTCATATTTTGACCTGATTACTTGGTGATTAGGCCTAATTGTCTTAAGGAAATGACTTGGTATGGTTGAGGAAAGTCCTATGAGTATTGGTGTGATAAAAAAGCCCTTATAAATAGTCATTGTGATAAGACAGGTAACCTATGTAGCTATTTATTGAGAAATTTGTAAACTGAGTTTTAATCAGGTTAAGACACCTAGAGTGATGGGTTGATTTTATGGGGGACCTCTATACTTGATCCTTTTAAGAGTGTGTATAACCTTATAAAATAGGTCTCATTAAAATCTAAATAAATATATAGAAAATATAATTGAATATTATAGAGATAAGAGTGAGTGGATAGTCTTCTTTAAAAGTGCATGATTTTGGTTACCCTATAGGTGACATTAGGTTGACTATATATCTGTAGATTCCCCTCAATTTTTTCAAGGGAAGGTATATATATAGTGCAAGTAGGTTGAGGTCAATAAAGGGTGTTATAGTCTTATTGGAACTCAGTATTCATTTTAGGGGTACTTTCTTGATGAAATGTGTTATACTCTTATAGATTTGGCATGTTACTCAAGTGATGAAAGTGAATGGATATATATAAGACCTCTCCCCCAACTAGATATAGTATGTCTTTGGGCCCCTTAAGTAGGTGGTGGTAAAAAACTACTCAACCCCATCTATCTATATGGGGTTGAGGTCCCCTATTTGTATATGGTTGCAAGGCCTATGCCATATACATATAGGCTATAGTTTATAGTCGATGCTCTCCCAAAAAACCAATGGGATCTAATGGAAACCCTCCCAACAAGCTAATAGAATTGACTAGATACAATGGGATCAAGAGGTTGTGCCATCTAAATTTATAACTCCATAGATAAAGATGAAATTATTATGCTCAGATGGAATCAAGATGGGAATTGAATTTATAGCTTTGACCATTTTGGATATCGATCATAGAGATTGAACTGCTATATGTGATTAAGATAAAAGGGAATCAAGTGCCTAGCTATGAGGTTAGTATTTTAAAAAAAGGAGTGGTGTGCATATTGATGAATACATGTTATTCTCAATTGGGAAATTGATATAAATATATTGTACCAAACAAATTTTATCAAATGAATTATATATATACGTCCAATCCTATTGATTGGGATTGACCTGCTATAGGAACTACATATAATGGGATATCAAGCAAATGTTCAACTTTCTATTTTGATTATTGAAAACATAGTTGAGATGGAGGATGAGTTTCTAACAAGTTACACCAATCCATGTTAATACATCAAACAATAAAAAGTCCAATAAAATTACATTAGGTATTTTATATTTTCTTACACAAAATCTACCAATGATGTAATTAAGGTCTATGAATTTACATTTAGAGTATATAAGATTCACTTGAAATTTTACCTCTGTAATGACATGGATAGATGTAGTAGGTAGCCCACTATCTAGTTATGATGTCTAAGGCAACGTCTCCTCCTAGAACATAAAAAAATACACATATATTATTTAATTTAAACATGTAAATTAATTTTTACCTTTTTAATTTTCAAATATAACTTAAAAAATTATCATTAAATTTATATAAAAGATATCTGCATGTGTGTAGAGACTCCCAATATATCCAAAAAAATGCGTGTACCAATAACTCATCAGTCAAGACCATATATTCCAATCCCCTTGAAGCACCACCATCATCATCTAAAGTTCTAGTATAAATAACACCACAACATCTGCATGGGTGGGGTTGGGTACGACCACTAACTAGAGTATTTAGAGCATCTATCTATGAAAGTATACTCATATGATGAATGGGTGTATCAGTAAGTCCATTAAGTACATGAAAAGTGTCTATCTTCACAACCTCTATCATCATAAAGGAAATATCTAGATGAAGTGGCTTTTGGGTAGGGATCCTTGTAGGTCGATTAGGTGCATGATGTACACCTGGTTGATCCTACATGGAGCCATTCCCTCAACCCTAAAACTCACCATAGTAAAATTAGTTTAGAATTTGATTAAGGATAAACTCATAATCAGGTTTCCTCAAAAATTACAAAGGTACCTCATGGTTATTACAAGGGGATAGTAAAAAACCATCCACCATCGCTCCCAAAAATTAGCTTTAATCAAATCATGTTGGCATCGGTGGATTAGAAAATGTTTGGTCATTATGGGAAAAGGGGCATTGATGGCCAAGAAGGCACAAATTTGATGTTTTGTTATATTTTTGTTCTTCATCTCAGATGTTGATAATTTGTCAGCATAGTAAGCCCTACAACTATCCCTATATGACTCCATCTATCAATTTGACTTGTTATCGAGTCAATTTGACCTAATACTAACTCTATGTTATTGGCCAAATAGGTGTGGTGGGTGTTCATGGAAGTGGGCTCCCTTATTCTCCTAATTATTTATTCAATTACAATTTTGTTCTACACTATATGAGTAACTATATCCTCTTGATTGCTTGGGGGATCTAGTAGAACTATAGGAGGGTTAGGAGGGTTAGGCAAAGGGTTAAGAGGGTTGGGTGGAAGGTTAGGTGAATGATTAGGTGAAGCATTTTGACCTATTAGATAAAAAAAATCAAACTATGCAATTTACATTCATAAAAAATTCAAAAAATTGATTTAATCTACAAAAAACCTACCTCTTCTTCATGACAACATTGTTGATCTTGAGAATGCAAGCCAAAGGAAAGATCTACTAGACAAAATTCAAGTTGGAGGGTAAAGTGAATATTTTTAGGCTAAAACATGATCGCAAAACACCAAAACATGAATGGGAAGTAAGAAAAAATGAGAGGAGTTGAGGGTTTTTTTTTGTTTTTTGTTTTTAGAAATGCGTATGCATTACGTTTAGTTATAGGAATGTGTATGCATTCCTATAACACATACACATTCCTATAACTAAAAATAATGTGTATGCATTATGGATTATGAATCTTGAGCCATAACATGTATGCATTATAACCATAATGCATACATATTATGTTATAACACGTACATGTAGTGTGTTATGTCCATGGAATTATCCCCTAACTCTATGTATATACCCCATGCTTGTACTTAATAAACATCCTTTCTTGGGACAAAAGTTACAACAATAGGTTATTGTCTAAGGATCAAACACTTGACCAAATCCCTAAACTTGGCTAAACTAGTTCCCAACTTTTGTTAGAAAGCCTAAATGCTCTAAAAAAATACAAAAATAGGAGCTTATTACAAAATCAAAAGCTTTCCAAGAAAAGGTGACTATGATAAATTCCATTGGGGCTATGGATGCCTAGATAGTAGTGAAAAAAGGATATGATTAGAGCCAAAGGCATCTCTTTTGGGGTTATAGATGCCTAGCTAGCAATAGAGCAATGCCCAAGCCTTCCCTAAGCTAAATTATGGTTCTTAATGAATATCCAAACATGGTGTGAGTCAGTGTTAATTATTAAAGACATGAAACCTAAAAGTTGTCTCCTAAACCCCATGGCAAATAGTAAGTGGAATAAAATCACATATATAACATGGTTAGGTTTTAATAATTGATCCTAACATACAGGTGTAAGGTTTATTTTAACCTTAAATTGATTTTGATGATGACAATAATCAAGTGGAATAGGTAGCCTAATTATTTGTCTAAATTAGAGTATTTAAATTCTAACATATTATTTTATTTCCCCTATAAGTTGCCATTTATTGAGGGTAACATACCTCTATTTCTAAAATATGGGGACCATTATGTTAAAATTATGAAAAATTTGTATTTTGAAATTGAAATTCACTTCACCAGAGAATAATTTACATGTTTTAAACATTATTTGCATTTGAAGATCATCCACTCCTTGGTCTAGTTGGTCTTCTTTGTTCATGGTTCTACTTTAGATTCACCTAATGTTGCTAAAAGTAGATCTCTATGTTTCAAATCACAGGTCTAATGGAGCTCTTCTTCATGGGATCATACTTAGGTTTCATGATATTAATGATTTTATCTCAATTTGACATTTTACTAGCCTTTGGTATGTTAAAATTCAAGTTGAATCCATCTTCAAGCTTCTTGAAACCCTTGTTTAGAAACCCTAACACAAGATTATTTAAGACCAAATTCAAAAACTGGTGGGAACAATTTACACAGGAACATTTTAAATATGCTATATACTTAAACCTAATTTTTATACTAAGTCTTGGTCATGTTTTACAACATGACCAAACCTTAGCCTAAAAATTATAAGCTTGGCCACCTTTATGTCCTGATCCATAAACTACACTGATAAACTCAAAGTGAAGTTTAAAGTATGAATACTGAAATTCTCAAAAAACTTAACAAATTCTCAAAAAACTCAAAAGAACTTGCAAAATATTTGGCAAAAATGTTCTTAGTTGTTGAGTTGGAATGGAATTATCAAATGACTTGTTACTTCCATTTACTAATTAAACCGGATTTTTAATAACGTTGTGATATAATTGTCAAAATTTGAATTACTTGCATGAGTTCATTTAATAATTAAAATCAAATCAACAAACTAAAATTAAATCATGCATCAAATGACAATTACCAAAACACGAAAATGTGATAACAGAGTTCGGCTCAACAATTGATGCCTACATCTCCGGGTTCTCCAAATGAGTGGACCATTTCCATTAAGGGCACTTCAAACACTTGGAAATAATAAACAACTTTCCTACAAGCTGATATCTCAATGCAAAAATTCACCTTCACCATGACTGAAATCAAGCATGGCACCTTCGAATTCCGCAAGTCTTCACACTTGCAAAGTTGCTTCAAAAGTCCTAAAAATCTCCTCTATGGGATGAAAAATACTCCTCTAATACGCAAATTGGCTAAAATAGACTATTAAGATTGTGTATTATGGCCAAAAAATAGATAAAAATCCATTACATAAGCTTTCGAAAACTTTTACAAAGTCTCAACATCTTAAAAATAAAAACATAGTTCAGAATTTGATATATTCAAATAGAAATCCATCCTATTTATAACACTTCGACCTTCGTAGCTAAAGTGGTCAAAGCCTTATCCTTTTGGGTGGCAGGTTAGGGGTTCAAACCATCAGCCCTCTCTTTTAGGTGCTTTGCATGAGTTTTAAATTTTCTCCCTCCTTTTTTGGCACTTGACTTATTCTTTTGTCCCACATGGGCTGCGTGGAAGGTGGTTGCATTCTTTTAATAGCTTAAGCGCATCCTTGGAATGTGTCAACATCCCCTTTTGTGGGAGACTTGGTGCTAAGTGTAGGCATTCATGTTGGTAAATGTGCCAAACATGGCTTGGGTGCAAGACTTAAGGCTGCCATTGGACTTGGTCTTTCCTTCGAACTCACCACCTTGCTTGGTCTCGCCACCTTGCTCAATGAGCTTATCTCATGCTTGACTCCATGTGGCATGTTGATGATGTGGAATCATCAAACTATTTTTTTCAAACCTTTAATTTTGCCAAGTGTTGACCTCCAATAGGTCCAAATGTTGAAATAACCTTGAAATACGTGCCACATGTTGCAAGAGACATTTTTTTACCAATCTTCAAATGGCCATAACAGGAGCTCCCAAACTCAGATTTACGTTCCAAAAAAAGTGTCAAAAATCTCTTAAAGAGCTCTACAATGTGCCACCACTAAAAATCTAACTTAGAACCATTATCAAAACCAAATTTAGAGATTTAACTTGGTATATCTATTCTCACGTTCATCATATTTTGGGACGTGGTAGATGGATCACGAGCTATGTGGCTTGATAAAGTGGTTGGTTTCTCCCATGTGGCCAGGGCATGATATTACCAAATAATAATCACTCTTCATGTGGGATTTCTATGGACTTGCAATTCCAAATCTACAGACTTGTGATTTCAAATCTACAAACTCCCAATTTCTGATCATACCTCCCCAATGGAGGGCTTTTGATCTCCAAAAGTCCAATATCCCCTAAAAATTGCAAACTGGTCTACTGCATCCATGAAAATAGAACCCAATCATAGCAAGAGGTATAAACAATTGCATTAAAATGATTCACAATCAAACTAAAAAAATGCCTAATCCAAAGGCATGAGTAAGTGAATCTGCAACTACCAAAGTGATTATAACATATCAAAATTGCCTGCCCAAATGTCACATCTTGTAAAGCAGTGAATTGCCAAAAACTAAAACAACTCCCAATGTAATTGTAAGACAAGTTTATAATGTCAACAACATACAATAAATGTTATGGACATGTTTCAATACAATGCCCTAGTATGGGACTTATATGCTAAGCAAATGCAAACAACACAAAGTGTATATTGCCTAACATCCAAACATGCCCATAGGGTCTTAACAATGCATCTATACATCCATGTGCAAAAATAGATACATTCAAATAGCAGTCAAAGAAGTGTTGTAAGGAATTAACTCAACCTACAACATGCATTCTGATATTATCTCCAACTGATCAAATGAGTTCAAGTCCTTTAGACAACTCGCACAGCATAGATAGGAGATTCAAAAACTTAGAGTTATCAAAAAGTGAGAATTGAAAAACTTCATATGATAAACTTGTCTTAAAGTGTTCCCACCAACTCTAATCTACATCTATCAAAGCTTGTTCATTCCCTTAGGTGAATTCTTAACCATGCTTTGCAAAAAGAATGTATTGATAATCCACTTAACCATTTATTTCTTCCTAGTGAAATTGATTGTCTCTGTGGATTATTTAACATCATTATGGATTGATTTAACTTCATTGACCTTATTAATAGGTTGATAAATCATCTTAGTTTTACCATTTCCTAGAATGAGAAGATGATTGAAGTTTAAAACAATGATCAATCTGATGTCCACTCATATGGTAATGAGTGCAAACAACCTTCTTAGGTGAGGTCTCCCTTTTACCTCTTCTCGCTTTGCCATGACGAGAATGGTTCTTAACACCTGCAATCTGCTTAAACAAATCATGCCTCTTCCAACAAAATGTAACACTTTGGTTATGCATCCCACAAAAAGTGCATGGAAATGATTGCATTATCTTTTGAATGTTAAATCCAAATTTTTTAAACATAAAAAGTGGATCAGAAGATTTAGTGCTAACTCTAGTGTAGGAACTAGGAGGTAGAATCTCAATACCTCTTCTATGTGTCCTTTTACACTGCACATGCTCTACTAATGGCCTCGGTCCTTTGCTATTAGAATCTTGTCTTCCTTTAGCCATGGAGGAAGTTTCTCTAATTTCCACCTACTCACAAGTGTAACCCAAACCTACATGAAGAGATCTATGCTCTACTTGTATTGGGTTAGTAATTCCTTGGCCATCTCGACCAAGACCTATTCCATTAAAACCCATTTTAAATAACAATTTAGATCCTATGCCCTTAGTGTATCTTTCAAAATCACCAAAAACAATATTACTAAAATTTGAATCTAAAATGGTAGAAGAAGATGAAGATTCCTATGGTGAAAAACTTACACTCCACTCAATCATAGTCTCTACATCTAAAGTTGAAGGCTTTAACTTTTCACACTCACCACTTTGCAATCTAATCAAGAGCTCATCCTTGAATTCGAGCTCTGATTTTAACTTTGCCACTTGCAATTCAAGTGCAAATTTCTGGCATCTCAAGACTGCATTTTCATCTTTGATGGCCTCAATCTGTGACAACTTGCCCATGGTTTCCTGCAAACACCTGATTTCACACTTCACACTACAGTATAATCAATTTGCAAACCAATAATCCAACTATTCTGGAAGCAACTGCCAATACACAACTAGAAGCAATCCCTACATTCTAACTGCTCTGATACCAACTTGATTCGTAAACTCCATTGATAAACTCTAAGTGAAATTTTAAAAGTATATATTTTGAATTTCTCAACTTATAAGATGTTGGAATGATTAAATCTGATCCAAATCAAGTTTCAAAACTGAAGTAAAGGTGAATTAATAGATCACATCAAATATCCATTGAAACTGTCAAATTTTTTAAATTCTCAATTTTATCCAATTTTTCGTAAATGATCAATTCATTAAATTTTGCATTCTAATTTAAAATCGAAATAATAAATGAAATTGAAATGCAAAAATGAATCCAAAGATCAAAACACAAAAATTATTTACGGGGTTTAGAATTCCTATGTCCCCGAATTCTTATCGAACTGATCCATTAATTATTCCTAAAATTTTCATCTAAAATAATACTTACAAACAAAAAAAGATCATATCTCTCTAAAATAATAGTGATCAGACCTGCGAAAGACCTTGGCTAACTCAGAACGTCTTTCACCTTCCTAAATCACAAGCAAAGGCTTCTCCAAATCAAAATTGGAAATTTATATAGCTCAAAATGGCATCACCAATTCTACAAAATGGGAAAATAAATATACTACATAGAGCGTATTATAATTATAAATAACTGTGTAGTTTACTCCAAGCTCTGATTCAGCCTCTAAGGACTCCAAAATGACCAAATACTGTAAGCGAGTCTATATTCTCCCATACATAGTTAGCCATAAGCTTGCCTTTAAATACAAATTCGTGCCTTAAATATCACTTCAACACCCACAACTGAAGTGGTCAAAGCCTTATCCTTTTGGGAGGTAGGTCAGGGGTTCAAACTGTCAACCCTCTCTTTTAGGCGCTTTACATGAGTTTGAAATTTTCTCCCTCCATTTTTGGTGATTTGACTTATTCTTTTGTGCCACATGGGCTGCGTGGAAGGTGGTTGCATTCTTTTAATAGCTTAAGCACCTCCTTGGAATGTGTCAACATCCCTTTTGTGGGAGACTTGGTGCTAAGTGTAGGCATGCACATTGGTAAATGTGACAAATATGGCTTCAACGTAAGACTTAAGGCTGCCGTTGGACTTGGTCTTTCCTCCAAACTCGCCACCTTGCTTGGTCTCGCCACCTTGCTCAACGAGCTTATCTCAAGCTTAACTCCACGTGGCATGTTGATGACATGGCGTCATTAAACCATTTTTTTTCAAACCTTTCATTTTGCCAAGTGTCAAACTCCAATAGGTCCAAATGTCAAAATAACCTCAAAACACGTGCCACATGTCACAAGAGACATTTTTTGACCAATCTTCAAATGGCCATAACAGGAGCTCCTAAACTAGGATTTACATTCTAAAAAAGTGTAGGAAATCTCTCAAAGAGATCTACAGTGTGCCACCACTAAAACTCTAACTTAGAACCATTATCAGAACCAAATTTTGAGCTTTGACTTGGCATGTCTATTCTCATGTTCATCATATTCTGGGATGTGGCAGATGGATCACGAGCTATGTGGCTCGGTAAAGTGGCTAGTTTCTCCCATGTGGCTAGGGCATGATATTATCAAACAATAATCCCTCTTCATGTGGGATTTCTATGGAATTGCAATTCCAAATCTATGGACTCGTGATTTCAAATCTACAAACTCGTGATTTCAAATCTACAGACTCCCAATTTTTGATCATGTCCTGAGCTCCTTTATCTACTTTTATTTTAACATGGTCCAAAATTAATTTTTGCAGGATCCTTTTAAATTCTTAATGTGGTCTAACTTTAATTTGCATGGTCCCTCTTATTGCAATCTTAGACTAATGTCTTAATCCTAAGGCCCCATTCATGTTTATTAACATGAAAGAGACCTTAGTATTAAGGATTTATCCTAAGTCCCTTCATGTCTATGGGCCCTAACTTAAATATCATGCTTCTTTGCAAGATCAATAGTCCACAATTAAGCAAAGAGCAAAGATCAAATAGAGTGAGATAAGCCTGATATATATAAGACATTGCCACATGGACCAATCCCACTCAATCACTCAGATCATGATTAATGACCCACATTTGAGTGGAGGTTGAATATCAAATGGTGGAAAATGAAGATCAAAGACTAAAGGGGGTTCCTTTTTATTTTTAATGATATCTTAACCTAAGTTTTACCTTAAGGTTTTAGTTGTATTTATTAATATAATGAAACCTTAGGGTAAAACCTCTGTTAAGACTATAATTAATCAAAGAGTCCTTTTATCATATTCTAAGACTTAAAACTTATGATATGCTAGTTGACTTGATGTTTTTGCAATTATAAGAACCAATCATATTTTAGTACCTAGATCATAATCAATGATTTACATTCCATTGAATGGGTTAATTAAATGATGCGTATCAACTCAAAGCTTCTACAGGACCCACTATGTTTAGAGCTTAAATTTGACATTCTTGAACTCATCATTAAACATCTGTGAGGCTATCATTGACATTCACAAGGTCATGAAATTTAATCCCTAGTGATATACTACTATAGCTTAGCAAACATCATTGATGTCCATGAGGCTATCGTTGATGTCTATAAGATCATCAAAATTTAAGCTCATGAACCAATCCCACTTAGATAAATGAACATGTTTGCCTTTGTAGGATCAATGTCATCTTATTTGGAAAATAATCATGCACTTTAATGTTAAAATTAATCTTTCACCTTAGATTGAATAAAGGCCATGCTTTGACTTAAGGACCTTTCTAACTAGGTTTAGATTTGCATAAGATCAATTATGAATGCCATGGACTTGCCTAAATTCTTATCCTAAGGTTTAGTCATGTTTTTCAACATGACCAAAACTTAGCATAATAACCCTAGGATTAGTTCGTTTATGTCTTAAGACCCCCAATTTTAGCAATCATTTCATTTATCATGGTCTAAATGTTTGTAGATATAAGCTTAACCTAATTCTCTTTCCTAAGGTTCTGATTGTATCCATTAATACAATAGAGCCTTACGCTAAAGACTTATGGTTATATATTCTATTATTCAATGGGGCCCCTTTTATTTTAATCTAAACTTATCCAAAATACTTTATCCTTAGGATAATTTCATGTTTATTAATATGAAATAAAACCTTATACTAAAGTATTTAACCTAAGTTCTTTACATGGTCCTGTGTTAACTTAAAATTCATGCACTTTTTAAGGATTGACGTCTTACATCTAATTAGAGCAACATGATCAAACAAAGTGAGATCATTGTGGACTATTCAATGGAAACTTTGAGCAAGTATAGAGCTACCATGTAGCATAAATGTATTCATAATGAGACTGGCAGAGATGTGGAGCTCAGAAGGCCCACAAGATTACCAAGTGGTGAAATTATGGGGCTCGATGAAAAGGAAAACCAATGGAATGTAACTCATAAGATTGAGATCAATGACTTGTGTTGATCTATATAAGATGATCTGATAGAGTGAGATCAAAGACAAATTTTAAAAGGCAATGGTCAAGTTTTAAAGCATTTATAGAAAAAGTGCCATGAAAGTGCTAACTAGACACCACATTGATGCCACTTGAGCAAAAAGTGATAAAACTAAAGATTTATTGTGTTAGGTTGTGGAGCTAAAAGCTTCACTAGTGCAAATGCAGGAGGATGTTGAGTTGTAGATAAATCGACACCGATTTGATCAACTGACGTCAGTCATAACAAGGTGTAGAGTAGCTGACATCGACAGGGATCGACCGACGTCGGTCATCCCCAGTCAGACAGGGACCGACGTCGATCACCTGTGTGTTCCAGAACTATTTGTTGAATGAACAGTTAGTTAAATGGCTAGTTTGCATGTTGAAGGCTAATTATAGTCTTGAGTTACATGTCTAATTATTGTAATTAAGAAAGTCTAATTATTGTTTGCATGAGGTCTATTTAAGAGACTCATGGGCTATATTGTAATTAAGGCAAGAAAATGATTTCTTCCAATTATAGGATCTTGGTTAGTAGGTGTGCAAGGCCACATTTGGAGATCTACATGGTAAGTAAGATCAGGTTAATTTGCAGGTTGTTGCAAGATTAAGGAGATCTACTTGAAATACTTTTGAGTGCTTGGTATTAGCAGTGTTGAGACTGACTTGTTGGAGGTGAGCAACAATTCTGTGTGTGAGTTGTTTGTTGGGACTGTAGTTGAGAGAGAGCTTTGAGGGAAGATTACTGAAAGTCCTAGAGGTGTGAGAAGCCTTAGAGGTGGAAGAAGAAGTGGCATCTTCTTTATTGTATTTCCTTCTGAAGATTATTTAATACAAGAGTGTGGATTGTCTCTCAAATTCTGTGTTGTTTTTGATTCTAGTTACTTGTTACTTCTGGTTTAATTCTGCATATTTAGTTGCATGGTAATCAGTTGTGATTCCTTGGGTTCCTAACAGTTGCATGTCTAATTATTGTAATTAAGAAAGTCTAATTATTGTTTGCATGAGGTCTATTTAAGAGACTCATGGCTTGTATTGTAATTAAGGCAAGAAAATGTTTTCTTCCAGTTGTAGGATCTTGGTCAGCAGGTGTGCAAGGCCACATTTGGAGATCTACATGGTAAGTAAGATCAGGTTGATTTGTAGGTTATTTCAAGATTAAGGAGATCTACTTGAAGTACTTTTGAGTGCTTGGTACTAGTAGTGTTGAGACTGGTTGGTTGGAGGTGAACAACAATTCTGTGTGTGAGTTGTTTGTTGGGACCATAGTTGAGAGAGAGCTTTGAGGGAAGATTACTAAAAGTCCTAGAGGTGTGGGAAGCCTCAAAGGTGGAAGAAGAAGTGGCATCTTCTTTATTGTATTTCCTTCTGAAGATTATTTAATACAAGAGTGTGTATTGTCTCTCAAATTCTGTGTTGTTTCTGATTCTAGTTACTTGTTGCTTCTGGTTTAATTCTGCATATTTAGTTGCATGGAAATTATTTGTGCTTCCTTGGGTTCCTGATAGTTGGTATCAGAGCTAAGGTTGTAGGGAGTAGGTTTTGTGTTTGATTATAGGTCACTCTCAGGGGTTTCTGATTGAGTGGGAGTAACAATGGCAGAAGAAAGTAAGCTAAGGATGGAGAAATTTAATGTTATGAATTATCAATTATGGAGGATGCAGATTGAAGATTATCTGTATCAAAAAGATTTTTACTTACCGTTGGGTGGGTTTGCATGCAAGCCCCTAGATATGAAGGATGAAGAATGGGAGGTTCTTAATCGAAAGGCTCTAGGATCTATAAGGTTGAGCCTTGCATCGTCTATGATTTCCAACTTATCACAGGCTAAGACAACAATAGAGTTGATGGAATATTTGGCAAATTTGTATGAAAAACCCTCAGCTTCGAATAAGGTATTTCTTATGAAGCAGTTATTTAATTTGCAAATGTAGGAAGGTGGATCGGTACATAGTCATCTTAGTGATTTCCATGGTTTGGTAAACCAGTTAAATTCAATCAATATTGTTTTTGATGATGAAATTAAGGCTCTCTTAATCTTATGCTCATTACCTGAAAGTTGGGAGAGTTTGGTAATGGCAGTTAGTAATACTACGTCTGCTTCAAAAATCTTAAAAGTGGATGATGTTGTGAGTGTAATTTTAAATGAAGAAATTCGCAAGAAAAGCACAGGTGAATCATCAGGGAATGCTTTGAGTGTTGAAAGCAGGGGAAGGCAAAGAGAGAAGATCGAGCAAGGGAGATCAAGGTCAAAGATAGGCAGGAGATCTAGATCCAGGCCCGGCAAGAAAATCTGTTGGAATTGTGGAAAGAAAGGGCATGTAAAGAAAGATTGTTGGTTGGTTGAAGATCAGCAAGAAGGAACTAAATAAGTAGGTTTTGTAGGTATTATTACAAGTATTGTTGGACAGGATGATCTGGTATCTTCCTTGGATAAAGTGGAATCTTGCATTTTAGATTTTGGTGCCTCTTTTCATGTATCCCCAAATAGAGAATTTTTTCATGAGTATGTCCAGGGAGACTTTGGAGAGATTTATTTAGGGTATGGTAAGCCTTGTAAGATGGTTGGCAAAGGGAAAGTGAAGCTGAAATTGTAGATGAGCAACACATGGGTGTTGAAGGAGGTCATGCATATCCCAGTCCTGAAGTAGAATTTGATTTTTGTAGGAAGTTTGGGTGATGAGGGATGCACAATAACTCTCACAGCGGACTCTTGGAAGGTTACAAAGGGTGCACTTGTTTTAGCAAGGGGTAAGAAAGTAGGTACTCTTTATCTATCTACTTGTATTACTAATTCTACTTCTGGTTTATCTACTTTAGCTATAGATTCGAAGATGTGGCTTAATAGGCTTGGTCACATAAATAAGAAGGGAATGGATGTTCTTCAGTCAAAGGGTATGAGTTTAGATCTGGAAAGCACAGATCGAGATTTTTGTAAGCAACAAAAAAAAGTGAGGTTTCTTGAGACTGAAGCTATAAGAAAGGATCGATTTTATGGCACAAATAGGGAATCTAATGTTTTTGACAAGAACAAGAAAGTCTTGGTGTTCCAAGAGAAGATGACAGATAGAGATCAGTCACAGGGGCTGAATAATTTTGAGTAGGGTAGTTTGGATAAGGGTGTGATTCAAAGCAAGCTCATGGGGAAAAAGTCATCACTCACAGGCAAACACAGGTACCGACATCGGTCAAGGAGAGCCAATGTTGAATAGACAGGCACCGACATCGGCCATGTGTAGACCAAAGGAGTCGGTGGTGTCGGGCAGGTTAAGACCGATGTCGGTTAGATAGGAACTGATGTCGGTAGAAGGGACACCAGTGTTGGTTAGGAAAATTATGTTGGTAGTTAGGATAGTCGTTTGGGACCGACGTCAATCAGATGCAGGCTGAGAGGTGACCGACATTGATCACTATTAAAATGGATTATGGGCAGACAACAAGCTGTCAAGGAGTCTCAAATGCCCATGTGGAGGAATAAAAGGGTAAGCCTCAAATTCATTATTCCCCTTCTTTAGATTACTTGTTTCTCACTGAAGGTCAGGAACTAGGAAGTTTTAAAGAAGCAAAACAGGTAGGATCCAGGAAACAGTGGGAGCTTGGCATGGAGGAAGTTGATTCCTTGGAAGAGAACCAAATGGGAGTTTTGGTAGAGTTGCCAGTTGGAGAGAAAGTACTGAAAGATGAACAAATTTTGAGATCAAAGAAGAGAGAGAATGAACATGTGAGATAGAAGGCCAGGGTATATGGTCTTGAACAGGCTACAGGGCAATGGAGGTTTGACAGGTGGATGACAAAGCAGGGCTTTAGTCAAGGTCATGGTAACCATTGTGTGTTATTTACTAGGTTGGATAATATTATCTACATTATCTGGTTATTGTATGTAGTGTGGATGCTTGTTGTAGGGTCACACATGCAGGGAGTTACTGAGCTAAAGGTAAAGTTAGTTTAGAGGTATGTCATGGAGAAATTGGGAGCAGCAAGATTCTTTGGCATGAGTTTTCTTAGAGACAGGAAAAGTCATAGGTTGATGTTGTCTCAGGATGATTGTGTGAATAAGGTAGTGGCGAGGTTCAGGATGCAGGATGCAGAACCAATTAGCGCACCTATGGATGGATGGTTAACAAAGCAGTGCCCCCAATCACATGATGAGGTTAAGTACATGTGTACTAGACTTGAGTTTTCCCAAGCAGTGGGAGTTGTCAGTGAGTTTGTGGTCAATCTAGGAAAATAGCACTGGAGGGTAGTTCAGTGGATTCTCAGGTATCTGAGAGGGACTAGCAGCAGGTATACATGCGATGTAGGGTCAAGCACTTCTCTACATGGATATGTAGAACTAGATATGACAGGTTACTTGGTTGACAGGGGTTGCACCATAGGTTGTGTGGTGGTTGGTCTTCAAGATTGATCTTGAAGAGGAATACAAGCCCAAAGAAACAAATTAGGTGGTGTACAAGTACAGGTGCAACTATTTATCTCCAAGTGGGAGATTGTTAGGTTGTGGAGCTAAAAGATTCACTGGTGCAAATGGAGGAGGATGCTGAGTTATAGAGCAACTGATGCCAGTCTGATCAATCGATGTCAGTCATATACAGGGTGCAGAGTAGCCAATATCGGTAGGGATCAGTCGACGTCAGTCATCCCCAGTCAGATAGGGACCGATGTCGGTCACCTGTGCGTTTTAGAACTATTTATTGAACAAATAGTTAGTTGAATGGCCAGTTTGCATGTTGAAGGCTAATTATAGTCTTGAGTTGCATGTCTAATTATTGTAATTAAGAAAGTCTAATTATTGTTTGCATGAGGTCTATTTAAGAGACTCATGGGCTGTATTATAATTAAGGCAAGAAAAAGATTTCTTCCAGTTGTAGGTTCTTGGTCAGCAGGTGTGCAAGGCCACATTTGGAGATCTACATGATAAGTAAGATCAGGTTGATTTGTAGGTTGTTGCAAGATTAAGGAGATCTACTTGAAGTACTTTTGAGTGCTTGGTACTAGCAGTGTTGAGACTGACTGGTTGGAGGTGAACAACAATTCTGTGTGTGAGTTGTTTGTTGGGACCGTAGTTGAGAGAGAGCTTTGAGGGAAGATTACTGAAAGTCATAGAGGTGTAGGAAGCCTCAGAGGTGGAAGAAGAAGTGGCATATTCTTTATTTTATTTCCTTCTAAATATTATTTAATACAAGAGTGTGTATTGTCTCTCAAATTCTATGTTGTTTTTGATTCTAGTTACTTTTTGCTTCTGGGTTAATTCTGCATATTGAGTTACATGGTAATCAGTTGTGCTTCCTTGGGTTCCTGACATATTGGGTGCATAAAAGCAAAGGTACAAATGTAAAAGTCTTAATAAAATATAAGGCATGAACTCACTTAAGTGCAAGCAACATTCACCACTAAATCTATATAAAAACCCTAGCACTTATAAAATCCCTAATTTGATCCCAATTTGATCACAATCAAGCTAGAAAGAGTCTAATTATCATTTAAACAAGTGAAAATTAGTCCAGAGGTTGATTATGGACCACTAGTGAGAAATTTTTAAATCTCAAAATCATGGTAGCATGAAAAAAAAATAGGGAAGACACAAAACTATAATTGACTTCAAATGTAGAAGGAAGAGTCTTAAAAGACACTGAATTTGATATAGTAGCATTGAACACTAGGGATAATAACTAGTCCAAGATTTTCTAGGATATTGAAGAGTTGCAAGAAATCACCAAAGAAGATGAAAATAATTCCATAATCCACTAGAGATACTATGACATAGTTGCCATCCAGATGACCAACCTTCACCACACAACTTTGAACCAGAGGTATTACATTGGATTGATGTTATTGCCCCTATTTTTAAAGATTACAAAATTGATCAAGATATGATAGTTTATGAATGTAGTTTTAGGAGAGTTACTTACATTTCCCCCATAGAATTTGAAAATTACTACAAGCTACCCAAGCTTTAGGTGGATTTACCCACAATCAAAGAATGGTCCAACAAAAATGACCTAAAAACTACCCTTGCCCCAAGGCTGTATTCAGGGACCCATGTAATCCAAGACCCCACTAGAAAGATCCTAATCACCCAATTCAAGGTAGGAATTAGAATTATTATGACATTTCTCAAAAAAATTTCAAGGCCCCCCTCCACCACTTATGTCAACAAAATTTGGTTCCCTTATATATATTTCATGGTTGAAAAGGGACTTACTCCTTCTATAAGAGAAATGATCAATATTTGCGTGAAGTAATAATTCTCTGTCATAAAGAAGAAGACTAGCAATCACTTATTTATGGTGTCTTATCTTTTGGATGCCTTTTTGGACACTAAAAAAAACCCTAACATCAAAAATTGGTCACCTCATGGAAGGTAAATAGTCTCCCATTACTATTCTAAACTGTATATATTCAAGTATAAGGATCACATATAGTTCATTTATGACTATGTATACCCAAATTTAATTAAATATACTATAGGGATACCTATGATGAGGGTAATTCCCTTAGTCAAGAAGTATGTGGATCTTATTTGGGACATTTGGTTATATCTTGATTGTACTATAATTAGGATAGAGGGAACCTTATGTCAACCACTTAAACTACCAGTCTATGTACCCACCAAGCTTGATGAACATGAGATATCATATGAGTTGTTCCATGGTATTAATGGTGTATGCAAAGTAAAAAAGAAGGGGATACTCCATCCTTTAACTTTGACTATTAGTAGAACCATTTTTCAAAATTGGGATAATGTAGACACTATTTTTAGGCACAGAGACTCATTCAATTTACACCTTGATGAATTGAGACATTGGGACCCCCAGGATGTGTTTTAAAACATTTGAAAGCCAAATAGATTAACATGAAATATGAACATCAACTTGGTTTACATGATTCAATGTACATATGAGCATCTTCATTTTCAAAAGTATTAGTTAGAGTAAAGAAGCACTACATCAAGCTCAAGGCCAGATTGATGAGAGATGAGAAGCCAACTCATGAAATATGGTAGATGGGGCCTCTATAGAACAATTTTATACTAGGACCATATTTTATGCCTCATATAGAATATATATAGGCATATGTTACACAAGGGTTAGGAAAACAAAGACTTGAATAAAGTCCTGGTGAAGGGGCATCATTTTCTTCCCAACCTAAAAAGCTAGAGTCACCTATTGAGTTCACTAACATGATTGTATTGGATCCAGGGGAAACATTGGAAGATGTCATAGAGGCACTGACTAGTTCTTAAAGATTAGATGAGGAAGAGGAGCCTAAAACTCAAGATGCAAAAATAGAAAAATAAAAGGAGAAAGGGATAGCTTTGGACTTAGTTTGAGTGGTTCCCCCATAAAATAGAATGGTTGTACTAGCCTTGGTTCCTATAGGAACCAAGAGATCCAAATTAACCCTCACTCACCCTTTGAGTGAGGTTACTTTTTTCAATTATGAGAAACCTATTCATGGAACAACCATTCTGGAGTGGTTCATATATGGAAAGCTACAAAAGATCCTAACTCTACACTAATAGTGGATAATTACAAAGTCTGTTAACATCTATGTTCATGAGGAGCTCAAACCATGGATTGTGTAGCTATAGAAGGAAGAGAAGGAGAGATAAGTGGATTCTATTTGATCTACAAGTAGATAAAAAATTAAGATCTCATAGCCTCTAAAGATTACACACTCTTCAGTTGGTGTCAAATTTGACCCAACCAAAGGGAGCTTGTAGAGACTTTTTGAAAAATAGCCATGATTGTAGGGGAGGAATTCACTCTTTAGAAAGTAGAAAACTTCATTACATTGAATCAAGTGGAGGGTCAAAAAATAGGTGAGCACCCTATTTTTGAAGAGGATATACTTGAGGTTGCCTAGGCTCAAAGTTCTCAGCTACAAATTGATATCAAGGGCATGAAACAATAAATAAAGAACCTATAATGATAGAAGGAGAATCTAGAGAAACAAGTTGTTTTGTATATTCCTAATGCAATGATTGAAATGTTTGAGGGATCATTTCATGACATGTTTGAGTCTCTAAATTCAATAAGGGCAAGACATAGTGCACTAAACCAATAGGATATAGTCACCAAGGGCTTAATCACCAAATGAAAAAGTTCCAAGGACAAGATGAAAGATTTAATTAACATCTTAGCAAGGGATAAAATCCTTGATTTCAAGACAATCAACATTGTTCATATCAAAACCATCTTGGGGTTGATTATAGATAAAATTAATTATTTGAGCACATGATCAAGTTCTTAGAGAGACTCATCAAGGATGATAAAGAGTTATTTGATAGAATTGAATGATTCTTAGGGACCATGACTGTCAAACCTCCAAAACTCAACTCCATGGGCATCATTGTAGATGATGAGTTCAAATATAAGACCACTTTGGTCATGCAGGTGGTGAGGATCAAGATCCAAGGCAAATTTGAGAATAGAAATAGTAGGGTCATGGATATGATCCTAATGGTAAGGGAAAAGGTTAACGAGGTGAGGAGCATCAAAGAAGCCTTGGGGAGAAATGATAGGGACATAAGAGATTTGACAGATCAAGAGGATGATCTCCTCCTAGAACCTATAGTCAATTTGAGAGTTATTGATGAGAAACATCAAAAGGTAATGAGGTTACTTCAGTAGGATCAAGGGACTTCATCAGCGTAGGGTCCATGAGTTAGTTAGGAATATCCCTTTTTGTGGAAGCATTGTAAATTTTGAAAATGAAATATTGTTTTGTAAAGGCATGTACATCTTGTTAGCACATTTGCCTAAAGGTCAGTCTATTTTAGAAAGTCTAGTTTATTTTAGAAACTTTGTAGAAAGGACAACTATCATTTACATTTTGTACACTTGTAAGTTGATGCAAATGACTGACATGCTTCCTTGAAGTCTATAGAAGGATAATTATCAATTGTAAAAAGGGATGGAGTTTTTAAGCTACAAAAACTAGTGTAAACTTTTAATTAATTAATACACACAAAGAGTTCTGAGAAGATTATCTCATCTTGTTTGTGTGAAGTGTTATTTAGCTTCTCTCCTAATTGTTTGTTCTAAATCTTAGATTTGAATGGTTCTTTTGAATTCTTGGCATGTACATTTTTGAATGAAAAATTATTAACTTATGCATATGCTAGGTTAATTAAAGGTTCCTCAGTTTGCTTCATTTTATTTGCTCTGTATTTGTAGATGTGCATCAACTATCTACTTAAAGGAGTAAAACTTTAAAGTAAACATGGTTCTTATTTGCATTGTGTATTATCTTCTTTAGAAGTTTTCCTAATATATGTTGTGTTTTTAGCTTAAGTTTTATTATTTCATATATTGGTTTTAAGTACATGCCCTGAAAACACTTAAAAAAAACTTTGTCATAATGTTTGAGATAATAATCAACTATACTTTTCTTCTCTACCTTACCCTGCCTTTTTACTTATTTTTTAACCAGATCACTTTAGTTTAAATATCAATGTAAATATTCACATAGATTAGCCTTTAGACTTAGAATTTGATCATAATTCACTGATATTAATATAGATTACTACATCTTTTACAAATATTATTGAAAGGACCAAGGTGGCTCCCAACCATCAAGTTTTATAAATATTGTGGAATAGTTTGCTTGTTTTGCCACTATTTCATCATAGGTAACCAAATTACCACAACCTTCTACTCATGATCTAAATTTTTTGAGTTTTAAAATAAGAAGTGTTCTTTAAACACTAACTATAGACACCTAAATTTGGCCATCAATGACCTCTAATTAAGGTTTTGACCAATTTCCATCAAAATGCACAATTTGGCCTAAAAACACTAAAGCACATTAAATGAGTTGAAATTAACATATTCAAGTGCCAATTTTGGCTAGGGTATCACTAAATGGGGTAGTGAAATTTATGATCTAGCTAACTTTAATCAGATCATTTTAAGTCAAAATGCCAATTTTGCACCTTGGTACTCTAGATTACTCCTTTCTATTAAATTTCATGTATGAGATGTGTGTCTTTATTATTTTCTATTAGAAACATCCTAAATGGGATAACGGATCCAATGCATTTGATATTGACTAAAATTCCAATCTAGTCAAATTTTGGACCAATAACAAGGCATTCTAATCAATTTGAGTAATTTTTGCATAAAGTGCTTAATCATGCTTAAGAGATAATTAATCCAAATCAAGGCCTAATTAATAATTCCATGGAAACTTATTGAAAAATTGTTTTTAGAAATAAATATTGAATATTTGCATCATCAGGTGACCTCATTTCTTAGGAAGACATACCTAGGCCATAAATGCCACAAATATCAAGATTATGGGTCTCCCATGCCTCTTTATTACCTCTCATTCCTCATTGATGTCCCTTATTCCAAAGTCATGATGAGGATAATTATGGAGTTTAATTACATAATTCAATTAATCCATGACCACACATCTCAATCTTGAGATGGACGGTCATGGTTGATTCTAGTCATTCTTGAAAATCTATAAATAAATAGGCCATAAACATCATTTTAAATCTTAATTTTTGCAAAGTTAAAATTCAAGATTGATTCCAAAAACTTCATGCAAACTAGTGTTACCATGCCAAATTGATTCTAAGCCAAGCCAAGCCAAAGCCAAAGGTTCCAAGGAGAGATGAAGATAGCCAAGATTCTATTGCCAAGGACTTCATGAGCCCAAAATTAAGTAAACCACTACTACAAAGGCATTTAGAGCATCCAAGGAAGGTGAAAGAATTATTGTTTTTCCTTAGTCTTTAGTTGTGTTTATCATTTGTTTTTGTTACTAAGCTCACCTTAGTAACTAGGTATGAAGATGTTAGTTTAGTGTTTTTTTGATTTGGTTTCATTCACTAAAATGATAATAATCTCTTATTATTCAAATTATTAGTTCACATAATGGCACACCTGGTGGGATGATCTTCATGAGAGCGCAATCCAAGAACATTTTTTTGTGTTTCATAGTTTGGTTCTATTTTTTATTGCTTTTGATTTGAGTAAAAATGTCCAATAAAGAAGTCATAAATTTATATTTAATAAATATTTTTGTCTAAATTTTATTATTCATACATATAAATATGTCATTGATATGATCTAAAAATTTCACAAAAAAATTCTTTATATTTTAGAAGTTATAGCTATTTTAGTAACTATCACTTTCTATTTTTATCTTTCTGGTAAAAATGGTTAGAAAAGAGTTCATATTTTTTTCATTGATTATTTGAACTTAAAATTTTTCATAGACATGTGCCCTGGAGTTATTGACAACCTCTCAAAATTTTGTGGCAAAGTGACTTATATTTTAAAAGTTATGTTAAAAATACTAACTGTAGGTTTTTATATTTTATGTGTTATTTTTAGCCTTCTAATTTGTTGTTTACAGGTGTTCATATATTTAATATTATTATTTTTTAAATATTTTATTTAGATTTATTCTAACATTTTTTAACCTAACATATTTACTTTTGAGGTGATGCCTTAAGGGTAGATAGGTAATGCACAGACTTCAAATTTGTTAAAACATGTTTTAGACCATCTTTGGCATGATTTTAAAATGAATTAGGAACATTATTTTGGTTCTTAAAGTAACATTTAAGGTTCTTAAATAAGTTTTTTTAGCATTAATTTTCAAATTTAAAACTAATACCTAGGGGTCAAATGAACACCACCTCATTTTTTGAATTTGGGCTTAAAAATGAACTCACCTTTCCAAGATTTTTATATTCACTTAGTGGTTTAAATTTGATTTTTGTTTGGCAAAAAGAGGGGTGTTGCCTATATTCTCTTCCATTTGTCCCCTTTAGGGAACCCTTGGAATCAAAAGTGCCATTTTTATTTCAAATAACCTAGTCCGAATCTTACAAAGAAATTCATCTAAAGCACTCTCCAAAAACTCATCAAAGTTTAGGTGACCTTGAAAATGACCCTAAAGTCTTTCTATTTCATGCTTTCTTTATTTTTATGCAAATTTGGCTTGAGAGGGGGACTTCATCACCTCTCATGAGTTCTTCAGGGAAGATTTGACTTGGGGTTTCACCTCTTAGCATTGACTTCATTTTTCTCCTAATTGGAGTTAAACATACGACATAGTTGCACTTTGGACATCGCACTACACTGAGCAAACAATATGATGTAGTGGTTACAAAAAGGACTAGACATTTATACAATAAGCCAAGTTATACAGACCCAAAATCTATGTTTTTATTTTACATTATTTGAAATGAAAGTCATTGTGTAATTGATTCCCCTAGAACGTTCAAAAACTTATAGATCTTAGACAAAACCCCACTTATCGTGGAAGTATTGTTGGTGCAAGGTGCGCCTCAAGGTCCATGTCATAGTACTATCATTTGAGAGAAGGGGAGGGAGGGGGTGTAAAAATCCTACTATATAATGCACATTTACTTTTGGATGAACACTTAAAATCCTCTCAAATGATGTATATTTATGGATTCTAACAATACCAACCAACCTTGTCAGTTTAGAGTCTAAGAGTGATTAATTAGTTGGTTTTGTCCTAGATTAAAGTCTTGTTTAGAGTCAAAACTTGGTGTAAACAAATGATACAAACCAAAACACATGGTCCTCATTTTTATTTGAATAAAGAGGTGTTATGTTTCCCATGCGAAGTCATCAAATTTACCTTGATTCAAAGTCCATCAAAACTTTGGAGTTATATCATCCACTTTGGCACAATTACATTGCCCAATTAAGTCTAGACCTTTAACAAAGTTTGTTTAAGTCCTTTATAATCTAAATTTAAAATTTCACTTTCATAAGTTCATAGGGTTGATGTGTTAAGTGGGTTCACCATTTGCACTAAATTTGAGGGAACTTAGGTTCAATTTCTAGTTTGGGTTGAAGGTCGTTTTAGACTCAAGATCATTATCACCACTTGATATACTTAAGACGTTTTGTGCTAAACACTTGCACTTTGATTCTATGCACCACAACATTTTGAGTTAATAAAAGTAGTGTTATGCTGTCAAAATTGTGGGAAACTATCTTTGCCTTAGAGAGTTTTTGAAACAAACATTTAGCCACACCTTTTGGGTAGTGTAGCATCGTTACACTACCTAAAACATTTTAAATATTGTTTCATAAACCCTCTTACATAGAGTTCAAATTTGTTCCTACATTTTTAGACCAATCTAAGTGTACTTTTATGATCCTTTGTCTAGCACAGTTATATCACTCACTTTTATCTAGCTTATTTGTCAAAAGAACCAAGTTTTATACCATTATTTATGAGAAAATAAACTCTCTAAAGTGCCTTTTGTTTCATAACTTATACCTAGTTGATCGAGTTCATGTTCAGGAATAAAATTCCTAGTGTTTGTTAGAAGTGCTTCAAATCCATTAGATTAAAACTTTCATCCATTTAAAATTCTATATTTTGACACCGTTTAGACAAGAGTCCTAGCACATGCCTTGTTTGAGCCTAGCTTTTGACACCTTGTTTGGCCAAAAGACCTAGAAACTTTTAATTTACTAGATTAGACTAATTTGAAACACTTCAACCTTAGAGTTTGGCATTTCAATTTTTGGCCTATTTACTTTCTCATCTTTTTGTGAATAGTGAGACATTGGACATTTAACGCTAGCTTATTTCTTCACTAAATCTTTGCATAAACCTTTTGACGAATCTAGACCAAGTTTGAACATCATCTATTTTAGACATTGTCCTTTTTAGAGTTTGTAGAATTATTTGATCTTTTTATCACAAAGGCATTGACTATGGACCCCAATATGTATCTTACACTCATAGTGGTTTCATGTACAATTTGAGGATTAGTAATGTGGTTGTGCAAAAAGAAATGGTGCAAGACCCATACATACATAATATTCCTTATGAGATGGATTATTATCCCTATTATAATACTCAATTAGGGGTACAAAGCCAAGATACCTTGGATAATTATTTGATTAATACACCACCTTATTCAGAACAAGACCAAGAACAAACTACACAATACCTAGCTACAATACCCACAACTGATGAACCGGTTCTTCAACAGTCATATTCTACCAATATAGCTTCCATGTATGATCCATTTTTATTTGAGTGACATTTTTTAGAGAACAAAGATGAGATTTTGGTTAGAGCCATAGAGGTAGGGGCCAAGTTTCCAATAGACTTCCCTCATGAGAATTTACGAAGCCTAGTAAAAATGACCCACAATATCATTTATGATCAACATGATTCTTCTAGATTTCCTTTGGCTCTAGTCCAAACAACATATCAGGACCCTAATATGTCTAATATAGGAAAAAATATCATGAAAAAATACTTTAATCAAATGCAGATAGCATATCAAACCTACCTAAATCTAGCACACAATTTTAATAAAATGAACATGGTGAACAAACCTCTTATTAACTTAATTCCTTCAATAAGAGTTTTGATAGAGTCAACTGGTGAAGAGAATCATAGTTCAAACCCATTCATACAAAACACTTCGATAGACAACTTGATGCATATGCCCATTATTGAAGAAGTGTCTTCTACTTCTACATAGAATAGTGATCGAAATATAGTGGACAATGTACAAATAATGTCCAATCCTAATCAAAGTGGTACTAACACATGAAAAAACTAGTCAACAACATGTGCCCATAGTTAACACCATGAGTGGATCATCATACCAAATAATAAGAGCATCTATACCCTAGTTGTCACTACTTATTTCCTAACCTCAACCCACTGCTTATGTTTATAACCTACGAGATTAGATAGTCAACTATCAACCAATGTCACCCCTCAATAATAAAATATAACAAATCCTACTCAACAAATGATGAATAGTATTCCACAACATCAGGAACAATCTAGTGTGCTAATGTAGTTAAGGTTGAATGTATTTCCACTTTAGCAAGGGGCAACTAATCTTCCACCTTGCCAAGTAATGACAAACATACCTCTTCAGTCTCAAACTAGTATACCAATCCAAAAACTAATAATTACTAATCAACAATGTGTAAATATTATTCAGTGATAGATATTGAATCTTCAACCTACTTTCACTTCCCCATAGGGATTTGTGTAATAAAGAGGCTCCCATGTTTCTCAAGTACCTACTAGATAACCATTGGTTCAAAATGTGTCATAAGTTCAAAGATAGGGTCTTGGTCCACAAGTTCCCACTCATCAGCAAGGTTTGATTAGTCATCAACATGTCCCTTTTCAACCATAATAGGCACAATATAGTTATATCCCTCCATCCCAATGACAAAATCCTCTAAGTCAAACCATCATAGCTAACCCAAAAAAAATATCACACAACCAAATGTGTAATTCCAAGTACATCATAATCCATGTATGCATATTCCTGGTCCATTTCCCAACCAAACCAATATACCCTGATAGATATATCCATCATACCTTGGTCAAAGTATCCCACTTGTAACCTCCCAACCATCTACCCAAACCAATATTCTCCCTCAAACCAATGTTCCTTCTAGTTTCCTATCCAAATAATTGTAATAGATGAAGGATGTAATTACTACAATTTAGATTAAAAAATATACTAAAATTTTGAGTTGGATGATGTGTGTTCTTATCTATTCAACATGGATTACTTATAAATATCATTCTCTCTAGGATACGAACCACCAAAATTTGACAAATACAAAGGGAAAGGTGACCCTAAGGCCCATTTAATCAAGTTATTTGTCACATGCCAACTAGTGGCATATAAAAATATATACCTTTTGTTTTTGTTGCCAAGGAGCTTGGCTGAACAAGCCTTGGGGTGGTTTTTAAAGTTGCCTAAGAATTTAGTAACAAATTTTGATGTTCTTTATGATAAGTTTGTGTAAGACTTTTCCTATAATCTCGAACATGATATTTAATTTGTTGAATTAACACAAGAAATGAAAAAAAATGGTGAAATTTTTTTAAGTTATCTACAGTGATGGAGATCCCTTACAAGCTGATTCACCCACCATTTACCATATAAACAATTAACCACTATGTTTACTAAAAATTTGCATAGTGAGATAGCTTATCATCTAGAACTACAATGTGCACATACTTTCAAGGAGATCATTGATAAAGGTTTATTGATCAAGCAAGCGCTCATGAATAAAAGAGTCATCAATTTTAATTACACTAATTAGAATCAAGGCACCAATCAATGAAATGGCCAAAATTAACATCCCATTCAAGCATAAGCATCATAATCGACACAAGACAATAACCAAGAAAGATCTAAGCAATTCAACCGCAATATGAGTGATATAGGAAATGGAATGACTAAATAAAGTCATGTCTAAATGGTGAAAACATCATTTATACCACCTTTTTATCTTACTCCTACTCAACAACCTATCTAACCAATGTCACAAGCACAACAACCAAGACCTGTGCAAAAAATACAGCAGCCTTTACCATTACAAACCCCTCCTCCAAAGAGAACTATGCCTACATGTCATGTCTTTAGTGACCTAGGAAAGCCTATTGAATCTATATTCCACAAACTTGCTACCACTAATATGATTAGTTTCCCTATACTAGAGCATTATCTATAAGGTATTATATATCCTTATTGGTACCATGAAAATGAATTCTATGAATATCATCGGGTTAATGGGCATAATCTATGAAAATGTGTTCAAATCAAGCATTTGATTGAGAATATGTTGGAGAATGGGGAGATAACATTGGATAATGGTGCTTCCACTTCTAATAAAACTCTTGGGATTTATAAAAACCCCTTTCCTGATATAATAATTAAAAACAACAACAACACCGCCAGTACAACAACAAAATCAATAGTATCAAAATCAAAGGTTAAACCACTAGAACTAGCAAAATCAACAAAATCAATAGAAAAACCCACAATGATAGAAAAATGGACAAAACCGAGGTTATAATGGTAACAACCAATAAAGATACCATGTAGTTGCACATAACTACAACAAGGTTGTAGGTCATATTGCAGGGGGAAATGTTAATACAATCTCTATTTATCATACAATGAGCACTAATCAATCTAGCCCATTTCTAAAAAATACCACTCAACCAAATTATATGGATAATCCTTCTTTGACCTAGGACTAGACGCATACAAACCAACAAAATAGGACTCCCACTTTTGGACCATATACTGATAGCTCACCCTTGTCATGTGACCATATACAAGTGCATCGATAATCAAGACTTATCCTATCTGATCCCATACCATTCCCAACATTTGTTAGCAATCATGGTCCAATATCTAATCTTGATTATGTAATCACAACTTGGAGGTCAAAGATTACTATCCTAGGCCCACAACCATCTACCACTTTACCTATTATACAACCAACTGTTCAACCTCAGAATAAACCATTCAATACTGACCAAGGCAAAAAGTTTAATATTGTGGAATAATTATAGAAGATGCCAACACAAATTTCTATTTTAGATTTTATGTGAATGTGATTAATTCACAAGAACATCTTGAATGATTTTTTAACCCAATCCAATATTGCTAGTGACATATCCCCTGATAAATTTCAAGCTTTGGTTGGACACCTAGCTCCAACCCAACATGTCACATTCAAACAAAGCGATATGTCTTCCCTTGGTCTGCTCCATAATAACTCATTGTACATAAAAGTTTATATAAAGTGACATAAAGTGAAATGTGTCCTTATAGATAATGGACCAGGCCTCAACATAGTGTCTCTAAATCTCATCAAGCTTCTTGGGTACACAATTGTAGATCTCCAACCACAAATGATAACCTCAAAGCCTATGATAATTAGGAAAGAGACTCATAAGACACCATTAGTTTGATAGTTATCATTGGGACTTTGACCTATGATACAATTTTCCATGTTCTTGATCCTAAGTTATCTTGAGATTCATGCAGTCCTATCAATGTTGCACCAATGTATCAAGTTTTCCCACTCAGAGATGGAAGTGAATATTCTAGGAAATTTACACCCATATGAATACTACAAACATCTTGAGGCCAAATTTCAAAGCTAGAATTATCAGTATGGCATGAATCCAAGTTCCAAATAGTATAAAGGAAAGGTTATAATTATTGATCTTTCACTAGATAATTGCATAGATCCTAATACCTTGGATTCCCTTTCTCACATGCCACCTTCTGAAGCTTCTAATAATTTCACCATTTTAGATAATAGACCGAAAGAGTATGTGAACCATGATACATTTCATATTTCCAATCTTCCTCAATACAAAAACCTTTGAGTGACCTAAATTCACCCCACATATGCATTAGTAATGAAATAAAAAAGATAAGGGACTTGTCACATTTATAACCAACATCTAGCCTAGAACCTGATCCTCTTGAAGAGGATGAATCATGGTTATACAATGATGACCAAGCTAATTTTTATAAAAGTGCAAAGTATCTTATTCTTAATAGGATCATGGATCATCACAATTATGAAGGAAGAGGCCTCAAATCAAATCAACAAAGAACCATTGAGATAATTTCCATGACTAAGTATGAAAGACCTTATAGACTTAGATTTAAACCACCTAGGGGTGACCCCACATATCTTATTCAAATTCCATCACCAACGCCTAGTGAGGATGATGCCAATAGTGAAGCAAATTTTGATCATAGCCTCACCTTTGATGACCTAACTGAGACTAACATATTTGATACTAATGCCATTTGTACACTTACCCCAGTCATTAATCACATCCCATTGCCTTTATACTATCCCCAACTGATAGATTGGGACCAGTTAGAGTCCACTTTGTCAACTGATGAGTTTTAGAATGATGAGGTATTTTGTGAATTTTTAGGCCTTTGAGATAAAATTTCCAATTGTTTTTATCACATGGATAGATCTCACATTGGGGGACTCATATTCATCATGCCTAGGAGATGTTGAAGAACAAGTCCTAATAGAGGACTTTGATATAGTCCAGTAGTTCAAGTCTTTGCCTACTATCCTAGAAGATGGTTTGAACCTTGCAGTCAAAGATATAATAGAGGTAAACATCAAGACTCCATTAGACCCAAAATGGATAAAATTAGGTTCATCCCTCACTGAGGAGGAATGTGATGTCTTAAAACTTTGTTGAGAGATTTTGTCAATATCTTTACATGGGCTTATTCTGACATGCCAGGTTTGGCCCCACCTTGGTTCTACACCACCTTGTGGTCAATCCTAATGTCAAACTAGTGAAACAAAAGCTATGTAAGATGCATCCTTACATTTTTGTCTTGGTAAGAAAGATTTGGAAAAACTCTTATAATTAGGATGTATCCAGTCCATTGACGACTCAGAATGGATATCTAATGTTTTACCTATTAGCAAAAACCCTAAAGGAATTAGAATTTGTACTAATCTTTGGGACATAAACAAAGCTTGTCCTAAGGATGACTTTCCATTGCCTAATATTGACATGATAATTGACTCCATAGTAGGTTATGAAATTCTTTCACTCATGGATGGATTTTTAAGATACAACCAGATCAAAATTACACCAGAAGACCAACATAAAATTGCATTCACCACTCCATGGGGAACATTTTATTATCAGGGAATGCCATTTGGTCTTAAGAATGATGGATCTACATATCAAAGGGACATTACTATCATATTCCATGATATGATGTATGATATTATTGAAGACTATGTCGATGACATATTAGGAAAATCCAAAACCAGGGCCAACAATCCAACAATGCTATGTAAGATATTTGAAAGATTACCAGAGTATAAAGTTAGAATCAACCTAAATAAATGTTTTGTTTGTGTAACCTTAGGAAAATTATTTGGCTTCATCATGTCTCATAGAGGTATTGAAGTCAATTTAGCTAAAGTCCATGCTATAATTGAAATACCACCATCAACCAATTCGAAGTAACTCCGTAGTTTATAGGGTAAGATCCAATCAATCTGATACTTCATCTCTTAGTTAGCAAACAAGTGTCATCCATTTACACATATTCTAGATAAGGGAGTTGTATTTCACTGGGATGATCACTACCAACCAAATATTTAACAACTCAAGGACTATTTAGCTAATCTACCTATTTTATTACTTCCTATGCCAAGAAATCCATTCTTTTTATACATATCCACTACTGAAAATGCTCTGGGGAAACTCTTTGATCAACATGATGATAATGGAATAGAGCATATTGTATACTACCTAAGCTGTACCTTAGTGATATATGAACATAACTATGCACCTATTAAAAAAGCTTATCTAGCCATAGTCTTCGTAGCTTAGAAACTGTGCCATTACATGTTGAATAATAAGACCATGGTCATTTCAAAAGTATATCCACTCAATTATCTACTATTTAAAATATATTTACAAGGTAGAATGGCCAAATAGATCATGCTTCATAGTGAGTTTGACATAGAGTATGATAATTATAAGTCCATCAAGGGATAAGTTCTTATAGATTAACTTGCTAAAGCACCTCTTGTAGACACAAAGCCACTCACATTTTATTTTCCTGATGAATCCATAATGATCATCATTGACACACATCTTGATGAGTAGCAATGGATTTTTTATTTTTATGGTTTATTTACTATACATGGATTAGGGTTAAGCCTCTTATTTTTTACACCATAGAGGGGTCTAATCCCTAAATTATTTAGAATCAAATTTCCTTGTACAAAAAACATGGCTAAGTATGAAGAACTTATCGTAGGACTTAGATAGGTAGTATAATAGAATATATCTCATATAAAGATTCATGGTGATTCTTAATTAATCATTAATTAGGTCACAAACCATTTTTAGACCAAAGATGAGAAGTTGGTTCCATATAAGGCTATGGTCAATACCCTAAAACAACAAATTGCAAATATCCAATTTGAGCATATACCAAGGGTTAGTAATTAGAATTGTAGATGCCATGGCTACTATTGGCTATTTGATTTGACAAATAGACAAAGCTAGAGAATATCAGTTCCTTGTTTAGAATTTATTTACACCAGTTCATGAACCTTCAACCATTGTAATGATTTGTGATATTATTAATCTTAATTCTATCTAGTACTTAGACCTTTACAACTACCTTCATGACCAATTTATACCACCTAACCTATCTCAAAAACAAATTAAATCCTTTATTCATCATTCCACTCATTATACTTTACTTGGATCCACCCTTTACCACTGTAGTTTTGATGGAACTCTACTTCATTGTTTAACTTCAATAGAGTCTACACTAGCATTAAGAGAAGTTTATGAAGGATTATGTGGAGCTCATTCTAGTGGGGCAATCCTATCTAAAAATCTCTTGCATAATGGTTATTATTGGCCCATGATGGATGTAAATGTAGCTGTATATGTAAATAAGTGTGACAAATGTCAATGGCATGCTAATTTGATTCGTGCCTCAGCACAAACTCTAAAACTAATGTTGACACCATGGCCATTTACTACATAGGAACCTAACCTCATTGGGAAGATCAACCCCACTTCATCTGATGGCCATAAACATATCCTTACCACCACTGAGTATTTCACTAAGTAGGTTAAATCTATACCCCTCACTTATGTGACTGGAAAGCAAATTTCCAAATTTATCTTCAACCATCTCATTTACCAATATGGTATCCCCTCTAACATTATATCTGATAATGTAAGATCATTCAAGAACAAGGATGTAGACCAACTATGTACCAAATATAACATCACATAACATTTTTGTATAGCATACTACCCTTAAGGTAATGGCTAGGTTGAAGCATCAAATAAAACCATTGTCAATATTCTCAAAAAAATTGTCAATGATGTCGATCATGATTGGCACCTACAGATATTCCTTACCCTTTGGGCATACCATACCAATCATCATACTCCTATAGGATCCACTCCATAATCACTTGTTTATGGTAATAAATCCATCCTTTTCATTGAGGTTAAATTGACTTCACTACGCATATCTTTCAAACATGTCCTAGATGATCATGACTATTGAGTAACTCACCTACAAGAACTAGACCTACTTGATGAAAAATGCACAGCTACACCCAATAATATTTAGGCATATTAAAACTAACTCAAAGGCTACTATAATCGACATGTCAAATATACAAAATTTAAACTTGGTGATCTTGTTCTTAAAGAAAACCAAAATAATACTATGATTGAGAAGAAGCATAAAGGTAAATTCAAACCAAAGGTCTTTCATCATTACTGTAGATTATGGATCAAGGGCATAGAGGCTTGCCACACTAGATGGAGATGAACTTCTTGAGCCAATGAATATTATTCACCTTAAGTGGTACTATGCTTAGTGCTAAGGTGTATTATTTATAAATATCATTTCAATGGTGCCATTTTATCACTTTTCTTCTTTGTACAAATATCATTTTTATCCACCCTCTTAGCCTTATCCATTTTACCATTCTATTCTATCAACCAGACATGTTCTAAATCCTAACCTATTTGACCCTTGTTTTTTCCATTCATTATGCATTTTTAATACAAAATAATATGATTAGTTTCATCAGTTGTTTTAAGTACTTCAGATAGAGATCATATTTTAGAGTAGTATGACAGAAGTTTTGGTAATTACATCCCTCATTTGTTATTCTTTTCTTGTCACCAGTCTTGCTACTAATTATAACCATCTTTGGGAAAATTAGTATTATTGATCTATGACATTGTGTCCTATTTGTAACTACTTATGGGAAAACTAGGAAAAACATTTGTTTATTAAGTCTTAATGTACCAACTTGCCACTTCTTACGCCATACTATGCCTTTTTACCACTTGTGCTTGTTTTGTTTGAATTGATTTTTACACTAGTCAAATTCCTCTATTGTAGGTGGAACTATAGTAATTTGAGGTCCTACTCTGGGACTATGTAGGAAGTGCTTGATACTTATTGAGGTTAGCTTAGTTACCCTTTTCTCCATGCTCTCACCATTTTTTCAGCAACCTAAGTGATACTCTCATCATTTTATGAGCAACCTAAGCCATGCTCTCACTATTTTACAAGAAACTTAAGCCACACTCTCACCATTTTACAAGAAACCTAAGCCACACTCTCACCATTTGATGAACAACCTAAGTTTTAATTCTCTCACCATTTTGTGAGATTGAACAATTTAGTGTCTTGCCATTCTTGATTGAGTTTAAATACTTCAAAAAATTAAAAAAACATTTGTAAAATCATTATTAAAAACCAAAAAGTTTTGACCACTTCTTTGCCTTAAGGATTCTAAGAACCCTTACTAAGTTGTAAGAAAACCACTTGTCACTTAGTTTTCCCATCCTTTTTGGACTTTTCTCTCATGCACTTGCCATTTTTTAAGACCATTCCTCTTCTTCTATCACATCCATTCTATTTGTTTTCCTTAGTTATCACATTCTTCCCATTCCCTAAGAGAACTACATTTGGCCTAAAGTTTTTTATTGGATATTACATCTATGAAACTATGTAGGTAGAATCCACTTACCTAGTGCATATGGAGATATCTTGACCACCCCCTTCCTTTTCTTCTATTCCTCTATTTTGTTCATTTGTTTAGTTATCACCTATTTTCTAGGGGCAATGTTCATATGGTTTTTATTGCATTGTTTGTTTATTTATTTCTACTTATTTTCTTTGTTTGTCTACCTATTTATTTTCTTTCAAAATTATTGCCTTGATTCAATTTATGTGTGTTCATTGGGTGATTCTTTTCCCACACTTACACTTGAATCCATCCATATTTGTATGTTTACATTGTCAACATGGTTTCTATCATTGGTGCATTGTTTTTTATTGAGTATTAGATTATGAGAGTCAGTCCTTATGCATATTTTAGCCAAGTCCTCATGATGCCTACCAACACATGCTGCAACAAACCTCAGCTTCAAGAAGTCTATTTAGTAATGGTGACATCTCTTAAACATTGACATCCTGATTCCATCCTAAACATAACCCAAATAGAGTAATTAAACATGAAAGAATTTCAATCTTTATTAGTTTAGATGAGCCTCTCCCTATTAGTAGGCTGTTCCAATTCATCATTATTCTCTATGTTAAGTTATCATCATCCTAGACCAAGTTTATCATGTTTGCCATAATCGGGGTCTAATGACTATAACCGCCTATGGTAAAATCATTACACACTATCCCACCTATATTTTATAATGATTATAATCACCTTTGGGTAAATCATTGTGTTGTCACCACTTCCATTTTTCTACCCATATAGGGGCATGTTGTTATCTTGTTTGTCTATCCTAACTGGGGCAACTCCATCTTCTTAATGATTATAAATGCTTTTGAGAAAATCATTGTGTTATCATACCACATAGCCACTATCAAGGTCCAATGCTTATAACTGCCTTTGGGTAAACCATTATACAACATCTCACTTGCATTCTCAATGATTTTGAATACTTTTTCAATATTATTGTGTTTTTGCCCCATCATCTTTCCTTTGGTCCCCTCATTTTGCTTCTTATCAAGGGGCCATTTATCGACCTGCTTGTGCCAACCATTCATAGTTAGTTTATCATGATTATAGTTGTAGGCATAAAAAGACCTTTTCATTCTTTAAGAAGACATTACTATGCTTATAACTTGCAATGCCTTTTCAAACAGAGGCAAACTGGAGACACCTAAATTTGGCCATCGATGACCTCTAATCAAGGTTTTGACCAATTTCCACCAAAATGCACAATTTGGCTTAAAAACACTAAAGCACATTAAATGAGTTGAAATTGACATATTCAAGTGCCAATTTTGGCTAGGGTATCACTAAATAAGGTAATTTAATTTATGGGCCAGCTAACTTCGATCAGATCATTTTGAGTCAAAATGCCAATTTTGCACCTGGGTGCTCTAGATTGCTCTTTTATATCAAATTTCTTGTATGAGATGCATGTATTTGTTATTTTGTGTTGGCAACATCCTAAATGAGATAATAAATCCAATGCATTTGACATTGACTTCTAATTCTAATCTAGTTAAATTTTAGACCAATAACATGGCATTTCGATCAATTTGAGTAATTTGTGCACAAAGTGCTTAATCATGCTTAAGAGTTAATTAATCCAAATCAAGGCCTAATTAATAATTTCATGGAAACTTGTTAAAAACTTTTTTTTAAAAATTAATATTGAATATCTACATCATCAGGTGACCTCATTTCTTGGGAAGACATCCCTAGGCCATAAATGCCATAAATATCAGGATTATGGGTCTCCCATGCCTCTTTGTTACCTCCCATGACTCATTAATGTCCCTTATTCCAAATTCATGATGAGGACAATTATGGATTTTAATTACATAATTCAATTAATCCATGACCACACATTTCAATCTTGAGATGGATGGTCATGGTTGATTCTGATAATTCTTGAAAATCTATAAATAAAGAGGACATGAACATCATTTTTAAGCTTAATTTGTGAAAATTTATAATGTAGGATTGATTCCAAAAGCTTCATGTAAACTAGTGTTACCATGCCAAATTTATTCTAAGCCAAGCCAAGCCAAGCCAAAGCCAAAGGTGCCAAGGAGAGATGGAGGTAGCCAAGCTTCCATTTCCAAGGACTTCATGAGCACAGATTCAAGCAAGACACTACTATAAAGGGATTTTGAGCATACAAGGAAGGTGAAGTAATTCTTGTTTTTCCTTAATTTTTAGTTGTGTTTGTCATTTGTTTATTTTAATAAGCTCACCCTAGTAACTAGGTATAAAGATGTTAGTTTAGTGTGTTTTTGATTTGGTATCATTTACTAACATGATACTAATCTCCTCTTCTTAGTAAAATTCCAAGTTCACACTAAGAGCACCTGTGATACACTTAGAGACATCAATAGGAACCTAGCAACCACTAGGTTTCTTACATCATTCTATAGATGAAATGCTATTCAAAATGTAATAAAAGCTAAGTTATAAAAAAAAATTGGATGTAATTTTTCATAAATGAAATTAATTTTTTTATATTTGTTTATTATCATATAAATACATAGGGAACCTAGTGGCTAATAAGTTCCCAACATAATTCTATATATAATGGTCATTCAGAACCTAGTATCCCTACTAAGTTCTAAACATTGTTGTTTGGATATAATTGTTTATAAGTTATAAAAAATGTTTTTTTGAAGTAATTAAATATGTATATGATGTAATTTATACTATAAAGTGATTTTTATAAATAAAATGAAATATAGTTTTCTATAAATGTGACTTATGTTATATTTAGTTATTCTCATATAAGAATGTTGGGAACCTAATTGCTGCTAGGTTCCCAACATTTTTCTATAGATGTAATTTTTATTAGAAGTTAAAAACAATAATTTTTGGATATAATTGTTCATAAGTGAGTTTAATTGTGTTATATTTATATAATATCATATAATTACATTGGGAACCTTGTGTCAGCTAGGTTCCCACCATTGTTCTATAGATGTAATGGTTATTTAGAACCTAGTCACTACTAAGTTCTAAACATATTTTTTTGGATGTAATTATTCCTAATAAATATAAAATGTATTATGAATATGAGATATAAAATTATTGGGAATATATTGGTTCCCAAGTGGTTTATAGGTTTCCAATGTTAGTATTTATTTATAGTAATTTACCTAATTTTCCTTACATTACAAAAGATATAATTCTTCTTAATTTTGGTTAGTTGTTCCATTTCCTTTCCCTTGACTTGTAATTAAAAAATATGTTTCAGTTAATAAACTACACATATCTCATGTTTATTAAATTTGTTATGTTTTAATTAACAAAATAATAAACTGCATATCTCTAATGTTTTTCTCTTCCATTTCTTTATTTTTAGAAGCTAATACTTGTGTTATTGGAATTTAGGATGTATAATATTGGAATCTAATATATCTTATATTGGATTCCAAATATTTTATTATTTTATTCTAATATAAGATAAATTAGATTCTAATAAATGAGAATTTGGAAATTTAGAATCCAATATAAAATAGATTGGATTCCAGTATCAACAATTTCATATTATGTTGTAGACCAGAATATGTCCAATTTTTTTTGTAATAATAGTTTTATTGTTATTTTTTTAATGGGAAAGAAGCTAGTCTACCTTCATCTATGTAACTTCCTACTATATAGTATTTTAATCAAATTGAGTTAAAACGTAATGTTACAATGACTGTGAGGACAAGAAATATCTTGAGGCTAGAAGAGAAGAGAAAAGAAGTAAAGAAAAACTTTAATGAAAATTAAAAAATGATTAAAATGCGGTTTGATTAAAATGCTAAAAACCAAGATTTAAAAAAGGTGATCTAGCTCTCAATTGGGATGAAGATAGAGCCAAACCTGGTAAGAAATCATTGCTTGATTCAATTTGGAGTGGTCCATATCTAATCTCTACATGTAATAAAAAAAATACATTTGATATTTATAGGCTCAATGAAGAGACACTACTCATCCTTGTGAATTTATGTATCTCAAGCATGTCATGACTTCATATTTTATGCATTGTTTTCTCCTTATAGACATTATGTTGATGATTAGTTGGATACCATTCAAGATACTAATTTATTTACAAAAGCTATTAATTTAATTATGTTACTACTATCATTAACCTTTTGATGTGACTTATCTTTGAGATTTTATGATGTTGATTTGATGGTATCTTAGATTTTTGATATTGACATATTTGATATTTAGTTCATAATTTACTCTATCATATTGGATATTGTATCTCATTCAAATACTATTGATGTCCTATTTTGGTGATTTTAGGACTAGGTTAATGAGCTAGGGTGGCAGTGGATTTTGACAATAGTGGATGTGAGGGTAATAAATAAATGAAAGATAATTGACCTTTAACATGAGCCATGATTGATTATGAGATTTTGTTTCATCTTTTTTATTTCATCTAAGTGGTTCTTTCTTTATTTTCATCACTTTCTATTTTATCTTGTGTAGACTTGGTTGAGCCTTTGATATCACAGTAAAGTCTTATTTTTATGTTTGAATTAACTTCTCATATTAGTTTCCTTGTTTTGATTCATAATTAAAGTTTGTCTTGGGAAATGTATTTGACTATAATGATTATGTCTTTGTCAACATAATTGTATTTTAATGTTGTTTCCTCATTATCACTTTGTTTGGTGTGTGCATTACTTTCATTGTCTTAGGTTTTAGTTGTCTTATGAGATGGTTTCTCCTTTGTTGATATTTTTTCAATCCTTAGATATGCCATATGTCGTGAGGGTCATTTGTTTGACTAGGGGTATTAACCCTTATGTAAGGGGACCTTTGAAATTACCACCCCCCCCCCCACAAAAAAATTGGGAATTACTATACAGAGTACATAATAGAAATACATGTATAACCCACTACATAACTTTATAATGCATGAGGCATCATCTTAGGTCTGTACAAGATGAGTAAATAACCCATAAATGGATTGGGTCACATAGACACGTATGTATAGATGAATATCTCTAAAAGATTCCATAGAGAATAATGTTCCTAAAGGATGGTATACAGTTCAAAGAGTATTAATATGCGGTTCCACATTGATAACTTTTGAACCTTATAAAATGCACTCATTTTCCATATTGAAACACCTAGGGATCCTTAGCCCTATCTAAGTATCCAATTACCCTATGCGATTATGACTTGGTAATCCAAGAGTCTAGTAGGATTTGTTCATGGCTCAAATATTTTTAATATCATAGTCAATGTTCAGTTAGTCCAATAGACAAGGTTAAAGACCCAAAGGATAATATTTGTCATAGTATATAATCATCTTACTACCCACTTGCTAAACATATAAATTTGATAATAAGGAAATACCATAATAAACATGGTAGGTCATAAAAGAACAACCTGAGTATCATCATACCAAGCTTTTAATTATGTAATATTTGTAATAATTTTAATTTAGATAGAATATGCCACTAAAAAATAACCAAGACAACATGAAATAAATATTTTAAACATATAACCTCCATATCACACAATTCAAGACTAGTTATAGTTCTACTCCATCAGATCATTACACCATGATCCATAGTCCTAGGGGTCATTGCATCCATATTCATTCACTTGGTGAATGCCACCATATCATATATAGCTACAACATATGGGAAATGATTATCATTGGGAATTAGATAACCACATTCCTTTTTCCCAACATGAATTATTTCATGTTCACCATGCAATAATGCACATGTTGAAAATGAACATAATATCTCTAATAATCTCATTATACCAGAAAGAACTCTTCCTTATGAGGATATCACCCAATATAAAATGAATACCAGAATATGATGAACCACCAATGATAGTGCTACCTAGTTAGGATTATATAAATAAATCCCTGACCTTGGTGTCCTTACACTAAATGGTTCTCTCAACTCTTTTGAATTAAGAACAAATAATGCTTTAACCAATCACATGAATAATAACTCATTAAATGAGAAATAATACCATTATGACATTAAAAAAAACATGAAATAGGAAGCTATGGGCTACAATTATGAATAACTAGATGCCACATCTCATGTTGACTGCACATGGTCAACCATGCATTCAAAATAGTAATTTTTCAAATTTAGATAACACATTGAGCTTTGAAGCATCAACCCAAAGTTAATGATACCAACCAATTGATATTGGTTTATTTTATACAGTCACAATTCAAGAATAAATCATTTGTTAACTTGTCAATTGCTTAAAATCTATAATATGAATAACTGCAATATTAACTTGATAACAAGTTCCACCATAATATAACATAATATATCTATAATAAAAATTTCCAAAACTTTATGGAATGTCTTGAAATAGATTACATATATATATATATATATATATATATATATATATATAAAATCTATTTCAAGACATTCCATAAAGTTTTGGAAATTTTTATTATATATATATATATATATATATATATATATATATATATCAAACCTATACACTTATGATGTAGAGGAAAACTTATAACACAATCACTTATCAACAATCACTTATCTTCTTACAACTTGTTCATGCTTTAACAAAAGCTCATAAGCAAACTCATTCAATACATGGTTTGGGGTTTAATTTTTATTTAAGTTTATTTTAATCATTATCATAGTCATTCTAGTCCTATTTTTTCCCTTATCTAACTCACATAACCTCTTAGTACATCTTTTTAAACTTACATTGCTTCTTCCCTTTGACAGTGTTTCTTGTGGCTTTTTTTTGGCTTTTTTTAATTATATGAACATGTAATGGTTGGTATTAAGAAAATAAAGTGATATTTAACCACCCTCTATCATTTTATTCCTCTCTAAGAGTTTTATTGGACCAATTCCACTCTTATATGTACTTTTCAAATCTTGTTTAGGCCTAATTAGGCCTCTTTACCCCTATCACACACACAATCGCCTTATACCATACATAGAAAATCCATACAGGTTTAAATATTTAAAAATATGTTAAAATATGTCAACCCCTAACTAATTACTAAATTTAAAGAAATTTGGATGGTGGCAACATCTACAAAGTTAGTTTGTGTTTGGAAACCCTAAAATAGGGTTATAACTATCTGTAAAAAACTTGAGAAGGAATATTTGATTGGTTTAAGTTTCCAAAAGAGTTTCAAACCTATGTTAAAGGTATTTAAGCTATGTAAACAATATCCACATGTGTCTAAACCCTTAAATCTTTTGAATGAACCCATGTTTCCTACTTATGCAAAATTTTAATATTGATTGAGTGTAAATACATAGTCACTTAGTTTTAATAATTCATAGAATACAATAAAAACGATTAAGAACCACATAAATAACCTATAGACCTATTTCCCATTTTGGCCCACATACCAAGATTTTGCCTAGACAAAGAGTATGAGAAATTTTTTAAATGAAGCAATGGATCAAAGGGCTTAGTAAGTAGGTCTAGATTTACAAAGAGGAGGATCTAAATAGGTTCTCATGTGTTTTAAGCATTAAAGAGCATGGAATAGGTTGAAAAAATATTAAAAACCCATCAAAACCTTAAAGGAATGATCAAAAGATGAATTATGCAAATTTAAGGACCAAATTGTCACCAAGATGTCACACAAGAATTAACAAACTAGCTCACTTGTGTATTTTATAAATGTACCTCAAAAATACTCAAAAGCTAAAGGATTATGACACCATGAAGTTATTTATGCCAAGAACATCCTCTAAAATTTTCATGCCTTGGTGATTTCTCTAGCTCAAGTTATAATCGTTCAATTTGAACCTAAAGAATGGAATGTTCATGCAAATGTCAAAATAAATCTCAAAATTTATCTATTGGGGTCTAAAACTTGATGGTCATGCAGACGTTATTGACAGTCACATAAACATCAAATGATGGGTGCATGGATGTCAAATTTAGACACAACAAATAAATGTTAGGGTTCAAAAATCTTATTGATGATCACACAAACATCAAATATGTTCGCATGAACATTAAATATGAGCATTCAAACATCAAAGTTGGGTCTCATGAATTAGTCATTTGAGTTCAAATGGTGGGTCTAGGCAAATCCAATGGTTTGTGTTCTTTCATATAGCTTGATCTAATGGTGAAAGCAAAAGTCAACATGTCAATGAATCTTCATGGCAAGAAATCAATGAACCACGTTTGTTCTTAAAAAAGAGATAAATGGTGTGTAAGAGGTTAAAAGGGTCAATATCTGATAACAGGTATCCATGGGACCAATGAGAGCAAAGATAGTTTGGCATAATATGATAATCCTGAGCTGGTATCGATAATAAATGAAATTCAAAGTCAAAAAGTTAAGGGACTTCCTAGCAATCAAACACATGACCAAGGTTGAACTAAGGAACACTTTTTAAATGGAATATGCCACAATTAAAACTTGATTAAATGCCATGAAAATTACATAGTGATGCAACTAAGGTGATAAAAAACATAAAGGACCACCATGAAAGATAAATATGAACTTCTAGTTTATAGATTTGTGACATGTAGGGTTCATTCTGTGATTGTGTTTTCCATTCTTAAAAGAAAGATCCTATGTATACAATGAACTATTATTTTTTCAAAGATAGAATGGGTCTGTGGATCCAAAAAAGGGTCTATGTAGTCTATAGGTTTGCACCAATATGAAAACTACATGAAAATAAATTATCTTAGATGGGTTTTCCATCTATAAAAGGAACCTATGATCCAATTATAGAAATGGAGAAGATATGTGATTAATGCAAAGGGTCTCATCTATCAACGTGGCTCCATCCCCAAAAAATTAGGTACTAACTACTATTCATGGCATGGCTCTATCAATTTCAAGATTCAAGGATTTGATCCTCATGAACAAGTCAAGTGGGCTTAGGGTCCCAAGGTGATGAGCTGGTAGTTGGAAGAATAGTTAAGGGAATTTATTCCATTCAAATAGACTTTGTCATCATGCAAAAAAAACCCTTATCCTATAGTGGATATATCAAACAATGAAGGGGGCTCTTATATTATTAGAACAAGTAGAGGTTAGCTTGTTAATAAGGATTAATCCTAATTGGAGAAAGGCATGTGTAAAGGAAAATAATCAATGAAATACCACCTCCCTTCTTGATCATGATGACTCTTTTTCCACTCTCATACACATTATTCCCATCTCTCCTCTCCTTTTCTGATATATATATATAGAGGCTTTGGAGCTTGAAAAATGATCCCTTTAATCCCTCTCTTTGGCATGACAAAACTCTACCAAGATGGAGCTTGTAACCTCTTGAGATGAACACAAGACTATTTTAGATTTCATTGTTTTGGTATAGTGTGTACATGCCAATTTGATTTGCATATGTGGTAGAAATCTGTCCCTTGTCAAGTCCTAATCTCACCTAGTTATTAGTTGATCTTGTTATGTAGGTCATGTTTAGTGTTCAAATATCTTTTGATTGAAGCTCGCATGTAGATACTTTGGCTAGTTAGTGTCTTTCATTAGACCTCTCCATCACTTCCCTCATCTTCTGATTATTTGGTCAACCTATGCATGAAATACTGATGTATGATAGATATTTGGAGTCCTAGATCTAGTCTTTACTTGTTTCATTGATGTTTTAAGAGTTAAAAAGAGTGGATCAACCATATTTTAGGTGCATCACCATCTTTAGCTTAGGTTTTCTTTTCATGTTATCTCTCTCCCTTTTCCTTGGTCATTAGTAGGTTTTAGTAGTGTAAATGAGCTAAAATGATGCATCATAGGAACTAGCCTCATTAAAAATCCTAGAGTTTTGACCCCATTAGAGGATATCCATAGGCTGGAGTTAGTCCCATGTTAGACTAGATTTGGGTGGAGGACCTAAATAATCATTTGCCCAGCTAGGGTGCAATCTAGACCACAAACATGTTTGGCACACCTAGTGAGATAAGGTTCAAAAGAGTGGGAAGATCTTAGTGTGTCTTTCCTCTAATAAAAATTTGGAAGCAAACAAGTTAGCACTAATGGTGACTCTAAATCAAAGATTTTGGTTATGAGTAGAATAGGTATGTCTCATTATAGATTTTAGTCAGTTTTTGCATCTCATTTGGCATATGAGGCTAATATGAAGAGACATGGTGAATATCCCTAATATCCACCTCCTTATCAGTAGTACCAATATCATTCTCATGGTCCTTATTATCAAGGGCATGAATATTACCTTCCCCATCATAAAATTTCTCCTCATCAACCCTATCATGAGCCATCCATACCAACACTTAACTAAAATTTAGTAAGCCTTGAAAAGCATGCACTATAAGTATGCTCATAGAAGTATTATGGAAAAGATGTCCCTATTCACTAGATCCATTATGTGAGGGAGTCATTTTATCAAGTGAAATAATAATGGGAACTATTGAGAGATTAAATTGGAACAATCTCACAAGTGACATGATGGATGTAGGTGGTTACATTCAAAGCATTGAGTATAAGGTAAAAATATTTGAAGAGTAGTAGCTCCAACCTCAAAAATCTTATGTGCCTTCATATACACAATCTTAGCCTTCTTTTGTGCCACCCATTCCTCCCTAAGAGACCATTCTAAGTGACCCTTTGAATGTTCCAAGTTCTTCATATGTTCCTTAAACCTTCCCTTCTTGGAGATCTATCTAGGATAATTATCAAAGAAAGCGGAGAATGTTTTTGAATAGCTTAATATTGAGGCCCAAATCTCCATTCTTCCTAAATCCCCCCTTAAGAATCCCTTCAAGGTTCCAATCTAGAATCAAGTGGTGAATTCATGGAGTGGGTAAGGTGTGAAAATTCTAGATTGGGGAACCCATGTTGAAAAATAATATGAATTGTGCAAGCTTTTCTCATCCCTCCTCAATGAGCCTCTTGTGTTCCTTATCTTCATAAAGCTACTAACCACCTTAAATAAAATATATTCCAAGAGAATATAGATAATTAGATGAGAGAGTTAGAGCTGAAGACAAGGAAGGAGGAGGAAAATAAGAATTAAAAGGTTAAAGAAGAACCTCTAACTTTTCCATCTTGAAGGTATATCCAAAGATGTTTACAAAACAAGAAAGAGGATTCAATTGAAAAGGTTGAAAATTAGTTTACAAATGTTGAATATTCTCAAGGAGGCTATGATGAAAATGAATTTTTGGTAGAGGAAGGTGCCCTTTCCATTTCCCATCTCAACTTACTTTCCCTACAAGAGTTTCTTCAAGAGTGAAGCACTCCCAAGGTTCTAAGTAGAAAGAAGGCTCCCTCCATTCTTAGATCCATCCATGGACCATACATCACACCTCATGATCCATATCCAAATTATCATCTTCCCATTACATATTATCCTTCCCATCAAACCCATGAGCTTATCCATCATCCTTCCACCCCATCCCTTTTTGAGAAGGATCCTATTTTGATAGAAGTGAGGAAGAAATAGCTTAATATATAACTAATAAAGAGGATGTCATGAGTGACTATTAATAATAAATCAACATAGGGACTCCCCTTAGTGAGAAAATTTTTAACTTTGCCTTCTTAAATGAAGAGAAACACATTGAAGATCCTATCATAGCTAATGGTGCAGAATCTGATATGGAAGAGGACATACTTGATAAAGACCTCTTACTTGCTATCCATGAAGATATAACTCTTGAAGGTGACATTAATGAGGAATATGGATTATGGAAAAGGTTTAAATTTATATGAAAGTAATTTGATAAATTAGAACATGAAGAAGTTGTGAACATAGAATAAAAAGACAAGGTAGAGATTGAGGTTCCTCAAAGACATTCAGGAGCTCTATCCAAGGTTGAAAATGCTACCATATATTCAAGCTTACAGATTAAGAGTAAAATACCTGAGAAGGTAGAGAGGATGTTTCCCATGGATGACAATGACCAAAATTGGGAAAAATATGTAGAGCTCTTGGATGACCTCAAAGAACTTGTAGTTGATAAGAAGCCCAATATTATTGAGGATACCATGGAAATCAAGAAATTATGTTTTGTTGAACCATAATTAGAGGTTATAGTTGAGGAGTGATATGAGAAAGTTGAGACTATCTAGATGCACATAGCTAACCTATTTGGGGCTGCCTAGTTCTCACTAAACATCATGCCAATGAAGTTGGAAAATACAACAAATAAAAAGGAGGCATCAAGGCCATGGGTCAAGGTGATGTATGCCTTGTTAATTACTCATTCCATGATGTAAGAAGGTTGTCAAAATTTACTTTTAATCCAGGAGGAAAGGTACATGTAAATTCAAGCTATATATATTAGATTAGATCTTACAATTCCTCTAAGTGTATTTTTGGTATGTTTTGTTTGTTGTCCCTATTTTTTTCTAGGATATTTTCCATTAAATATGTGCCTTGGGCACTCTATCTTATTTTATTCTTTTTTTGGTCCTTTGTTTGTTTTAAGAGAGATTATAACAAGATTGGCAACCAATGTTGGATCCATGTCAATATGTTGGACCCAAATAGAGACTCCATACCCAATGGACTAGATGAAGCAAATGCTCTAGGTTCTATAAGTATAGTAGACATGCTTCCCTATGAGTTGCCAAATTTTTTGGCCATTTGGCCCACATACCAGGCTTTTGTCTAGACAATGATGATGAGAAAAGTTCCAAATGAAGTAGTAGATCAAAGTGCTTAACAAGTAGGTCTATTTATAAAAAGGAGGATCCAAATAGGTTATCATGTGTTTCAAGCATTCAAGAGTATGGACCAAGTTGTATAAATCTTAAGGGCCCATCAGAACCCTAAATGAATGATCAAAAGATGAATTATGTAATTTAAGGACCAAATCATCACCAAGATGTCACATAGGAATGAATGAACTAGCTAACTTATAAATTTTATAAATGTACCTTAGAAAGCCTCATGAGATAAAAGATTATAGTGCCATGTATTTATTTGTGCTAAGAATGACCTCTAAAAGTTTCATTCCTTAACGAGTTCTCTAGCTCAAGTTATTAATGTTTAAAGTTGAACCTATAGAATGGAATGTTCCTATATATTTCAAAATAAAGCTCAACATTTATCTATTGGGGTCCAAAATTTTATGCTCACATAAAAATAATTGATTAATTTGGAATTATTGAACTTCAATAAATCTTCCAAACTAAAAATAGAATGATTCCTAAGTTGACTATACCAATCCAAGGCATCACCTATGAGGGTTTTGTCCAATAGTTTGGTAACAAAAAAGTGTTCAATTTGACCCAATTATTATAGAGATTTCCAAATGTTTTAATATGAAGGGTATGATTGGTTAACCCATTATAATAAATTTTAGGTGTGATGCCTTTTATATCAATGTTAGAGATTTGAGTAGTGAGAGGTTCATTTTGGAGATGCTTAATAGTTTTGTTGACCAAAGGAGGTTGAGGAATGAGATTGCCTTGATAATCTTGAAGAGGAGGAGGGGAAAAATTCTAGTTATGTGTACCCAAATCCATTGGTTGAGGATGAGTTTGAAGATGGAGAAGGTGGTTTTGAATTATCATCATTTTATTTGTGTTATGAGCTTGAAAGGTATTCATTTGATTGAGTGTTTGTAACAATAGTTGATGTGTTTGATTAGCATTATTAGAAGCATTAGAGGTGGTATTAGTGGCTTGGATACCACAATTAGTGTTGATAGGAGCTTTAGAGGAATTATGAGAATGTGAAGCACTAGTGGAAAATTTTTATTGTGTAGAAAAAGATAGACTAGTGAATGGTTGAAAAGAAGAAGCACTAGTAGCATGATTACCTTGGGTAGAAAATAATGCACTGGTGGAAGGATTACATATAGTGGATCTTATGAGAGGCCCACTAGATGTAGAACATGCCATGTTAGTAGATATATTAGGCATGAGGGTGGAAGGAGTTAGAGAATAAGAGGTCATAGTATGATAAGGGGTCATAATCAAAGGAAGAGGTTGAAAATCAAAGAAAGTGGTACCCCCAAATCTAGTTGAGAATGTAGGAGTAGGTGAATGAGACTCTTCAGATCGACCACTAATCATAAGTTTGTAAAGAGTATAAGGATATTTGCCTTGATGTTGAGGAAATTTAGAGATAAAGAAGAGAATTTTAAGGGTATACTCTAATTTGGGTTGGTCTTCTAATGAGAAGAGAGGATTACACTGTGAAGAGGTATTAGGAGGGGTCCTATAGTTAATTGTATGACTGTCAACATGAACATTACTAGCATGAAAGAGAGGATCCCTACTCTATCTATGGGAGACCCTATGAGGGTTAGTAAAATTCATCATGTTTATTGAATACAACTTAGTATTATCATAAAGTAGAAAGTCCATGATGAATGGAAAGAAAGATAGATGAGAAAGCAAGGAAATAGGAAATGATAAAAATAGTATAGTTTTGATTGGGTTGATCTAACACAAAAATAGAGTTTATAAATAGTAAAATTTCAACTGGGTCAATCTAGTATAGTCAACAAAATCTAGAAAAAGAGTGAACATGGTCTATAAATAGTAAAATGTTGATTGGGATGATCGAGTATAGTGAACAGAGGCTAGAAAAAGGTATAGGGTTGACTGGGTTGACATAGTACAACATATAGGAAAAATCAAGAATCTTATAACAGATTGTGAATTAAAATGAGATATTTTTTCAAGTAATTTGAAAAGTAAGAATTGAAGGGAAATAAATAATCAATTAAATTAACGCTCACCAATCCAACTAAAGCATATAACACAAAAACTTGCACCAACACTGGCTAATGAAAATTTTTACAATACAAATTACAATTGAGCAAAGAACAAGTAATCAAGTTAGAAAGTAAATATATATCTAATTTGTCAACTTGAATTTTTATTAGATTATTAGAATATGATTTTAAATGTGATGGAAATTTGGCTATGAAAAAGGAACTAAAAGGCAATCTAAGGATGGTTTTAGGTAGTTTGGGATAAAAGGTATCTATGATGGTAATGATATAGGCTTGGTATTAGGGCCTACCCCCTCACTTTACACATCATAATGATAAGGGTGTTAGGTGATTAACTAGAATATACCATTAACCACACTTTATACTTGACCAAAACATCAATTCAGCTTCCCCCTTAGTAAATGTATGCAATTAAAAATGTATCATGTTTATAAATCAATCCTAGATCAGAGAAGATAGATCATATCTACACTTCCAACTGGGAATACATTTTTTAAGAAAGAGCATGACCAATATGGGGATCTATTAGACGTAATTATAAAATCAATTAATACAATACACCATTCTAGGAAGGGCTCCAAAGCCTAAAGTCTAAACTAATCACACAATAACCCTAAAAGAGTCCTAGGTTTAATGTTTCACTCTATTTTAATAAAGAAGAATGTAAATCTAATCTAGTACACACCAAATCTTGTGGCATAAAGTGGGGGTTATAAATAAAACAATCTAAACTAAACATGCATAGAAGACATATACTCACATCAATGTATATAGAATCCTAATGCATGAGAGAGAAACACAACTGCATTATCTATCTAATATTACAAAGGAGAAATAAATTTAGGAATACTTACCTTGAAGATGAACCCACCGAGCCTCAATCTCTCCATTGGCCAAGGTGCTTTACAAGAGATTGTTTTTATATGTAAGGATAATAAAGACAAATTATCTCTAGGCTACATAACCTATTTATGCATCCAAAAGACTTATCCATAAGACAAGATCCATATCTCTAAAGAAAGTATGGAACCTTAAGCTTTATTACTCAAGTAGAATGGGTAATAAGAAAATGTTCATTTTCACTTATTATTATTCACTTCTCTATTCTCAAATGGTTGGAAATGAACTTGTATATATAGGTAGATCTTAACCTAAATCCTTATAAATATGTCAACTGTATAGGGTCGACCTAGTTGGCCCTATATGTTTTTAGGAGATAAACCACTAGGTCTTGAGGTAGGTTGACTGAAGAGATACCAAAAATATCACGTAAAAATACCCAAAATAGTACAGGGTAGTCAACCTAATACTATCAACTATCAAAAGGGGGTCAAAGAAAAAAAAAGGAAGATAAAGATGTGACAAATATTTGGAATGGGTACAACTGAGAATAATAAGCTTAGAGTAAATGGCCTTGGGAGACAAGTGTGTAGATGGAAAGTGGAAAAAGGGACAACAATCTTATGAAGCACCAATGGTCTACCCACCCCTTTTTTAGTGCACCCCTTAATGTGTGAAACTAGAGAGATGGAGACTCGATGGGTTCTTACAAGCTATAAAGTGTTAGTGAATGATAAAAGTTTGAAAATATTATGTGTATATAGTCCAAGTGAGTGATACAAAGTGGCATTGATTTTTTTCAAATAGACCTTGTCATCATGAAAAACAAACCCTTATCCTTTAGTGGATCTCTCAGCTAATGAAGGGGGCTCATGTATTATTAGAGCAAGTAGAGGTTAGCTTGTTGATAAGGATTAATCACGATTGGATAAAGTCATGCATAAAATAAAAGAATCAATAAACTACCACCTCACTTATTGATCATCATGACTCTTTCTCCACTCGCCTATGCATTGTTCCCATCTCTCTCTCCATTTATGTTGTATATAGAGTCTTTGGAGCCTAAAAAATGATCCCTCTAATCCCTCTCTTGGGCATGAAAAAACTCTACCAAGATGGAACTTGTAACCTCTTGAGATGAATACAAGATTATTTTATATTTCATTGTTCTGGTATAGTGTTTACATGTTAGTTTGATTTGAATATGTGGTAGAAATATCTCCCTTATCAAGTCTTGATCTCACCTAGTTATTAGTTGATCTTGTTATGTAGGTCATGTTTAGTATTCAAATATCTTTTGATTAAAGCCCACATGTGGATACTTTGACTGGTTAGTCTTGCATTAGACCTCTCCATCACTTCCCTCAATTTTTGATCATTTGGTGAACCTTTACATGAAATAATGATGCATGATATATATTTGGAGTCCTAGATATAGTATTTTACTTATTTCATTAGTGTTTTAAGAGTCAAACATAGTGGATCAACCATATTTTAGGTGCATCATCATATTTATCATAGGCTTCCTTTTAATGTTATTTCTCTCTCCCTTTTTAGTGGTCATTAGTAGGTTTTAGTAGTGAAAATGAGATAAAATGATGAATCATAGGAATTATCCATGTTAAAAATCTCATAGGTCTGACCCCATTATAGGATACCCATAAGTTAGGGCCAGTCCTATGTTGGACTAGATTTGGGTGGAGGACCTAAACAATCATATACCTAGATGGGGTGAAATCTAGACCACTAACAAGACCATTGGAAGGACTTACCAATTTATATTTTTAACTTAATCAATTTTCATAGGACCTTATTTCACATAATATGCAAACTCAATCTTTTAAACATTGAATTTAGGGAAGACATTTTCTACAACATTAGTCTTTAATTTGAGTAATTTTACATTGAATTTCATGGAGTTAGCACTAAATATTCTCAAAATCCATCATATTTGACCTGATATTTGTATTCAAATCAATATCTTATAATACCTTTCCTTTTTCATCTCATTTACATAGTCTTTTGAATTCAAAACATAGGAATACAGAGTATGATAGAGTTTTCCAAGGTTTTCATTTCAAATATGGAGGTATTCATCTTTATTATCTTTAAGTTAACATTCATTCCTCTTTAAAATCCATTAAAAAAATGTCTCTAACATCAATGTTTACAAGTTTTATATTCCCTACAACTACTCCAACGGTTCTTGATCCCTTCAAGAATGTTGAGAAGTTCATAACCACCCCAAATTACTATCATTCTTATATAAAAGACTCCTAATATGACTCAAGTATGTAGTGGGGTGATATTGACCCATCATATAGCCTAAAAAAAAGATTAAGACATTGAAACCTATACAAACATGACCAAGAATTGACAAGGAAATCAAAAATTTCAAATTTGTAGAATTGGCAAGAAAATGCCAATTTCAATTTCTAACCTCCCTAAGAACACTTAGGCACCTAGATAATATTAAAAAGGGTGTATTATAACTCATAAAATTCTTAAAAAACCCTAAAAAAACTATATGACCACTAAACATCTTGATCAAGTCAACATTATGCAAATAAAAACAAGACAATTCATCCTTAAAATGATGATCTTGCATCATACTACTGAGGTGCAAAAGAAAATTTACATGAAAGTTTAGATAGTTTGTACTAAATGTATCCTTAGAATATCTCTCTCTTGTTCACTCCAATATTTAAAATTCATATCCTCTTAGATCCCAAGTCCTATGATTGGAACACATACCTCCTTTTTGTTTGACTAATGCCACCTTACCTCCTCCTCTAAGGCTAGCCTTTTGTATACTGCTCTCCAAGATGATCAACTTAAATATTTGTTTATGTTAGTACAATAAAATTTCACATGAAATAAATAATTTTAACATGAAAACCTCATTCTTGTCTTCTAAAAGCCCATACTCTTACACTCTCATGGTTATCCTTTCTGTGATTGGATCTGCTAGCTCTTGAAATTCTTCTTGTTGTTTCATCTAGCTATGAAATGAATCTTTATTCACATTAAAATACTCTCTTTATATCTATTGTTCATGCATAACTTGAATAATCAAATTATTCTACCCACTTGTCAAATTGATAGTCATCTCACCTTCCATGGTAATCTCTCTCAACACAACAACATTCTTAGTAAAGATTTCTAGATACTCCATACTATTTATCAAGGATAATTGATAATACAAATATATAAACAAAATTTTAAAGTGTTCCTTTGATAAAAATTGATCATGCTTGGTTGGACTTAGTATCTCTTTACTGCCTATAATTAAAACTTCAAAATTTTTGTCAACTGTTGCATCCTCTTCTTTCATTTCTTTGGTAACTTGTACTACAACCTCTTCCTCTTAGAACTTGTTCTCAGCTGACACACTCTTTTAGTCAATTCTACAATCATTTCCTTTTGGTAAATATTTCTTCTCACCAAACATCATCACACTAGATTGTACTTCTTTCCATGCTTGATTATTATTCAATGGGGTTAGTGTATGCTTGATGCCATACTTCTTAATGGTGTATGTATTGGCTCTACCATCATGCATAGGTGTAGACACCAAAATAGTGTCTAACCCTTGGTCACCTTCCCCCTTGGTCCATTCCTAACCCATTCCTAAAACATGCAATTACTAATTTAAAATAATAAACTTATTTTGAATTAACCCCCCTCCTTGGACACATCACCCATGACACCTCACCTAGGACACCTCGCCTTAGACTAATTCCCATCCTATGACTCACCCAAGACCTATTCTTACTTCTCTCTAACCGCCTAACCAACTCTTGTGCGTATTTAGCCCAACCTTTGACATTCTCCAATGGATAGTGCACTTGGTGGATGAAAAACGGGCTTGGTGGCTCTTTTTCCCATTCTGCACCCGCCGACGTCGGTCAAATGTCGGTCGACGCCGACGGAATCGCCGACGTTGGTTATACTTAACCAAATTTTCTGACCCTTTGACGATCCCAATCACAAATCGGCTAATCTCTGAAGCTAATCACAACTCTCAAATCTTCTTTTGGTGAAACAAAGTTCTCATGCTTTTGCTTTTTAGTGTTTTGGGATTCTTGGTGTTTTTACAGGGATCAACATTCTTGGCAGCACTTTCTAGGCACTACGGTCTTGCATCAGACATTCTACATAGGGATTGCACGATATCTCCATCACCAGCGACAACCGAAACACAGCTTCTACACCTTTGCCAATTCATATCACAGCTAAGTATTTGTACTATTTTCATTCTAATATCATTTCAAATATATTAGTATTCTGTCTACTGTCTATTCCAAGCATCCTTGACCCAACCTTCCCTGTTCTTCCCGAAGAGGCTGAAAAGCCTTCTCTCACCCCTTATTCCCTTTTCTTTGCCTCTGACACTCCCTTAGTCTCTCTTTAGGCAACACCCTCTGTCCAATCAACTCAGCATAAGTTATCAGAGACCTACAGACCATCTTAAGACCCATCTAATCAACCTGACTAAATTGCTTTATGGAAAGGCTGAAAGGCCTTTTTCTTGTTTCTCACCCCTTTTCCTGACAAGATTCTCAGTCCCTTAGACCCCAAACAGTCCCTCTGAATCCCTCATAGACCCTCACAACCTCAGATGAGACTAAATCCATTCTGCAAACCAGAAACTAGACCTGTAACCCGTCCCTGGCCAATTGCCCTGACCGACGCTGGCAATATCACTGACGTCGACAACTGTGTTTAGCAGATTGCAGCTTATCAGGTATGCATTTGCTTTTTGGTTCTTTCTTTTCACATCTTTCATTATTTCTCTTTTTTGTCTCTGTCATATTCTGTCTTAAACAGTGGATTGTCATCCTCCAAGAAGCCCTAGCGCTTTTAGGACCAAGCTTTTGCTTGGCAATCCACCCTCTTATCAACTAACGTTCTTCGTGTTTTTGTGTTTATCTCTTTCAGGTGTCATTCCTCCACAGAAAAAGAGGAGTTCTCACAACGTCTGGATTACAGTGCGCAGACTATATCCAGGTACATACAAGCCCTGACCATTTCTTAAGTTTCTCATTTTCTCTCTTTGAATGTGAAAGCGAAATTGCATAGAAACATTCTAGCACGCCCGGTGGGACCCTTAGAGCCTTCCTTGGGTTCCTTTCTTTCTTTGTTCATTTAGGTGCATTAGGTTTCTCCCTCTTCACCTCTTTCTTCTTTTCTAAAAAACATCATAAGCAGGAATAAAAAGAACTTTTTCTTTCTTTTCTTGCATTTCTAGACTAGTCAAAAAATCATTTCCTTCAACCCTTTCTCAAACTTGTTTTCATTCCAACTTAACATTTCGATTTGGGGCTTTAAAATATATTGCATTCCATTTCTTGCTTTCTTTCATTTCTTAGTCCACACTTAGTAATTAGTAAACTGCATATTGAATAAATCGTAGATCACTTGATGTTACACAACCAGACCACGTGCACTAAATTAAACATCAAACTCACTTGAGACAAGGCCCGACTGGGATTTCATCACCCAACAGATACCTTACCCATCCCGACGATCCTACTTGGATTTCACCACCAAGGAGAAAGCCCACTCTGTTCTCTGGCAGCGTCTAATCTATAGGGAAAGTATATTTTGGCTAAGCGAGACCAGCTAACCACTGGAATCGTGAAGTGAGGGGAGCTTGCTCCTTAGCACCAAGCCATGTACGAAACCTAACACAGACTTTTGAGCACTTAAACATACCTAAAACCATCTTTATATTACTTATTCTAGGACCCTTCTAACAACCAACTTCCTCAAACATCACATTAAGGCATAAGCCACACGATCTTAATAAAATTGTTTCTAGGGATTTAACGATAGGATCTGCCTGTTCTCATTTTATTTTCTATTTTTATCTATTTATTTTGAGCTGGTAAGGACATCTTCTTCATTTCCAAAAACTTTTTTTCTGAGTTTCTGGAAAACACAATAACCGACATCAGTTCTGTAACCGACGTCGACAACTTTTCTACACCGACATCAGTTATCTGACCGACATCGGCAGACTTCTTCACTGACATCGGTTTTTATATCGACGTCGGTCACTGTCCATTATCTTTTTTCCAAAAACAACAAGCTTAAAATCCAACTTTCTGGCTATCTAAACATTCATTCTAGTTTTTTGAGACTGAAAAAACATAGTTTTCTAAAACCTGACCCTATCTTGCCTTGAATGGTTTTGACACGTAGTCAAACCAAGGCTCTCCTTAACCATGCTAGTCAATAACCGCTTCCACCTTCACCATCTATAACCAGTCCTATAATGGAGTTCCACTCAGAGACTGAAAGAACTCCTACTCGCCCAACCTCACCTTAGACTCCTATTGTCCCAGAAGGGGACCAAGATTTTGCATGATTCTTGGACCTTAACGTCAAAGCCTTACAACACTATCTTGTGCATAGCCAAATGCGAGACTCCTTAGGCAACCCAATTTATGGGATGCCGACTTCCTTAGTCGAGACAAGAATCACATCAACAGCACCTATAATTCAGCCACTAGATAATCAAGTCAACACCTCCACCAATAACCCAACCGTGTCTTACCTTCAAAATGTAACCTCTCCTTCTAAACCTACCTCCATGGGGGTTCTGGTACTCCCTCAACCTCAAAATACTCAACCAAAACCCACACCTTTCCAAAACCTACTAGTCTCTATCCCCCCTACTCTTGCACCTATCAACACAAGAGTAACTGTTTACCCGTCAACAAGTGTGGCTACTCCTCAACCATCCTTGACGGCTCCTATCCAACTTGTGCCTACCAACCCCATAACACAAGTGCCCTTGGCTCCAACTTTTGCTCCAATAACCAGCTACCCATATGTTGTGTCTATGCAACCAACCACATCATATGCCCCTCCCAATATCTTTCAAGCACCTTATAATCTAGGAGGCACTCCACCCGCCAATCCATCAGCAGATATCATCAAAATGCTGATGGACAAGATGTCTAGCCTAGAGACCTCCGTTTTCGGCTCACGCAATGCTCTCTCATATGAGCAAATTTGCAATGAGCCCATTCATCCTTCCGTTCTGGTTAGACCATATCCCAACCAATGGGAGCTTCCCAAATTTTCTCACTTTCAAAGCAAGGAGGACCCACAGTAGCACTTACGGGCATTCAGACATGCCTATTACCTTATTGCCCATGACGATGCATTGCTCTTGCACACATTTCCTATGTCTCTTTTTGGTGCTGTGCTTGACTGGTATAGCTCTATTGCCAGCCATTCCCTCTTCACCTTTACACAGCTAGCCCAGCTCTTTCTTGATCACTTCTCCATTAACATCACCAAGAAGGTCTCGATCACAGACCTCTATACTATCCACCAATTCAAAGATGAATCTATAGCTGACTTCGTTGCTCACTAGAGAGGCCTCATCAATCAACTCTCTTTTTCCTTACCTCAACCCAAACTTATTGAACTTTTCTCCTGAGCCTGCGTTAAACATATTTCTTCCACCTTACGGGTTTAGACTTTCTGCACCTTCAATGAAGCCTTCACGATGGCCCGCAAACTTGAATTATGTGCCATCGAGGGGAATAAAGTCAAGTTGCAGAGCAAGAATCCCAACTCTAAGACCAATGACTCCTCTTCTTCTAAACCTTCATCATCCAATCCTAAGTCTAAAGCTTCAGCTAATGCTGTGGTCGTTAGACCTTCATCCTCTTCAACCAATCAGCCTGAGCCATCCACATCTCAGAGTGCCACCCATCAATTCCAGCAGAGATATGTACAACGAAAATATACTCCTCTTGGAGAATCTTACGCATCTATACTGGAAAAACTTGTTAAACAGGGGATTCTCAACCTCCCCTAGATTCGACCACCACCACAATTTGATCCCTCATGCACCATTCCTGCATGGTATAGGGAAAATGACTTTTGTAATTACCACTGTGTCAAAGGTCACAACACGGGAAACTATAAAACCTTTAAAAACATAATCCAAGACATGCTTGAAAAGGGTGAGCTCGTCCTAGATAATCCTAATGCACCTCCAAATTAGGGCATCGACATCTTCAAGTAACCATTCCCAAATCATCCACCAACTCAAAATAATGTCCAGACCTTGATTGACAACACTCATGAACACGACATTCGAACAGTCAATACGGTCTCGCCCTTCATCCTCAACCAACCTCAAGAGGTTAGCCCATCTATCAGTCCATCACGTGTGGATGAACCTCTTTCCCCAGTTAATTCCCCATCAACTTCTATCATCTTGGAGGATGCCTCAACCTTACCGGCACTACCTGTCTCACCATCCTCCTTTCTTCTGCCTATGGAGGACCTGACCTTACCTACTCCTCGACTGCAAGTGGAGGGCACAATAATCCCTACCCTTTACCTGCTTGAGGAGTCACATTCTTCAGTTCCTTCTCCACCAAGAGAAGAACCTGACTCTCCATCTTCTTCAACCAATGACAATCCAGTTATAACTCCCACACACCTTGGGTCCAAAACTACTGCCACACCTAACACATCTTCTCAAGGATCCCAACCTCATCCAACATCTTCTCAACCATTTTCCCGACTAGTGGAGAAAATCAAACTTCTCCCTTCAAGGAAAGTGGAACACCAGGGATTGTGGGAGCGTCTTAAAGTTCTTCAACATTCCCGTGCCCTCTCATCTCATGCTGCCAATCCTCCTAAGGCAAAATCTCCCAAGACTCTCAACAAAGACCAAACTCCCGCTTCTAAACCTGCATCTACCCCATCTAAACTGATTAAGTCACTCGGCATTCACCCTGTCTCTACCCTCACTCACCTGCAAGTGAAGGTGGACTTAGACCAGACCTCGACCAATAGTAGTCTTCCAACCAAGTCGAAGAAGACTACCAGACCACAAAGACAAATGCCTCCTCCTCCGTCACCATTGCCTTCCATTTTGGGCCCCCATCCTTCAAATTTGACCAGAATCCTTCCTACTCTAACCTGTAATCAAAGCCAGTTGCCTCCTTTGCTTCCTTTACCTACCTCCAACCTACCCTCTCCTAAGAAGGCAGTAGCTCTCACGAAGAAAGTACCGTCTCCGCCTGTCACCGCACCATCAAACCAAAAGGTGGTACAAAAATCTTCTTCAACATCCCCTAAGCAAAAGTCACCAGCATGCCATGCATCAACAGGCACGAACCCCTTAGTAAGTTCATATGATTTGATATTACGCCAACTTTTGCAGACTTCTAGCATAACCCTTCCTTCTATCAAGCCATTCCAACCCTTCGGATCAAAACCTCCCTGGTTCGATGACACGAAGATTTTTTTATACCATCATATGCCAGGACACAATACCGAGACTTGTTGTGCCCTCAAGGCAGTCGTTCGCTGTTATATGGAGAAAGACACTCTTCTCCTTGAGGACACTCTTGACCAACCCTCAACACCTTCCCATCCAACCTCTTCAACCACATCAACATCTCACCAATAGGCCATGACCCCTTCTTCACCTCTTATCTTTGAAATCAATGCTATCCATATAACCACTAGGTCACAAAAGGACAAAGCGAAAGAAAAAATTGCTATTCCTTGGACCTATCCTTTTATCCAAGCACCTCAACCACCAAAACCCAAGATCTCCATCTTAGGTGCGTCCCAACCCCCTTCTTCAGAGGCCATCAAAGACTCTATGATAAAACAACTTCACCAAATGCCTGTGAAGATGACCCTATATGACCTTATCCAAAGCTCCCCCTAGCATCGCCAGGCTCTAATCAAAGCCCTACAGGCAGTGAAAGTCCAACCTGAAGACCCTCAACCACTAGCTACCTTAGTCCATTCTTTATCCCCCGTCACCTCTATCACTTTTAGTAATTCTGAAATTCCTACCTCCACCTTGGAAGATCTGGACGCTGCTCTTTTCATCACAGCCTACGTTGATCGAACCCGTATTAAATGAGTTATGATCGATGAGGGCACCAGCATTAATATCATTTCCACCCACGCCTTTGATCAATTGGCTCTTCCCAAAAATTGCGTATCAAAAACCGATGCAATCCTTAGATCCTTTAATGACACCACTGCTAACACTATTGGCACTGTTATCCTCCATATCCGCATTGCTCCACACACAATCCCAGAGCTCTTCTACATCATTAAGGGAGAATTCCAATATAACATGCTATTAGGATGACCCTGGATCCACGCCATGGCTTGCGTCCCTTCAACACTTCACCGTTGTATCAAATTTGAACACGACAAACAAGTCCATGTCATTCCTATCAACCCATCCCCTTTTAAGACTTGTAACACCACCTATCACCCAAACGACATTCTTATCCCTCTCAAGGCATCAACCCAAACATCATCTCCATCTGTGAAAGCGTCAACTAGTACATAAATAGTGGTTGCCACCACATCACCTTCTCAATTAACAACCAAGGACCCAATGGATGATATCTTCCAAAGACTTTCACTGGGGGAATATCACCTACTTACTCTAGACATGTTCTAGACTCCTCAAGAGTATGGACAGCTTCATCAAAATCCAAGCTATGACTGTCGGATCGGAATGGTCATTCCTTATGGTCCTCTTAGCCTTCGAACCAATCTCGTCTATGGGGGGCTGGATCAAGCTCCTACTGAATCAAATCCTTCCTCCTCACCTCAAATATTCACATCCAAATTTTCCTTTCTTGGCAACCCCACCTTTGCACATACCTACCTTTATAGGTGTGCATGGAAGGGTTTTGGCTTTGGGCACTACGAACAAGGCTCCCATCGGCCCATCGAACCACCCAATGATGATAATGCCAAGAAATGGTATGGACTGGGTTTCCAAGAACCCACTGAGGCTTTCGCAAACCTTTGCCCCGAACCAACCATCGACCAATCTCTTTTAGACTCGCCTATTCTTCCATCCTCACCTACAGAGTCGGTGGTTTCCATCCCTCCTATTTTTTTTGCATAAACACCATCCGTTTGGAACCCCTAACCTATCAGCTTAATGAGGTTCCCAAGTCTCTCCCTCTCATTTATCCCAGCATGATAGACGATGAATCGACAACCATCAACATTGTCCACTGCATAGATGATGACATCATTCTTACCTATATGGGTGTCGATGATTCTTTCATTCAGCGCTCCCTCCCTTCTGAAACACAAGTTATGTTAAATGAATCAACCATTGACATTAACCTTTCATCTTCTGATGTTCCTCATGTCTTAAAGATTGGTCAGTCTTTAGACACCCAGGAGTAGATCGACTATACCACATTTCTCTCAGACAATCGCAAAGCCTTTGCCTGGACTTACGCTGACATGCCTGGCATCGACCCTAACATTGCCACTCATAACATTGTCACAAACCCAGAGGCTAAGCCTATTAGGCAAAATCTTCACAAAATGCATCCTCATGTTGTACTTGTTGTCAAAGAAGAGCTTCAGCGCCTTCTTTCTATCTCCTTCATCCAACCCATCGATTATCCATAGTGGGTCTCTAACATTGTTCCTGTCACCAAGGCGACTGGGGGGATCTAAATCTGCACAGACTATCATGACCTTAACCTAGCTTGTCCCAAGGATGACTTTCCTCTTCCAAACATTGACTAACTTGTTGATCTTACAGCTGGCCATGAGATGTTATCACTCATGGACAGATTTTCAGGATATAACCAAATCCTGATGGCATCAAAAGATTAGCACAAAACCACCTTCATTACACCATGGGGAACTTTCTGCTATTGGGTCATGCCTTTTGGTCTGAAAAATGCAGGTGCCACATATCAACGTGCCATGACTTACATCTTTCACGATCTCCTCCATAAAATCATGGAGGACTATGTAGATGACCTGCTTGGCAAGTCTAAGCTTCATCACGACCATTTGACTATCCTCAAGATCATCTTCTCTCGCCTTCTTTAGTACCAGGTCCGTCTTAACCCCAAGAAATGCGTCTTTGGGGTCTTCTCTAGAAAGCTCCTGGGATTCATTATCTCTCTTCATGGCATCGAGATAGATCATGCCAAAATCCATGCTATCCTCGAAATGCCACCTCCAACTCATCTCAAGCAACTTCGCAGTCTACAAGGGAAGCTCCAATCCATCCACTATTTCATTTTGCAGCTTTTTGACCGTTGCCAACCCTTTCATCACCTCCTCAAGAAGGACATCTCCTTTAAATGGGATAAAGATTGCCAAGAGGCTTTTAAAGCCCTAAAACACTATTTGGTTTCTCCACCAGTCCTTATTCCACCAAAAGATGACCAACCCTTCTACCTTTACATCTCAGCAACCAATCATTCATTAGGTGCCATGATCGTGCATCGAGACGAGCAACACCGTGAGCAAGCAGTCTATTACATAAGCCAAACACTTGTCGACTATGAAACTCGGTATACTCATACCGAGAAACTCTATTTGGCATTAGTCTTTGCCACTACCAAGCTCCATCACTATCTTCTCAATCATAAAACCTTTGTCATCACCCACACTGATCCCCTTAAATACATGCATTCTAAACCATATCAAAACCAGCGTATGGCTCGTTGGCTCATGCTTCTTGCTAAATTTGAATTAGAATTTGTCCAGTAAAAATCTATAGAAGGGCAAACAATCATTGACCAACTAGCGGATGCCCCTCTTCCCAATAATCAACCTTCTCAGTGCGAGTTTCCTGATGAATCTATCACCACTCTCTCGACTGATGACACATTCTACCAAATGACGATGTTCTTCGACGGCTCTAAATGTCAACTCGGTGGGGGTGCAAGGGTCATCCTCATTCCACATGAAGGTGAACCCATGCCTCTGTCTTTCAAACTCGACTTTGAATGTACCAATAATATGGCCGAATACGAAGCCTTAATTTTGGGACTTCAAACTGCCCTTTCTTTAAACATCAAGACCATCAACATCTTCGATGACTCATAACTTGTCGTCAATCAAATCAATGGTTCATATCTTTGTAAAAATGAAATTTTATAAAGGTATAAACACCGTGTTGACACTCTTCTAGCATCTTTCAAACATCATTTATTGCAGACTGTCCCTCGATCTACGAATAAGTTTGATGACACCGTGTCTTCCCTCGCCTTGCATATTCCTTCTTCTTCATCATCCTCATCAAGAATTTATGTCATGGTACATCGTGTGCCATTGCCTTCATACATTTCCACTGACATCAATCTCGTCCACACCATAGACTCTAGTTCACAAGATGTATGGTATAAACAACTTGAGGACTACTTGGCTTATTCTCTCATTCCTCCCAACCTCTCTAGTAATGCGCGGCGGGCTTTCATCAAGCGCACCACTCGTTATACCATGCTAGGGGGCCTTCTCTATAAAAGAGGTTTTGACGGCCTTCTTCTTCGCTGTTGAAACTCCACTGAAGCTTCTCATGCTATTAAACAAGCCCATGATGGGATTTGTGGCAGACACTTTAGTGATAACTTGGTTGCGAAGCGCATCCTTCGCCTGGGTTATTATTGGCCCACTCTTCATCAAGACTGTAGTGATTATGTTCGGCGTTGCATCAAGTGTCAACAGCATGGTAACTTGCTTCATCTCCCTAGTCACACCTTACAAGTCACTCAATATTTTTGGCCTTTTTCACAATGGGGCTTAGATCTCATCAGCGAGATTAACCCTCATTCATCTCTTCGTCATCAATCCATCATCACTGCCACTGAGTATTTCACTAAATGGGTGGAAGCTATCCCTCTCATCTCCACAAAATCTGACAAAATTGTCGACTTCATCAACACCCACATCATCTATCATTTCAGTGTACCTCACAAAATCATCACCGACAATGGCAAGTCATTTAAAAACAAGACCATCCAAAAACTCTGCGACTCATTTGGCATCAAACTCAGCTTTTCTTCGCCTTACTACCCACAAGCAAATGGGTAGGCTGAGGCTTCTAATAAAATCTTAACTAAAATTCTCAGGAAGGTGGTCAACGACACTAGAAGGGATTGACACGTTCAAATACCCTTCGCTTTGTGGGCCTACCACACTAGCATCTGAACATCTACAAGAGCTACCCCTTTCTCTCTAGTGTACGGAACAGAGGCTGTCTTACCTCTCAAAGTACAAATCCTGCCTCTTCGCATTTCACTCCATGACATTCTTTCTAATGATGACTTTTGTCAAGATCGATTAGCTCAACTTGAGTTACTCGATGAGCGTCGTCTCGCTACCCTCAATCATCTCCATGTCTATCAAAATCGCATCAAACGCGCCTATAACAAAACTCTGAGAGAACGAGATTTCAATATTGGAGACCTCATCCTCAAAGAGAACCAACATGTGACCAATATGGAATAGAGTAAATGAGGCAAATTTGCTCCTAATTGGCTCAGACCTTATATCATCACGCACAAGTATGGATCAGGGACTTATCGTCTGTCTTCTCTTGAAGGCCAACCAGAACCTGAGCCCCTTAATGCTTTGCATCTGCAACCATTCTACTGTTAGTCGAGTACTCATCCACTTGACATTTAACTTGAGCTCATCCCTTGAGCAATCCTTGTCCTTTTAATCCTCAATCCATTCCACTCTTTTTCCCTTAACAAAATCCTCTACAACCCTTTTATGACGTATGAATGCTTCATCCTAATAAAAGGGAGCCCTTGACCTTCTATAAGTCTTGTTCATGACTCAATATTCTGTCAAAAATAAATCAAGATGTCAAAATATCCAAGGTCATAAAACCAAATCAAAAAGTAGATTGCTCCCTCGAAGGACAGCTGTAATATCATTGTTGTAGCTAATAGACTGCTCCCTCGAAGGACAGCTATTCAAAAGCCCTTAAATCTATAAAGCAAAGTATAGACCACTCCCTCGAAGGATGGCTATGACTAAATCTTGCTACAAACAACACTTTCTTAGAAGCTTCTCGCATCAATCAGCTTCACAAATGACCACCAAACAAGTGACATCTCTATGTGGACTTCCCGCATTGATCAGTCCGCTCTAAAAAAAAAAAAAAAAAAAACCGGGTCATGGACTTGACTTGTAGTTGTCTCAGGGTCTCCTATAAAAAGGGGCAAAGTTCTCCATACTCTAAAACCGGGTTACCCTCTCCTTTTATCCCCTCACCTACTCAAGGGACTTCAAGCTCACTTTAATGTCAAAGTGATTCGATTACCGCTCTAACATAATTCATGGTCAACGATGCAACGTATGAATGAGGCTCTTCGTTCTAACAACCCCTGTCTATTTTGTCATTTTTGTCCTTGTCAATAAAAGGGCGCTTATGCCTTTTACTTTCTGCCTACACTTTGGTCACATTCAACCACATTCATGTGTCAAAATGATTCAATTTGATTCTTTTCAAACCACTCACATAACCTACTTATTTTGGTTTCCATAGACATCAATACACATGGAAACTATCAACCACACAATTTATGTCAAGCATAAACCATTACTTGCTGAAACATAAATCGACCTACAATTCATTTTTAGCAAACATCCATCACGAATATGGATAGTTGCTAGGGATGAAAAATCCCGACCAATGTTATAGCTTACATCATTTGGAAAAGGCTGTAGCATCATCTCCTCCTTGTCATTTCAAAGCATGTACCCTCAGACATATGGGAAGTGCTATATCCTTATCATGACCAAAATCAACCACTTCGATCTTTTTTCCTCCCTTCTTGGGAGAACTACATTAGCCTGAGGCCCTAACGACAAGGGCTATGTAGGCAACACTCAGTTGACATGGGGTCTTCTGGGGTTAGCTCGGCCATTCCTTCATCCCATTTCCTTCATCGCATTTCTTCCATCACATTCTTTTGTCACCTGCCAATCACATCACAAACAATCACATATTTTCATAATCATTAACATTAATCATTAATCTTAATCATACATCCATCATCATATACGCATCATAATCCTAAACATATATCAGATCAAAATAACATACAAACACATCCACACCATTTTTCATAAACACATCCATGATTAAATATCTCATCATCATATATATATATATATATATATATATATATATCAATAGTTATTACAATGACACAATCTGTGTCTCTATCTCTCTCTCTCAACAAAATCTATATACATCTCACATCATTGGCTCGCAGGCCGGTATATACATAATCTCAAGGTCTGCCCTCAAGGCTGTGGCTGTGGTGGTGGTGGCGGTGGTCGGGAAGATGCTGTATCCTCTCCCCCTCTAATCGGTGCCGTCTGCAAGACCCAAAATCCATCACTTGTGACATAGACCACTGTCGGCTCTGCTCTGCCCTCATCTCTGAGTATCACTGTATCTGAGGGAACCCCTTGATGGCCCTCTCATAATACATGATCTCATCCAGTGCATCATTGTATCTAACTAGAGATACAGTCTGTGATGGACCCATCTATCCTACTGCCATGCCTTGTACTGACCCCTATGGCTGTGGCTAACCTAGCTACACTGATGCTGACTGTCCTAGCCCCTATGAAAATGTTGACTGCTGTGATGGCTACTGCATCAAACCCTATCCTCTCAAAACCTATCTTACCACTACCTATACCTAGGCTACGGTGAGCTGTCCCTGTAGTAGTGTGACCTGACCTGTCAACACTGTCACTCGACTCGTCATCTCTGTCAGCTGCCCTGTAACCCCTGCCAGCTGTCCCTGCAAAATTATGACTTGGGCCTATGCTGCATCCCTCTCCTACCGCACAGTGTCCCTCTCCTTGCAGGCTGTATCCCGCTCCCTAGTAATGCCCTGTGGATTTGGCTACGGCCCTACCTGTAAACCTATGTACTACCCTACCCACCATGCCATGTAGGCCTCTATACAACCTGGGTCAGCCACCCCAGGTCCTTCCAGCAACTCCTCAAAATTTGGGCCCTCTGTCTCCTTTGGTAGTGGGAGTAGCACCTCAATGTCATCCCATCTATACAGTGGGAATGTGAGAGGTACATCCTGTAGCAGCTCGTACTGGCATCACACTCTCTCTGCTAACACTCTCTCGAGCTCATCAGCTCACCTGCCCTTGACCCATCTCAGGCTTTGCACTCCAACCAGCTGCTCTCCCTGGTCTCTAAATGCTGGATAAACCAAGTATGGTCTCCAGATGATGTCTGTAGGAATTAGGGCCTCTAGTACCCCTCTGTAGTGGTCAATGTCTCTGACCACTCTGTCTACCCACATCTGCACCATCACCTCGCACCATCACCTAAATCTGACCCTGAAGCTAGCCAAAATTTCCACTGAGAGGCCAAGAGGATGGGTAACTACTATATGCTCATAGGCCCAGCAATGTAATAGGTGGCCCATGCATAAGCTGTATCATCACCGCCGACTGATACCCCATAACTCTCTATATACTTGGGCAAAAAACACTGGTGCCCAAGCAAACACTGTCTGCTGCTCTAACATATCTAGCAAAACTCCAGTCATAGCGACTGGAAACCTGCCGCCCTCTACATCTAGCAATGCGTACATTGTGATGCCTATCATCATCAACACTACTAGTTGATATGCGTCCTCATCTGCAGTGTACAAAGGCTCATACGCAAAGCTTGCTGAGTGGTAGCTCATCTCTGTGACATGCTCTCCAAATAGCGTAACCATATGAATATTGTGTGCCTCTCTCAAGCATGCATAAAGGTCTGCTCCGTGTACTGGCAGCCACAAAATCTGGTACACATCCTCGACTGTGACCGTCAACTCTCCCGTGGGCAGGTGAAAGGTGTTGGTGGAATGATCCCACCACTCGATCAGTGCCACCATCAAACTCACATCCTGCACCACTTTGAAATAGCGTCACAGCCTGCCGAGTCCAACTACGCTCATCTGTGCCCACTCATTGACTGTCACCCCTCCGTGCATCTGTGTCAAAAATGTCAGGAGGCAATCCTGCAACATCAAAGTCAGTCTCGCTTGCATCCACCCAAGCCAATCTCATGTTAAAAACTTTCCCTATTTAACTATCTATGCCTAACCCAACACTCGAGAAGCCCTTGGCATAGCTTTGACCCCTCCACTTAAACATTTTTCATCCCTCTTTCGACCAGGCAGCCAATTGACATCGGTTAACATGCCAACAATGACACTCACCTAATCGACATCGATCACTTTGTGACCGACGTCGATAGGTTAGTGACTGACGCCGATCGCTGATTAGTCAACGCCAGTAGAATCATTGACGTTGGTGATTGGTTCGGCCCGACGTCGATAGGTTAGTGACTGACGCCGATCGCTGATTAGTCAACGCCAGCAGAATCATTGACGTTGGCGATTGGTTCGGCCCTAGGGCCGAATGGGGTGAGCCCTAAAAATTAGGGCTTCCCCATTTCTCCCCCTTACACCCCCCAAAACCCTCTCAAAGACTCCTAACCTCTCCTAGATCTATTCCCCACCCTCCTACTTACCCTCCCCCTCATTTTCTGCCCATATCAACAAAAATTTTAAAACACAAATAAAAACAAAAATCTAGCCAACTAGGGCTTAGAGACCCTCCTACCTCATCCTAGCGTCACCGGCATGGTGGCACGATGGGTGTCACTAGTGGTGGACCTCCCACAGGTCCTCTACTGCCCTCTGCCATCACTTCTACCTCAAACTCTTGCTGGCCCACAGCTAACTCTTCAACCTCCAATCAAACTCCAATCTACTCCCTCTCTCCACTAATCTCACTCTGCCACCTCACCTCGCTAATTCACTCACTATCAGTCACTTTCACTCCTCAAAATCTAGAACACTTTTTTCTCTCTGTCAAATAATCACAAATGACTTCTGGTGGGCCGCCAATCTACGTGCCCTAATCTGTCGACGTCGGTCGACATCTGTCAACGTCGGCCATTTTTGGCTACCGACGTCAGTTTTTGTCACCGACGTTGGCATCCTTCCAACCTATTTTTTTCTCCATTGCCCCAAAATCATGCCCCCAATCAGTTAGTCCTCTAGACCATGTCATTTTGGCCCCCTAGGACACACTTGAGATCACTTTTGCATCCATCCATCGACCACCAGACCTTGGAGATCATGACCATCTCCTCTAACCGCGACTACTTCCAAAGCAATTTTGCCTTGGTTATTTTTGCATGTATGCTACCTCATGATTGGTTAGCAAAATTGTGTGCAAACTTTTGACCTTCATAAGTATAGGATCGCAAGCCAGTTGATCCGCACTACTTGTGACATTTTCATGTTTTCGAGAGCACTTCCTAAGCCTGGGATACCTAGAACACGACAACCATTGGAGCTTTAACTTAGATTGAATAACCCAATCAATAGATGACTAAATGGTGGGGCTCGGTTCTTTCAATTTTGGCACTCCTTGACCCTCGACCTATGACAATTTGACCTGACCATCTCATGCAGTGGTGTATGCACAATCATGACTTTTGCAGTGTTCTCACTCTATCTTCACCCTTTTCATCTACTCTCTGTCAAATCAGCACCCAATTTCAGGTTCCTTTCCCTCGACTCCTGCTTTGAGGGGGAATACTTCATCCATAATCGGGGTAACCAACCCTCTCCTATTTTTGTCTTGCAGTTCACTTGAACAACCAATAAGATGAAATCAACCTTATCCCATACCTAGGGCAACCAACTCCTATTTTTGTCTTGCAGTTCATTTAGAGTAACCAACAAGACAAAAAGGGGCAAATGTAGACACTAAAATAGTGTCTAACCCTTGGTCACCTTCCCCCTTGGTCCATTCCTAACCCATTCCTAAAACATGCAATTACTAATTTAAAATAATAAACTTATTTTGAATTAACCCCCCTCCTTGGACACATCCCCATGACACCTCGCCTAGGACACCTCGCCTTAGACTAATTCCCATCCTATGACTCACCCAAGACCTATTCTTACTTCTCTCTAACCACCTAACCAACTCTCGTGCGTATTTAGCCCAACCTTTGACATTCTTCAATGGATAGTGCACTTGGCGGATGAAAAACGGGCTTGGTGGCTCTTTTTCCCATTCTGCACCCATTGACGTCAGTTATACTTAACCAAATTTTCTGACCCTTTGATGATCCTAATCACAAATCGACTAATCTCTGAAGCTAATCATGACTCTCAAATCTTCTTCTGGCAAAACAAAGTTCTCGTGCTTTTGCTTTTCAGTGTTCTAGGCTTCTTGGTGTTCTTGCAGGGATCAACATTCTTGGCAGCACTTTCTAGGCACTATGGTCTTGCATCAGACATTCTGCATAGGGATTGCATGATATCTCCATCACCAGTGACAATCGAAACACAGCTTCTACACCTTTGCCAATTCATATCATAGCTAAGTATTTGTACTATTTTCATTCTAATATCATTTCAAATATATTAGTATTCTGTCTACTATCTATTCCAAGCATCCTTGACCCAACCTTCCCTGTTCTTCTCGAAGAGGCTGAAAAGCCTTCTCTCACCCCTTATTCCCTTTTCTTTGCCTCTGACACTCCCTTAGTCTCTCTTTAGGCAACACCCTCTGTCCAATCAACTCAACATAAGTTATCAGAGACCTACAGACCATCTTAAGACCCATCTAATCAACCTGACTAAATTACTTTACGAAAAGGCTGAAAGGCCTTTTTCCTATTTCTCACCTCTTTTCCTGACAAGATTCTCAGTCCCTTAGACCCCAAACAGTCCCTCTGAATCCCTCATAGACCCTCAGACCCTCAGACGAGACCAAATCCATTCTACAGACTAGAAACTAGACCTGTAACCCGTCCCTGGCCAATTGCCCTGACCGACCTCGTCCACTTCCCCTACCGACGTCAGCAGTCTAACCGTCATCGGTGACCTCCCTGACCGATGCCGGCAATATCACTGATGCCAGTGACTATGTTTAGCAGATTACAGATTATCAGGTATGTATTTGCTTTTTGGTTCTTTCTTTTCACATCTTTCATTATTTCTCTTTTCTGTCTCTGTCATATTCTGTCTTAAACAGTGGATTGTCATCCTCCAAGAAGCCCTAGTGCTTCTAGGACCAAGCTTTTGCTTAGCAATCCACCCTCTTATCAACTAACGTTCTTCATGTTTTAGTGTTTATCTCTTTCAGGTGTCACTCCTCCATAGTAAAAGAGGAGTTCTCACAACGTCTGGATTACGGTGCGCAGACTATATCCAGGTACATACAAGCCTTGACCATTTCTTAAGTTTCTCATTTTCTCTCTTTGAATGTGAAAGTGAAATTGCATAGAAACAATAGGTATTCTATCATAATTCCATGGTCTACCAAGTATAATATGGCACACATCAATATGAACCAGATCACATAAAATTTATCTTTATACCCACCAATCTACGAATCTACATAACATTACTTACTAACTAGGATTTGATGACTATTTTGAATCCAAAATACTTTGTAAGGATGTGGATGTTATTTAATTTCTAATTATAGATTAATTACCATTTGGAAGATAAAATATTATCAGTACTACCATTATTAACTATAAAATTACAACAATTACCTTTAATTTTGCACATGGCCTTGAAAAATGTCTTTCATTATGGTGGCTTTTTCTCTTCATGGCTTATCTTGAAAAGAACTCTCCTCATCAACAAAATCTCTCTTGTTTCAAGTTATTATACATAGTTTGGTAATGAATCCACACTTGATTCCTACTGTCACTCTAAGAGATTTCAGTTTGAATGTCTTTTGGATACTCATATGATATATGTCATAAAAAATTGTTACCTTTGAAGCATTTACCTATAAACTCACTTTATCCTCTTCCTCTTCCATATGATATTTAACCTCTAAATAAATAACCACCTCTACTATATTGACTTGAAATTTCATAACTACTACCGGCTTCTTTACTATGACTTTCACACTAATTTATATTACTTGGATGTCCTCTTCCTTCTTTCTAGCATCTACCTCTATAACTCCTTCCTCTACCTCTATTTTGTTGACTTTGCTTTCTATTAATTTTTTTTTTTGACTTTAGTGCAGCTTAATAGTCCTCCTCTACTATTCTTGGTGAAAAAATGCTAATCTCATCTTGAATGCTAAACTTTAATCCATTAATATACCTAACAAGTTTTTTTTGCAGCCTCCTCTATGTGTCCTACTTTGATAGTTAATTTATAGAATTCCTCTATATATTCTTTCATTGTCATGTCTTTTTGCCTCATATTTTTTAGCCTTATAAATAATTTGATCTGATAATATTTAGGCATGATTTTTCCTTTCATCTTGGCCACCATTCTATCTCATGACCTTATGTTTTATTTTCCCCTTCTTCTTTCTTACTACACTCCATCCCACCATAGGGATGCATGACCATTCAACCTTGTTACTAAAAAAATTCATCTTATTTACCTCATTCACCTCTTCATAGTTAAAATACTTATCCATCACTGTGATCTACTCAATCAACTCTTCCATATTAAGACTACCCTCATACACTAACACCTCTAATTTGGTCTTGATATCACACCTATAACTGATCTAATGAACCTTTCCTCCACTCTACCTTCCTTTCCTTCTTCTGAATCTTCTTCTTGAGTAACCTCATTCTCTCCTTCACTTACATCACCTATATTCATATCTCTCCTCTAAGCTAATTCCATGGCTTACAATCTAGCTTGCATGTTTCTCACCTCAACAACTAGTGCATCAACTGCTTTTAACCTTCTTTGGGTTGCTACTACTCTACATCCTATCATTGAAATGTTCTCTTACTATCCTCTCAATATATCTTAAGTTTTGATAACAAATGATGCAAAGGAAAAAGTCAAACATACTCACTTATCAACAATCACTTGTCTTCTTACAACTTATTCAGGCTTTAACAAAAGCTCATAAGCAAACTCATTCAATACATGGTTCACGGTTTCAATATTTGTTTAGGATTATTTTAATAATTCTCATACTCATTCTAGTCCTATTTTATCCCTTATCCAAGTCACATAACCTTTTATTACATCTCTTTAAAACTATACTTCTTATTCCCTTTAACAGGCTTTCTTGTAAAGTTTTTTTGGCCTTTTTCAATTATACGGTGTTAAATCCCAATTCTTTGCTAATCAAAATATTTAACTATACATAGATATTTATAGTTGACACATATGATTTGCTTATATTTTGACCAAGTTTTGAGATATATGTTGTTATGGGATAGTAGGATATTGCTTATGTTACATGATCACATTGTTATGAGTTAGTTGTAAGTATATGTTTACCTTATGATCATATTTATTTATCATTTCAACTATATTTTACGATGAATGTATATTAGGACTATTATGGTTTAACTACCAATTTTTTTGTGAGGTTGACACAAGATAACTCATCCCTTGGAGTATGCCAGAGGGAGAGCATCATCAAAGATGGTGATGTAGATGGAAACATTAGAGGATGATAGAGAATTGGAGAGAAACTTACACCTACCACATAAGTAATTCATGTTATATACATAATCTGAATGGTTAGTGTTAGTATCTTCTTTATATTATCTACAATTAGGTAATTGTTTATGTGTGCGTGTTAGTTAAGGTTTATGCTTAGAAGATGTAATCTTGTGTGTTTACATATTGATGAGCGGTTTCTCGTGCATCATGGTATTCTTGGTTATTAATGTTTTTAAAGAATGTAAATCTATGTGAATAAGTATCTAGAACTACCATTAAACCTAAATGTTTTTTTGAAATTTTAATCATATTTTCAATAAAAGATTAAATGCATTAACCAAATTAATGGATTAATTAGTGTTAAACTACTATACAAATAGCTGTAATTTAAAATGTTTTTGAAATACAAAATTAATTGGATTTGATATATGTCACCAATGAATTAAAATAAAAATTAAAAAAGGAAATAAAATCAAATAAAGTAAATTGAGATTTTTAATTGTACACCAATGCAAGTTGGTTAAAGATAGAAAATAAACCTTTAATCAAATCTCAAAATATATAAAATAAAAGGAGATAAAAAAAATAGTAGTGAATCATTATTTCTAATAATAATAATAATAATAATAATAATAATAATAATAATAATAATAATAATAATAATAATAATAATAATAATAATAATAATAATAATAATAATAAGTTATTATACATAAAACAAGCTTTAGAGGAAAAACAATGAAAACACTATTCTCAAAGGAAAAAGAAAGAATTTTTAGAGGATAAAATATAGAGTCACATATAATAAGATAAAAGGAGGACAAAAAGAGGTATGGCATAATAGGCAAAGAGGAGAGGAAAAGAGCTAAGGGAAAAGAAATATTTCTGGGCCATGCTATTCCAAATGGCACTTAACCAAGTATTTTTTACTTTAAACATTCTATATTATGGATATAGTTATGTATTTCTTCCTAATGATTATAAAGGACATGCAAATTAACTGCCAGTAGTATTTCATATTATTTTATTATCGATTCAAAATTGGTACAACAAACTTAATTTCTTATCACTGTAGGAATTAAATAACAACTAACTGATAATAATGATTAATAATTGATAATAGCAAATTTATTATAATTACCAATGGTGATCTAGGGTGGTTTGTAATAAACTATAGCTAACTATAGATTACCTCTCTATCCATTGTCAAAACATGAAATTACTTATCATTGAAAGGTAGTGACTTACCTATTAAATTCAATGCTTTTATGATTTGACAAAGTTAAATATATACTATAGTATATGTGTATTAAGTCACTGCATGATAAAACTTTGATTAGTAAAATATAAATTTGACATTATTGAAGCTATAACATAGTTTGTCCATGTATAATGAGATTTATGGAGTTGTAGAAATATATATATATATATATATATATATATATATATATATATATATATATATATATTTGATTTGCAACATGCTTAGTATAATTAATATATAGGTGTTGACCTAGGTATTAATAGACCAAATTGTAATATAATTTTGTTTTTAGTAATTTTATGAACTCTATGAGTTTCAGGGAATCGTTGTAGCATGGTGTCATTGTTTTTAGTAAAGTAAAATTAATTATTGTATAGTGAATCACTACAGTAAAATTGCCAATCGTATAAATATTTTGAATTGAATCTTTTTTCAATAGTGTTGAGGTATCATTGTATGTTAATAAAGAATACTTATATTCAGAATACATAAAGGTGTCATAATTTTAGCCAATGAATTTTTGATTTTTTGTACACAACCTACATTATATGAATGATTTACTTTGTGCTCTAAGGCATCACTAAGTATTGGGTCACGAAACAGTAATACTATGAGTATGTCATTGCAATTTAGGCAAATAGTATATAAATGTATCTATGGCATTGCTGAACATTAGTAGTAAGTAATGTTAACACTATAGTTTAAAGTGTCATTAAAATTATATACCAGATTGGTAATTATTAGTCAAGTTAAAAGCATAGATTCTAGTTTTAATAATTAACTTAATACTTATAATTTATTACAATGACACCTATTCTCACGAGAGATCCTAATTAGTGAAATTACATCTGCCATAATCTAACATTGCATTTAGCATTCCTATTACAACTTTTTCATAATCTATATTTACTCTAGTTGGAATAATGTTAAACTTAGATTTTCTAAAATTTATTCCCAACCATGTGTTTTGGCATCACCATGTTTGGGTACAAGGTAATAGTATTATTATGCTTAGTAATATAAAAGGGTAATAAAATAATAAGTATAAAGGGATATGCCTGAGATATATTGGATTTCATGTGGTATGTAAAAGTTAAAAAAAATAATAACATATATATTTTGAGCTATTTATATTGGTCTAGTGTAGATTTATAAAAGGTAACTATGAATTAGAACTATATCTATTATTTTATAGGGACCTCAAATTGACTAAACATGAATGTTAGTCTATAAAACATAGTCAACTTTCTCTTTATTTTAAATGGTGGAATAATCTCGTAAATTCTCATTTAAGAATATGTCTAATTGTTGGTGTTGTGTGAGTTTAGTATACCAAGAATCTTTCATAATTTTAATGAGTTATGGAATAGAAAAATCAACAAAGTCTTTATTATGATAAGTATGTGTAGCTTATAATATATAACTCATGAGTTTAAAACATGTAATATAAAAGTAACATTAAAATAAATTATGGGTTACTTAATGCAAAAACATAGGTGTTAATGTATCTAATAACATATATATGAATATAGGATATATTTTTATGATTATAGTTGCACATATAGAGTATTAACTGTATTAAAATAATTACATATGATTAACTTAATGAATGCATGAATGCTAGTTTGTATTATGCTATATTTCATGTGTGTTGAGTCTTGTTTTTCTATATCTACATATACATTGAAGTATGCAACATAAGTACATATTGGAAATAGTTATGTTGGGACTTATGCCTAAGCTTGTAGCTAGAAGTATAATTTAATCTAGTCATCAAGTGTCTGAAGGAACACAATTATAACCATATTAAAAGTCTTCTATAAAATAGAATAATATTCTAAATGAATGTTTTAATAGGTTTATGAGTTCTCTATTTCTCTAAAAATGATTGGTTGACTGTTAGTTATATGTATTTAGTATTGAATACTTGTGTGTGATAAATATTATGAGAGTGTTAATATGTATAAGTGTTTGGTTATATTTAGATTATAATGGTGCATCATGATGCATGTTTATAAGTTATATTTCTTGAATGAAAATATGTATTTTAAATTTAGGTTATACCTAGGTGGTATAATCTCATACTTGCTTTCTTGTTATTATGTATGATGATCATTTGATTCTTGAAATCATAAGTTTGATGTGTTTTTATGTAGTTATGAACTATAATAGTATGAGATATCATAGAGTACTACAATATTAATAAATATTTTACTCAGATGGTACATATTGTAATTATTATGTCTAGATTCATATCTGCATTTGACTAATTAAATATATGTGTGTTGGTTATTACTATGAATAATATGTTTTGTGATAATTAGTAGGACTTTATGTGTGTGTGATACAAATTTAAGAGTTTAATGAATGATATGATAGTATAATATTATGTTTCATGGAAACTATGACTTGCTTTGTTATGTTTATTTACTTGAATAAAAGATTAAGATTCCATGTATTTAAGACTACTTTATATGACTGTTGTGGAAAACTAGTAGTTATGTCTTAGAATACTAGACTATGGTAATATGGGTTATCATAGGGTTTAGTATATTTGGAAATTAATTGTGGTAGTTAAAATATGTAGTTTAATGAGTATTTTATCCAAATAGTATAAACTATAGTCATTATTTCTAGTATGTGATAGAAAATAAGTGAGATTCATTCATACATTTGACAAAATAAATATATGTTTTAATTACTCCTATATTAGCATGTTACATGATATGTTTGCTAGTAGTATGTAAATTAAATAAATATTATGGTTGAATTATATTTTACCAATTTGCATTGTTGATATAGAGTAAGGAGTGAGATGGACTTCACTAGCTTACTAGTATCACAATGATAGATGAAGGCAGTCTGATCAAGTGGTGTATATAAATTTGATTGACCTATAGATTGTTATTATTTATTATTCATAAAATTTTGGGCCAAAGTATGTTTAATGAGACATTATCATTTCATGAGTATGATTTACATGTTTGTGCGATATCTTGCAATAAAATGATTTTTTATGATACATTGCATGCTTAATTTTAGAAATCATACAACACATAGATACTTTCTTGTCTCTTTAGATTCCTGTATTTTCACTATCTACTCATCCATGGAGGGTCATTTTATTATGGGGATAGTGTGGGAGATCATTGGCCCATGGTTGGTGTGGAAAAATGTTTGCATGATGCTCTCGCTCTCCACAATAGTACTGCTTATCGAGATGACACTTGAGATTGCCATAAATACTTGAGTTCAAGAATTATAATTCAAGGAAGCCATGTATATTGTGTTCAATTTTAATTATTATTGAATATTGTTATAAAGAGTTGTAATTACTTATTATTGTATATTGACAATGGTGGTTGTAGACTTGTATCAGTCATGGCTAGGTTAATATAATTACTTTTTATATTTGCATTTTGATGTGCTTTGATGACATTATAGATCAATGATAGTGATGTAATATGATTATGTTCTATTATCATGATTTGAGTATTTTATATGGTCTCTATAAATTCTCAAGGTGCAATCTATTTTTGGTATATGTGCTTAATTAAAAAAACATCACATACTTATAGTTGACCCCAACAGGGTTGTTGCATGTGGTATCAAAGCTATGGATCAAATTCTAGGACCTAATGAGTCTATTCTATTCACTAGTAAACCTAGTGACATAAAGTATTGCACTAGTATTTTGGATTTGTGGTGCCTTAGTGTGGAGCCATGTTATGCCATAATTAGAGTTTTGAGACTTGATAGATCATCCTATATGGATTTATGACTTTTGTAGTATGAGACATTCATGAAATGTGTGTGGGAAAACATTTAGTGTGAACCCTTAGGAACACTCATATAAATTTGAGTTATTTACGGGATTGGTTTATTGAGTGTCCAATGATGATAGTTGTATACGAGGTTTGGGTAGGTGAGTACATAACATAGTTTATGAGTTATGAACAAGATATTTATACCATAGTTTGATCACTTAGATCGAACACCTCAAGTGTGATTAAAACCTTATTAGTAATCAAATCACCTTTTCCATTTGTGTTTTATGTTGTGAGTGATTAATAAGGATGGGATGCTTCTCTCTCTCTCTCTCTCTCTCACACACACACACACACGTGTGTGTGTGTGTGTGTGTGTGTGTGTGATTTAATTTTTATATTTTATATTCACTAATCCTTGAAATGGAAAATCTTATAAGACCTTTTTTATTTTGGTACCACCTAGTGTGGTGGGAATTTTCTCATAGAAGAGTGTTGTTTTTTTGGTTGAGAATTACTATTTTAGGAGTTTGTTTAAGGATTGTCACCCTTAAGTTATGTGGTTTAGGAAGGAGTGTCAAATCTCTTAGTTAAATCATAGGTGATTTGTTATTATTTAATTTTCCTTTGACATCATTATAAGCTATCGAGAGGATTCATATTTTCTTGATGTTAAAACTTGTGTTTGAAATATTATTTTGACCATATCCTTGGAGTTCATGGGATAAATGTTTTCTACTTCTTTTTAAGGAGAGAGAAGTTGTAAGAGTTTTATTTTTTTGAGATGATAGTTCTATACTTTTCACTTGTGACTCTTTAAAATAACTACTTTATCTAACTTATGATTATAGACCACTTGGAGTGGTAAACCTTGAATTATATATTAAAATTTAGATTAAGAATTATAAGTTGATTATAATTGTTATGTTATTATATACCCTTGATTAGATTCATATTATTCTCTTATTACTTAAAGCATGATGTTTGAAGAGATATTTATGTACCTTTCACTAGGACTAACTA